>JADLZK010010938.1:600000-1096438 GCA_015847255.1 Hyparrhenia diplandra | reverse complement strand
ACTAAGGAACACTTTTGCACGGGGGCTGACCGGCGGGTAATCCTATACTCCCTCAGTCCCTAAATAGATGTCATTCTGGCTTCGAGAAGTCCAGCGTTTTTTTTCAAAACTGCAGGCAATTATATATTTAAAATATATAAATATTTATGTACTAGTAATTAGTATCATTGAAAAAGATCTTCGTCTAGTTTTTTAATAAATTTATCGGAGATATAAAATGTTGCATATTTTTCTAACTTTGTCCCGAGGTTAAGAAAGTTTAGCCGTAGCGGCGTAGCCCCACAACGACTTCAGTATTTGGGGACCCGGAGGGAGTATATGGGTACCATGTTCGTTGGTCGTTGTATTTGTAGACGAAGCTATAGGGAGGGAGTAGACCAGAAACAAATCCCTCTCTTTTGTTTTGAAAGGATGCTTAGTCATAGTCAATATATGTACTCATGGTTGTGACTATACATAAGATATACGTACACAATATAATACAACGATCAACGAACACTGTGGAGACTGGGCGTCCTTGCTGTTCAGCTGCGGGCTGCGGCCATGTGCTAGGCGCGGTAGGCCTGCCAAGCATGGTAGCAGGAAATCAGATCCCGTGTTGGGATTGGCTGTTCCACGAATCATACAGTTTCGTCGCGATCGCCCCACATAACGCAGATGTTTTTGTCTCTCAGTCTGTGAACGTTGTGGTATACAGGCAGTATTTTTTATGTCTATCTTGAAAAATGTTTATTCACGACGCACGGAGCTCGATGACGATCGATGGAGACTTGGAAGGACCCTTGGAGCCTGGACTTGGAGAGTGTATGTAGGGCGGCTACTCACGTGGTGCCACTGCCACCTCAGTCCGGCCTCATCCAATCCAAATCCACAGTCGCATACTCTGGTAGTTGGTAGATAGATAGAGAGCCAGCCAGAAAACCATTTGTAATGTGCAAATAATAAAGCAACCACATCTATCGGTTGTAAACTTGTACATTGTTTTTTTTTTTTTGATGAATCAAACTTGTAAATTGTCCCTGCTTCCGGTGAGCTCGGCCCAACCGCCATTGCATTCCGGCCTGTTACGCCAACAGCCAGGTCAAGAGGAATGGCTGGCGGCTCTAAGTCCAGAGACTCTAGAGGCGAAGCTTATCGCCATAGCCGCGAGTTTAGTCCCATCAGATTCCTCCTCATTTGTTTCCAAGGATCTTTATCACGTGTGGGGTGAGAACTAGTGCTGGTGCACGTGCATGTGGATGCCGGGCTCAGGTCCCGCATATTTTTTTTTTGTTTTATCGTTTCCCTTTAAAATGTAATAAATTCTTCGTCAAACATCTTATTTCAATTCCGTTTCCACCACGCCGAGTAGTCTCGCCAAGAGGCAGCCAACACGTACGCCAGAGCGAGGCCACGTCGTTCGTATAAGAGACTGAATCCTTGGGTCCTCTGGGTTGTCGTACGTACACCTAGATGACACTGCCAAAAGCTTCGATCAAGCCTCTTAGAAAACAACCCGATAATAATATGCCGACACGCTTGCTTGCCGCCGACCGAGCTGATGAAAGCGCAGCGTCGTCAGATACAAAACTCAATTTGGCCGCTGCATATATCGATCGCCTGGTTTTCTTGGACGTACGATCGAGGAAATCGCAATCAAACAACGGGTTCTTGGACAAACCTCTCCGTTGATGAGACGCCGGCCCCGGCCGCCGTATAGTAGCACGTCGTCGACGATGAGCATGGCGATGGCGACGTCCCTCCGCCGCCGTCCTGAGTCGACAAGGGAGTGGATATTAGGAAGGGACCGCGTCGATTGGACGTGCGGCGGCTAGCCGCCTAAACCCCAAAAGAGAAGCAAGGTAGACGTGCCTATGAATGATCATGGGCCAGAGCAGAGTAAGTTAAACCTTCTCATCAGATAGTCATTAGCTCTGGTTTCTGATAGCAGGTGACGAGACCAGTAAGACGATGACATCGGCTTCGATTAGAAACAAGATCCTTTTTCAGGCTCTTCACCTTGATGACTCTGTCTTTGTTGACGCGCGACAGCATAATGATCGAGCAAAACCAAGTGTTTTCCTTAATATTAAATATATCAGATCAAGAGTGTTTTCATGAGTTGCGTTGATGGTCCAGAACCATGGGGACAAGATGGGGCAAAGCAGCCAACACGGCATGGAAACGGGTACGTGTTGAATGAGAAAATAGACTTCCGTCTGCACTTCCCACATTGTTTCAGAAGAACGATCACACATGATCCTTGTGGAAATACTGAGTCAATTCCATCTTATCCCTTCGCATTTCATCAGATATATCAATTATCCGTTGGTATGCTGGTGGTGGTACTGATTTCAAACATTTCTTATCTAATTCAAATAAGGTTAACCATGTCTAGTTAAATCCAAAGACAGCTAACTCATTACAATTAGCTCGGACAGATCGATCCAAGTAACCCACGCAGTGAATTATGCAGGGTACGTTTGCTAGCTATAGTGAGATAGTACGGACAAAAGGTTTCTAAACGTCTACTTCCACACTGAATCGCTGAGGAATCGGGTGCAGGGACGCCTTTCACCTCCATATCAAGGAGCTGAGCCTGGATCAGCTTCATGCCGTAAGTTGACGGTCCTCCAGTATCGCACGGAAGGCACGTGCTTCTTCCTGAAATTGTTAAGGATTGCACTCAGACAGCTGCATGCTGATCAAAATCAGAAAGCAAGGCTACAAGGGATGTGAATAAGCCTTCGATAATAAATGAATAATTAAATATATGCCACACTAATATCCATTGAAAGGCAGTAGACAGTAGACTTGTGCATGGAGCCGTCCTGTCCAAACCAAGTGCCTACAAGTCATGGGCAATGTTGAGTAGCCCCGGAACAACTGAAGTTTGCTTACCCTCCGTTTTGCAGCACAGAATCTGCAGTCGGACGCAGATGGTGGCAACACCTGATTTATGATGAGCCTTCTCGCGTCCACCCATCCTTCATTAATGACGCGTGAAATCTTGATGACTCACCAACTGCCATCATCTGAGGAACAAGCACCCACAAGATTAAAGTGGCTCCCAATCTGCAGCTAACCTTATATGACTTTTCATGACCTGTTGACGGATTTTTTTTTTTTTCTTCTGAATCAGATTGTTAATGTACCAAGCAGCATAATTTCTATTGCCCAAGGAACTCTATGAATACAATAATAAACACGCCTCCAGATATCAACAGGGTAAAACTACAGTTAAAACAAGTAAATGTTGTGGTCATTGCAAAAATGGTGGTAGCTTTTACCGTTGGGATTGTCACAATGATGAATTCTGTTGATTGTGGATCAAACAAAATCTCACGCACTCACAACCTGCTTCCTTAGTTCCTCTAGCCTGTCAGACTTGATGAAACAAGGAAGATGATAAACTAGCAGTTTTCTTTTCAGCTCATATTAAAACAAATCAACTGGAAACTGCTGCACACTTACAGTTACTTGCACGTTCTTAAGAGCCATATTAAAGGATAGCACGGACGAAGCAACATTTATGCCCTGAAATAACAATGTGCAGTACCATTCATCACATTGCATAACCAAAAGGACAGATTCAAGGTTCTAGAAAAACTCAAAGGGAAGAATGAGGCAAGACAATTTCCAAGCTTGCAAAAGTTTTTGTTGTACTTGTAACTTGTAGGACCGTAGGTTGTAGCCTTTTATGCCTAGTACACTCTATCTGTTCTGTTTCTCTTTAACAATTAAATTCCTCAACTGCATTTGCAACAAAAGTATACTACAAAATGCTATATTGAAGTGTATTGTGATTTTTGACTCTGTGTCTGTGAAGACATGCTGCATGGAATTTACTGCCATCAGCATGTGGATAAAAAGGATTCAGTGAAGAGCACAATTAAAGGCATTAACTCCATAACACGACAGAGTCAAAAGGACTCAAAGCAGGGGAACTTAGACAAACAGTTTGGTGTTACATTCTACAATCTCAAAGAGCACTGTCCAAAACTCCAAATTGAAACCATGCGACAATTTTTCTCACTGACAGCATCTCAAAGCGTATCTGCGCATGATTGTAGAAACTCCTATCACATTAGTGATACCACCTGTCCTTGCCACTATGTCATAATAATTTATATCCCTAGTCTACATCGCCTAATATCACAAGGAAAAATAAGTATCAAGCTTGTTAAACATATACCCATGCAAATGAAATTCATGAAGGTAGCATAGAAACAAAAACAGGTAAGCTCACTAGATATATTAAAGCTCTCACCTTAATGCTCAAAACGATGAACTTTTCAATCCATTCAGAAGCTGACCAGAAGCTTAAGTGTATGTCCCTATACAAGACGCATGTAGTCAAATAACTGTCAGTGCATGAAATGAAGAACATAATCAGATTGGAAATATTTGTGGTGAGAAGGGGACAAACAGTGGATGGAGCATCAGCACTACACGCCCTAAGTTTATCAGGCCCTTGCACTTCAATGGATTTTATCAGCTGCAAAGGATACACATCAAGTGATGAGTAATTTTGGAAAATGCATAAGCAAACAATAAAGCAGGTAAATTTCGACTGGTACCTCTGATAGTAAAAACGCTTCTTCAAGTCCAGGGGCATTCTACTCAGCATCTCATTAAGCATAGACTTTGCAACCATGAAAGGACAAATGCATGAACAGGTAATGTGATCTATAAAGAATTTAAAAGAAAAGAAAACTTCTCTTCTTGAGAAACAGAAAATAAGTACTTTATTTGGGACAATCTCATGGCATTAGACAACATCAAACCAAAAGTGTAAGTGCCATGCTGGATCAACTGACCACTAAACTACAGTGCTGAATAACTGATAAGGTGAGACATGGTAAAGAACAAAAACAAGGACATAAAACTAATAGCCCTGAGGAAAGTTCAAGCATCTCCATTTATCTCAGGTAATCAGGTCACAACACCAATAAATAAGATCAGTGCAACAATCAATATACACTTAGCCAACAAAGAAATATAGCTTGAACTTTATAGTTGCTGCATTCACCTAGTGTGGAGATTAATAATTAGAGGGACATTCAAAAGAAAATGAAGAAGGAAAATGCAAATTTCTAGGTGGTTTATACCATGATATCTGTTCCAAGCGCCATCTTTCCAAGTAAATTTTTGATAAAAGATCAACATCTTGAGGTTTTCCCGTTAACTTCACATGGCCAATCTGCAAAAGAATGCATTGTGGACAATATAACAGATAGTTAAAGCCAACCCAGCAGAACAAAGAAAGAGATGTAACATAAGAAAACACAATGCATCATCGCCCTTCCAGCCAGGAGTGAAATGATTTGGATGATCTTTGACCATTTTCTTACAAGACCAAGCATTTGTTTTATCATGTTACCTACCACCAAACATAATCAAGGCTTTCATTTCCCAACCCTACAGCAACTGCTTAATCATGATAACAAAGAGAATAAATTTTGAAGTAGAATGACAAAAAGCTTTAGCATAGAATATTCTACCTCAACTGCAAAAAGAGAGTCAAATCCATCGATGCTTACAGTTTTGCCATCACTCATGTCCTATAAACAGCACAACCAAGACATTCAACAAAGATACTAAAGAGAGAGTTTTTTTTTTATTAGAAGATGACAGAGGCTTTCAGATACTTGTTCAAATAAATCACCCAGTGACCGAGTTGTTTCCGTCGATACAATAAGTGTTGGTTCACCATGGTTGGCAAAACTTCACAGCAAGTGATGCCGCCATGCTTGTTTTTCCCAACACCACCTTTGCCTCCAAAGACAAAAAGAACCTCTGTGGAGAGGCAAGCATCTCGCCGAATCACTCCCCCTCGCATCCACCAAACTGGAATTGTATCTTTCTGTGTACAATATTTCAGCAAGAGCACAGTCAGCATTTCCCTTTCTAATTCAGGAAAGCATCTCAGGCTCCGGTAATCAAATATTAATATGAATCAGGGTACAGGGGGCAGCGAAATTGTTGGGATCGCTCAAAAATCTAAGATTAGAACATTCCAGCACGATAAAACATGGACAGGCCATGAATTAGCAACGATCACTGACTCTTGGTTTCTAAATCGCCAAAAGAAAAGGCTGGTTAAAGCAGCCGAAAATTCGCACTCATTAGCTTCCATGTAAATGAGAAATAGATTGACATGAGGACAAACCTTGTAAGCTCCGGTGATACAGGAGGGGCAGCGGCGGCTTCTCCACAGCCGGTATAGAGATCCGGCGGCAGCCCACGGCGGCAAGTCGCCGGTACATAGGGTTTAGGAGCGCCGCCATTTTGGTCCGCCGCAGGGTTCTGCTGCTTGCCTTCTGGGCATTTTGGCGTTTAACTGGGGAGACCATCTAACTGCGACAGCACTTACGTAATGAAGTTATTTTATATATAATCATATTTAAAATTTGAACGTATGTCAAGATGGCCGAGTTGGTCTAAAGGCGCCAGTTTCAGGTACTGGTCCGAAAGGGCATGGGTTCGAATCCCATTCTTGACAACATTATTTTGAAGTTTTTTAGTTTTTTTGCTTTTTCATTTTGATTTTAAAAAGCATTTATATATCATCCATTCATCATTGGCAATGTTTTTTATTTTTCTCTGTTCTTTCATTTTGAATTATCTGTTCATGGTTTTGAAGTTTTTCTATTATTTCATTTAGAATTTGAATCGTTTCTATATCATTCTTGACAATATTTTTTTTATCTCTATATCATTCTTGGCTATATTTTTTATTATTTCTAAGTGCTTCCATTTTGAAGCATTTTTATTATCTGCCCGTGGTTTTGAAGTTTTTTTTTTTTTATATATATTTTTCTTGGCAATATTTTTTTTTTTTTATTTCTAAGTGTTTTCATTTTGAAGCATTTTATTATCCGCTCATGGTAATAAAAATAGCAAATCGTTCAACAAATATTCTTCTAATTATTCTTCCGTGTTATCGCATAATGTTTTTTTTTTACTACCTTCTATTGCACATGACGCTATTTCAGTAGAGACATGTTTGGTTTCATCGATTAATTAGTTTTGCTAGTTCAGGCGAGCTAGTAGAATCATATTGTGTTGAGCACGCAACCCAAAAGCAAAAGCTCGTTAGCACAAGCTGCGCACCCGGCCGGTTTTGCTTTTCTTGAGTTGCTCCCCCTGTGCTCAAGTAGACGTAGATAGGTATGCCATGGCAAGCTCAACTCAAGTGCGGCCGGCACTGGCAGGCTCATCAAAACTCGAACGCGCGTGTCTGATGAACTTGAGTATTACACATTGTGCAAAGTGAGTAGCTCTGAGTTACACACAAAGTTTACATATAGACATGGATCTCCAGTCGCGAGCTGCGCCAGCTAGCGTGTCCATTTGACGACATTCGCCTTTCATTGCCATCATGCATGCATCTATGTACAAGTATTTTCTGTAGCACAAAATCGTCTGCACCCTAGCTAGAACGGGTAGGAGTAGGTAGCAGAACGTGCAGCTCAAACCGGCCTCGAAGAGAAAAGAAAAAGTGCTAAAATGAAACAAACAAAGAAAAAAAAAAAAAGAAAGAAAAAAAAAGCGAGAGGGAGCAGCAGATTAAAAATCGAGAGACGAAATCAAAGCAAGAGAATGGACACTTGATCGCTGATTTTTGCTTCGGAACGGCGCCGCGGATGTGCTCCGGCGGCCGGACGATCGATCAGCACTTGTTGTGTATGGGGTCGGAGCCTCTCCGGACGCGGCGCTTGCTCATCCTGTCGGGGTCGAACACCGTCGACGGAGGAGACGATGAGGAGCCCCCAACGACGCCGCCGCCGTGGTCTTCCTGGACGCGTCGAGCCAGCTGGCGCTGCTTCTTTGCAGCGGCGGCGGCCGCAGTACCGCCGGCCGCCGGATTCCTTGGTTGCTCGTTGGCCGGTGATGACGATGATGAGGCGCCACGCCGGCTGCTGCTCGTATGGTCGGCGAGAGGTGCCGGACTCTGGCGGCAGAAACCACGGGGGTGGAGCTCAGAACAGCAGCAAGGACAAGAGCCGCCGCCGCCGCCGCCACCATCGTGAGGCTGAGGGGCTCTCATTCTTCTCCGACCCCTCTCGCTCGCTGGCACGCTTGAGGGAGCCAGGCCGGGGTTGATCAGATATCGCGGCTGCCTAGACGCCGGAGTTTGGCACTACGTACCAAGCTTAGCTTTGCGGCAGGAGGAGTAGCGTGCGGGGGGCAGCAGAAGAAGCTTCGACGGCCATGTCTGTTGCTGGTTTGATGCAATGCCCGGGGTGTGTGTGCGCCTTTGTTCCGGTAGATATAGGCCCCGTCGTCGTCTCGTAGGCGGCATCTGTAACAGAGACGGGTGGGCGAGGTTGAGAGCGAGTGAGTGAGATCTCGCTCGCCGGTGGTCCAAAAGCAAAAGGAGACAAAGAGAGGGACACCCCCAAACAAGGCAACACGTCACTTTTTGCATACTACCACTTGAGGTGTAGTATCGCGATTGGGATATATATATTGTAATCCCGATCCCCGTCCGGGCGTGAATGAAAAAATAAAACGTACAAAGCCTTCGTGTGCGATGAATGACAAATAAAAAGGGACAAAGCCTTCGTGCACATCACTGGGTACATGTACGATCGAGAGTCTAGAGGGTTTTATTTTCGAACATAGGACAACATTGAAGAAACCATGAACGGTTGAAAAAATTCTACTCTGTGGCATGGTCCACTGTATGTGGATTACTGTTGTTGAACGCTGTTTTGAAAGATTCTGCCAGGTGGAAATAAAACAAGCAAACAAAGCAGCACTGGCTAGCCAGCCAGCCTCGGCTACATACGCTCGCTCGCTTTTGGTCTTTCTAGGTAGGTTTGGATGCATCATCGATCAGACCGCCGATCATCAATCAAATCCAAACTGTTGCTTTCATTCGCACCCTGCGTACTTTGGAACCTTCTCTCTCAAGCCTCGAGCTAGCGTGGCAAGGCGGGCGAGCGAGCGCCGTTCCCCATGCCGCGAGCGCGGGCGCGCGCGGACACACGCCCTCCTGCGCGCGCGCGCCTGTACGTGCTGGACAAAGAGAACGAGGCGTTGCCTGCTTTATGTGTGTGTTGCTTCTTGTTGCCGGCTCGTTAAGTTGTTCCCCGTCGACGTCGCGTGCCGCCCGCCGTTGTTGCGCATGTTCTGCCGGCCTTGGACGACTGGGGTGGGACCGGTGTGCCAAAGCTCGCTCGCCCACGGCCTACTACCCCCGTTCAAAGATCCAAAGCGAACGCCGAGCGGAAGCCGAATCCTGCCACTGCCACTGTCACGCCGAGCAGCGAGAAAAGCCGCAGGCAGGCAGGGGGAGGCTCTGCCACTGCCACTGTTGCCGCGCGCAGGGGACATTCCTCGTCTTGGCTTGTTCCTTCCTCCTTTCGCTTTCTTTCTCTGGTGGGTAGGGTAGGTAAATCCCCTTCGTCCGGTTTTAACTTAAAGCGCGCGCCCCCGCGAAGCAAAAAGCAGCGAATCCACCCTGCCCATTCTTCACCTAATCACCACCGTGAGCCCGTGACCACCCGTGGCGTGCCATCGTGCCGGTGCCCTTGCCCTCCGCGGCGCTGGCGTCCGGCCAGAGGCGGCCTGAGCTAACGCACACGCACACGCGCAACAGGTGAGATGAACTGATGAAAACCAGACTCGATAACAATTTCAACCAACAGGTTCAGACTTCCAGCGAGTTCTACTAACATCAGGCTGGCTCACAAACATGCTTAAGATAACAAGAACGGGGAAGTGAAAAACGTGCCGAAGGGCGTGATCTCGAAAAAAAAAAACAAGAACGGGAAGCGAAGCTGATGCTCATACATGTGCTGATGTGCAGGGAATCTCTACATCGAAAATAACGGACATACATGAATATTCGGTTCCTAGTGACATGTTTCAAATGGGGGCCGTGGACAGCTTGGCCGATGGATGCAATGATCTTACACCGTGACAGCTTTGGAATACGTGGGTTCTAGTTCTCAGAAATTGATTCATCAGACTTTTGCCTCTTCCAAAGGCAAGGTTGCCTCAATGGTTTCAGAGCCTCGGCGGATTGTCAAGGTCACCTGATCTCCGACGCCATAGTCATCATCAAGCCTCAGCAGGTCAGATTTGCCCTTCACCTGTTCCCGAAATGACAGAAACACAAGAAACAGAAGCAAGGTTCATATGACTAGACTTAGATGCCTACACAAAGACGACCGCATTAATAAGAAACACAACTCACAGGTTTGCCATCCACTGCGACGATGATATCACCGAGAACAATATTACCAGCGAAACCCCTGCCGGTTGGAGCAAGACCTGCTTTGGCTGCAGCACTGCCCCCAGGTACCTACGGAGGGAACAGCCGATAGGAAAATGGGGATGCTAATGCAAGCAAACATCTACAGCATCCTATTTTGATAACAAAATACAAGGGTGCCAGTGATTCTGTTTACCTTGAGTATAAGAGCTCCGTTGCGAACACATTAAGCTGGTATGCAATTGGATCCGGAGCAAAGTCCACATTAAAGCCAGCACGGCGAACCTTATTAAGAAAGAAGTGTTAACATAACTTAGGATAAAATAAAATACAGAACGTAGACAGATGTATCAGAGTTGAACAAAACGTAATATTTAATAGAAAAGTGACCCAATTTGCTTATTCGTGCTATAAATTTTGTGAAAAAAATATCCTTCAAGAGACAGCAAAATATATAGTGGACGTGACCTCGAGGGAAGGATAGTTAGTTCTAGCTAGGCAAAGTGCGACCAAAATAACTTCCATTTACACTGAAAAAGGTTAATATACCATTCAAAGAACGTGATCAGCTGAACCTTAACCTCCTACTACAAATTTTCCATATCTTGCATAAAAAAGGGAAGAATATCATATCTTAGAAATAATTGAATGCTTGTTCAGAGCATCTGATCTACTGTTAGTATGTTATCCTGACTGTATGTACTAGGGACAACTGGAATAAAAAGGCTGAATAAAAGCATCTTAAATAGTACTTCATAACAGTTTATTGATAAATATCTCTGGGATACTATAACTCAAACAGATAGACCCGCATGACGCCCCCCGGCTCCCGCGCCCCTAACCAGCGACTTCGGGGCGCCCCGGCGCCGCCCGGCCCTCCCCCGGCGCCCTCCCGGCCCGTCGCCGTCGCCCCTCAAGGGCGGCGGCGGCGCCGCCGCCGCCGGCCCTCAACAAAAGGGGCTCGCCCGGCTGCCACCTCTTCCCTCCATCCTCCTCCCACCTTCCTCGATCCGCCGCCCCAAGCCCGGCGGGCGTCGCCGGGCGTCCCGTGGCGCTCGCGCCCGGATCGGATCCGCGTGCCCATCGACGGGATCCGGTGGTGCCCTCGCCCTCGCGCCTCCCAAGCCATCCCTCTCTTCCCGTCCCCGCGCCATGGCGGTGGCCATGGCGAGCCACGCCGGCGCCCGAGGTCGCGTGGGCCGCGGGATCTGGGGCCTTGGGCCTTGGTCCGTGCCGGGCCCTCCCCACCACCCCAGTAGCGACGGTGTGCGGGATAGCGACCATGGCGGCCGAAGTCTCGGCCGATCGGGCCTTGGGCCCACGATCTCGACGACGCCGCCCCGGCTGGTTTCTCGGTGGCCATGGCGGCCGGGTCCGCGATGGACCCGGCCGGATCGGGCACTTCGCCGATTCCGGCGCTCGTCGCGATCCCGCCATTGGCCTCTCGCACGCTGCGCTGCGCGGCGCCGACAGGGCCTGGGCGTTCTTGCCCGGCGGTGGACGGTTCCTCCGGATGGTCAGTGGTTGGGGGGCGGGGCCCTTCTGCTAGAGTGTGCGACGCTTGGGCGCGTGGCTTGGAGGGTCTTGTCGCCTCGCACGGTGGTGTGGCGGGGGCTCGGCCGATGCGCCATCGGCGTCGTGTGGTGGCGCGTGGTTGGCGTCGTCGCCCCGCGGTGACTTCATGGCATGGAACTCCGAGGGCGAAAGCTTAGCCCGGCGCGGTCGGGCCCGGCGATGGCGCATCTCTTGATGTCGCACCCTTCTTGAAGGCATCGTCTTCGGGACCCATGCTCTTGTCACCGGTGGCCGGAGAATCTCTACGCTCGTCGTCACTCCCCATTTGTGGTGGCCTTGGTCGCCCGGCTCGTTCTTTGCTCCTATCTGCGCTTCACGCCTCTCCGCCCTTGGGTTCGTCTAGCTAGTGAACGTTGGTTCTCTCTTCCTGGCCCGGATGCTTTCTTTGCCGGCGTGTTGGATGGCCGGATGCTTTGCCGCTGTGGTTGGTTGGCGGATGCTTTGCGCCCGGGCCTCCCTCTTTGGGCGGGCGTCGAAGGTTGCCAAGAGTGAGTGGTTCGTTGGCGGATGCTTTGCGCGTGGTCGCCGTCTTCTTACGCGCCTCCGTTCGCTACTAGCTTCCCAAGTGTTGAGTTCTCCGTAGTGATAGGTTCGGTTGTTGGGCTTGTTGGGTGGTGGGTCTGCCCTACCCCTATCCCCTAAGCCTTCTTTGTTTTGTTTGTGTTTGCGGGATTAACGTAAGTAATGTCACGTGGATTACGGGTGAATCCTTTGTACTTTCCATCTTCCCTTAATGAAGTACGTGCTAATGCACGCTTCAAAAAAAAAAAAAATCTCGGGCCTTGTTTAGAAAACTTTGGAGTATGAAGTTGGTAATGCGACTGAAAGACATCCATGCAACATACTTTTCCGAACTGAATTAACTGAGGAGCGATTTTAAGTACAGTTGATGATGGGATAGCAAAGCCAACACCAGCAGATGTTCCCCGAAACACGAAGAAACAGTCACATCTCAGACTAATT
Organism: Hyparrhenia diplandra; assembly: GCA_015847255.1. Classification (NCBI taxonomy): domain Eukaryota; kingdom Viridiplantae; phylum Streptophyta; class Magnoliopsida; order Poales; family Poaceae; genus Hyparrhenia; species Hyparrhenia diplandra. The sequence goes on along the minus strand of JADLZK010010938.1, from coordinate 1,083,693 downwards.
GTTGAAACTACATAAACTTGTCATATATATTGGATATGAGGCAATCTGATTTATGCACTACCAGGACAACACAAACAGAATAAAATAAACTTATGGTCTGTACAGAAGCAGTATACAACTATGGCCAATCCATTTTAAAGAGAATAGTGACACATAGAAACTCTTGGCCTCTAGGAGACTAGGATGCAAGCCAATGCCAAACTAAATAAATGATTTTAAATACAGTAAAACAGACTCAGCACTCCATCCTATATAGCAAGTCACTAAATGTCATCACAATAATACAATGAACAAAGAACTCTAGAAAATAAATCAGAAATATATGTAGTTATTAAAATTTACGATAAGCTAGTTGAGACCATGACAACAACACTTGTGAAATATTGTTACATGTGTACTTTTCACTGATAATGGCCAGATAGCATAGATGTTGAGGTATCTATAGCTGTTTATGCATAAAAACAGAAACATCTGCAGCAACATCTCAGCATAAGGACTACTTTATGGATGGAGGCATCGAATCATATGTTTTGCTAGCACAGTTTTGAGAAATGGGATTAATCTTACCAGTCTGTGTGAAAATTGCTGTATTAATACCAATCATATGCCCCTTTTGAGTCAAGCAAAAGGACCACCACTGCATTGAAGTTCATCACAAGACATGCTTAGCAAAGTGCTTTGTAGTACCTTTTCAGTTGAGGGAGTGATAGTGCATGATATTTAATGAAAAAGATACGATATAGCAGAAATGCTGAACAAGGCCTAATGTAGTAAATCACTAGTTACAATGTACTTAAGTAATCGGGTTTGGATAGGATAAAGGTCGAGCTTGTATAATGAATGCAGTAGGCTAAACATCTGAGTGCAGAGAAATAGTTAACTTAAAACAGGTTATCAATTAAAAGCTTATCAGGCTCTTGACTATAGTGATCCCAAGTTCCAGAGTAGCAACATGCTAACCACTGATATAATCATTATGCAAACTGCTAGAGCAGAAATTTGTCTCCAAATTCGTGCATCACAATGCTCGATGTTAGTTAAATAAAGATAGTCTGTATACTGATCACTGATGTAAATCTGATTCATTATTTTGCACTTTTACAATCAGCAAAGATCCTCACTATTCTACAATGTTTAAAGTGGTATCGAGTATAAAGTATAAACCATATATGGTACTCCATACGTCTAAGGATGACAATCATATTTTGATCGAAAAAAAAAAAAAATTTACAAAGTTTGGTCCACAATTAGCCTATGAGAAATTAAGGGTCAAAATCTACTTTGAATGACATTTCCTTAGTCAAAATATGCTTATCTTACTTGAATAGAGGGAGTATATTGATAAGTTAGGTGGAAAACTTGAAAATGCTTAGAATTGTCTAAGTACTAAGCTCAGTACAATAGAAGCATAAAACTAGCACTGGAGCATTAATGCTAGGTGATCTTAAGAAAAAAACATTAATGCTAAAAGGCGGATCCAGAATAGAGAACAATTGATGTCACTTGTGTTCAAAAGAATGATCATTGGTCTTGTTTTCTCTTAGATCAACAACAGTTTAGCCTTGGATTTTTAAAACTTATTGTTGTCAAGTGACAACATCAAAATAGCATGGCTCCACCCCTGCTAAGTGCTAACAGTATGTTCGAAAGTAAGCTCTGAAACCTAAGCTGCAAAATTTCGTTCAGATAAGATAGTCAATGAAAAAGCATTTTGAGTCATATCTACAAACCTGTTACCAGGGTTAATAGCTGCATCTGTTTGAATCCCACCTCCAATTGTCACCCCAGCCTGACTGAAAATATCTCGATTTAATCCACTGATAACACCAACAGTTAGAGTATGGTCAAAACCAAAAAGGATTTCCAATTGCTAAGCATTGCTGACCAACTCTTAGGGCTGAGGATTGTCCCACATTAATTGGTTTCAAGAGGTCCATAGGAGCATCAACCTATCACATGTCAATGTATTAGGTACTAAAAGAGAAATGAACTTTTCAGATGCAAAGGATAGTGAAAGTTAATAAACACAATTACTGAACTCAGGTGAATACCGAAAACCGACTTTGATTAAATTGTTTGGCGAACATGAGATGAATTTTTCTGGTGACAGTATAGTCTATCAAGCATTCCACCCTCTTTTCACTTTCTACTTTTTCTAAGATTGGCATTCCTTGGTCCATGCCATATGCCATGTAATTAATCTAAGTAACTAGACACATAATTCAATGGTTAGGGATAAAAATAATAGAATGAGATGAGATGAGATGCATGCAGAAGATTGAGATGATATGCAAAATTGAATAATAATCATGATGATATGGAATGAGACAAAGGTGAGCTTTGTTGACATGTAGACTATCTTCAATTCTTCATATACGGCATTATGAATCAGTCAAAAATCAAAATGTGTCTTACCTTAAGGACAGCAAGATCTTTTAGCACGATCTGCACCAACCAATTTGCCTTCAAAATTTTTTCTGTATCCTTTCAAGTAGATACAGTAGGCTATTAGTTGGCTTGCATATACAAGAATGCTGATATCTTCATCATACTTAATTCATCAAAATGTATTACCCTTCTCGCAGCAAGAATGTTGACACGTGCAACAACATCACCAGGCTTTGGACTTTTGAAAGAGCACTGCCAACAACTGTAAAAAGCACAGAAAAGATGTAAGCTCGTAATGCTCATATACAGTAGAGATGTGATCATCTCAGATTAACATACCATGATAATTTGTAACAATATGTCCAGAATCATCCCACACTACACCAGAACCATTTCCTTCAGGGATCTAAAATGAATGAAAAGTTTCATTCAAACAAGTGCTTCTCACACCTTTATATTATTAAAAATAAAATTCTGTCATTAAATGCTATCTGCAAAAGATACTGACTAGAACAAAATACTCTTGGTCCTGAACTTGAGCATGTAATTCTTTACCTCCACAACACCAGTAACATTAAGCTGTGGCCGTAGTGTTGCATCAAAAATGTTGACGACCGAGTAAGTATTTGTTTCAAATAACTCTGCAATCCGTTTCTGCCATTCAGGAGCATGACCCAAAGAAGCGTAAATATATCTTGACAACAAGCTTATAGGATAAACCAAGCAAGTAGGTCCAACTGAATACTGACCTCAGTTGGAAATAATGGCCCAGATGGAAAAATCTTCGGAGTCACATCCTCGATTTTGACAGACGTATCACCCAAAGCAAGTGCTGCAGCAATAAAATGGCAAATTAAAAGAGCACATACACCATGGACAACTACAAAAGAAAAGAGGGAAATTGTCTGGTAATTGTGAAAGTTATTGGGAGTATTTCTAAGAACACCTAAATTACGATGTCACTTGGTCCGAACCTGGAAAGTACCTTGAAGAATGTAAGCTAAGACAAAAGGCTGACAAAGCAATAAGCTTCCTCTTTGACACAAGCAATAAGGCTTTGCTTGACATTGCACCAAGATCACATGTTGTCTTCATTGACCTGTAGGATTCAGAAACAAAATAAAGAGAAGAATCCAGCTAACAAGTAAAATCAAATGATAAGAAAACTAAATTATGCAAACCGTTAGCAATACCTAAAGCAACTGCAGAGAATGGGAAGTAGAAATGCTATATAGAGTATTATGTAATAACAAAACATATGAGAATATATGTAGACCACCAATTCTCCACTGAGGTGCTAGTTGCAAAACTAACAGGCGCGTTTTCTTTAACAAAATAAAAACACACCCTTATCTTGTAGCAACCACAACCACATATCTCAGGTGCCACAGCCCACAGCACACAATACACTGAGACGAACAAAGAGAATGGGAACTAGAAATCGGAATGGAACCACCAAGTAAAACACGAGCAAAGTATTTAGCAACCAGAACTGCTTAATTGAGCTGATCAAAATCATGTCACTCATCAAAAGAAAAGAAAAGAAAAACATCCTGGTGGGCGGAAACAAAGTTTTGTCAGACCTTGGAGGCGCTTCCTCGCTGTCGTGGGTTGCCGAGGCGACGCCCTCGACGAAAACCCTCCGGCGGCTGACGCTCCTGGCCGCGGCATGCGCAGCGGGCGCGTTGGTGGACGGTCCGCACGGTAGGCACTGCATCCGAGGTGGGGGGAGGGGAGGGGAGGGAGGAGGATGATTCGTGTCCGTGTGTGGCGCACGAGCTGCAATCTTGAGGAGGAAGCTGGGGATAGAAGAGAACTACGGCGGGACCCACCGCTTGCGCCTGTGCGTAATCCTGGGCTGGGCCGCTCTCTGGGCCGCAATGGGCTTGTAGGCCGAGACTCCTTTTACGTGGGATTATTTGCTACCGTCGGATGGCATCGGACGGACGCTCCTATGACGTAGGGAACTCAATTTCAGAAGGAACTGGATCCCTCGTTCTTCCCCCCATGGCCGCCGCCACCGCCATTGCCGCGGCGCTTCTCCGCCGCTCCACCTCCACCACGCACCACCGCCTCATACTCCCTCTCCTCTCTCACCTCCACCGCCCCTTGCCGCAGCCCCCGTCCCCATGGCTCCTACCCCAGCACCGCTTCTTCTCCACCGGCGACACAGCCGGCGATCCCACCACCCAGAAACCGCCGCCGTCTCTTGACCCGAAGCAGCTATGGCGCGAGCTGTCCGCGTCGGACCCCGCCGCCGGCTCCACCCGCCTGCCGAAGGCCACGTGGGACGCCGTGGGGGCCTCGTCCGCGGCTTCGCCAAAAGTCCGGCCATGTCCGACCAGGCGCTCGCGCTCTACGTCCCCTCCTCCGCCTTCCCCTCCTACGCCCGCCGCTTCCGCGAGTTCCTCCTCCCGCGGCTCTCCCGGGAGTCCGCGGCGCATCTCCTCGCTCCCGTGGAGGACGCGCACGAGCTCCTCCTCCCGGCCTTCGCGGAGTACTGCGTCTCTAACTTCGCGGACGAGCTGAGGCAGCACAGGTCGCTCATGGCCGCGGCCGACCTCACGGCGCCGCACACCTGGTACCCCTTCGCGCGCGCCATGCGCCGCCGTATCGTCTACCACTGCGGGCCCACCAACAGCGGCAAGACGCACAACGCGCTCACCCGCTTCGCCGCAGCCAAGTCTGGAGTCTACTGCAGCCCGCTCCGTCTCCTCGCCATGGAGATCTTCGACAAGGTCAATGCCCTCGGTGTCTACTGCAGCCTGCGCACTGGACAGGAGGTCAAGGATGTGCCTTTCGCCAACCATGTCGCCTGTACCATTGAAATGGTGTCCACGGAGGAGCTCTACGAAGTCGCCGTCGTTGATGAGATACAGATGATGGCTGACTCTGTCAGGGGCTTTGCATGGACGCGTGCTGTGCTTGGGCTCAAGGCGGATGAGATACACCTCTGCGGTGACCCCAGCGTGCTCAAGCTTGTCCGGAAGATTTGTGCAGATACTGGGGATGATTTGGTGGTGCATCAATATGAGCGATTCAAGCCTCTTGTTGTTGAGGCAAAGACACTTCTTGGGGACCTCAAGAATATCCGCTCTGGTGACTGCGTTGTTGCTTTCTCACGCAAGGAGATATTCGAGGTGAAGCTGGCAATCGAGAAGTTTACAAAGCACAAGTGTTGTGTTATTTATGGAGCTCTGCCACCAGAGACACGACGACAACAAGCAAAGCTGTTCAATGACCAGGATAATGAGTATGATGTGCTTGTAGCAAGCGATGCGGTTGGTATGGGGCTGAACCTTAACATTAGGCGGGTTGTGTTCTATAGCTTGGCCAAATACAATGGGGATAGAATGGTACCGGTCCCTGCTTCACAGGTAAAGCAGATTGCTGGTCGTGCTGGTCGGAGGGGCAGTGTTTACCCAGATGGACTCACAACAACTTTCTCGGAGGATGATATAGATTATTTGATTCAATGCCTGCAGCAGCCATTTGAGGAGGCACAGAAAGTTGGTCTTTTTCCTTGCTTTGAGCAAGTGGAAAAGTTTGCCAGCCAATTCCCTGATCTTCCTTTCAGTGATCTGTTGGATAAATTCCGTGATACCTGTCGCATAGATAAGACATACTTCATGTGCCAGCAGGACAATATCAAGAAGGTTGCTAATATGCTCGAGAGGTTGCAGGGGCTATCTCTCAAGGATCGCTATAATTTTTGCTTTGCTCCAGTAAATATAAGGGATCCAAAAGCCATGTATCATCTTTTAAGATTTGCCACAAACTATTGCCAAAGTCGCCGTGTTAGCATCGCGATGGGAGTGCCAAGGGGTTCCGCAAGAAATGACGCTGAGCTTCTGGACCTTGAGACAAAACATCAGGTCCTATCAATGTATCTATGGTTGTCACATCATTTTGAGGAAGATAACTTCCCTCATGTGCAGCAAGCTGAGAGCATGTCAGTAAATATAGCTGATTTACTTGGCAAGTCACTTTGCGAAAGCATGCTGGAAGCCTGAAACAAGACAGCAAGCTAGGCGACGAGAAGAAAAGGCTGAGTACAATGAGGAACATGCATCAAATGACAGTTCAAAAGATGTTTCGACAGATGGTTATGAACGGCCAAGGGCACTTGCCAAAACAATCGTAAGGTATCCAACCCATCCTAAACCCTAAATCCTGCCTTATCAAGTGACTTGCCAAGTAATTCAATGTGGAAGAATATACTCGTAAGTTCCCTTTCATATATTCTGGGTTTTGTTCTTCGCTTCTCCTTTAATTGGAGAATTGTAGCTTGTCCCCCCCCTCCTTCCCCATCCTGATATCCCTTTTAGGCCTTGATTGGATGTAGTCGTACTCACCTCAATCCGCATGTGTTGGAAATTGGGGTGGAACTATTTTCCACCTCAATCCACTTAACACACATGGACTGAGGTGGATAGGAGTGCATCCAAACAAGGCCTTTGCTGGAAATTGCCTTTCTCTTTGTTGTATGTTCAGAGCCTTGTGAAGTTGCTCAGTGCTCCCCAAACAAACACTTGTAACAAATGTGAGTCCATCTTTAGGTAAATCAGTTAACTTGAAGCCCATGTATGTTTCTTGCCAATGCTCATGATTTTTATTGTGGTATCACTGAGCAAGCATTGATATATTTTATAACCATTTTTTCACACCTGCAAAATAACCACACCATGAACCACCAAAAGAAGTCAATATATCCTTGTCAGCTTGTCGCTAGAAAATGTCACCAGGACAGACAATGTATTGAGTTCATGAACAACTTGTGGTATCTTTGGATTTGTTCTGGATGGGTCATATACTCGTGATAACTGTGTATTATTATGTGACATTAATGAGCATGTTAATTGTGAAAACAGCTTCAGTGGACAAGTTCAAACGGAAAAATCTTGTGCTCATCTACTGTTGTTGAACTTCAAGTTGCTAGTGTGCTAGGTTTTCTTAGTGGTACTTATCTGTAGAATGGAGCTGAATCAGCTGATTGATAACTCAGTGATTTTTGTACAGTTGTCATGCTTGTAATATCTTAGGAAATTTTTATTAGCTAATAAAATTAGTTGCAATATGCCAAATTCCCTGTCACACTTTACACTTTTCAGTGTGCACGATGCCGTGGAGCAGCGAACAGTTAATAAACAGGGTTTTATTATTATAATTATTATTTGAAAGCTGCTTGCTGTGATTAAGCTCACTAAGTTTTCTGACCATATTTCCCCAAAAGGAGAACATTCATTACCATTTCCTGTGAATTCTTTTGAGAGCTATATGGAGTAGTTCCCTGACTAGAATAAGGTGCCTCAGTATTTTGTTGTGTCAATTGCGGATGTCTTGGTAGTTCTATGAGTTTTCATTGAGATACCCCACTTACCAGTGTTTTTTTTTTCCTATTTTGCAGGAAATGGCAAGATAAGGTCAACCAGAACTCTCCTCCTTCCTTGAACCTTGCGGCTTGAAATTCTTATGGGGTGACTAAACCCAAATGGATGCTTGGAAAACACCCTGTTGAGCCAAGTTGGGACAGTTAGGTCAACTGCAAACGCCTGGAAAATTTAATGCTATGGCATGCCTGCGGCCATTTTCTCAGATTTGACTTAAGCCGATTGTCTCTTTGGTGCTTGGGTTTGTCATCCTGTAAAGACACTGAAGCCTGCAAGTTGTGCAGCATTTGCATCAATGGCACCACGGGATATTTATGTTAACTTTGTGTTGTGCAAGAGTAGATTGCACGGCAATGAACAACCTGACGCAGGCCAATAAATTAACCACAGTTAAATTTGTTTTTGTCTTGTGGTTATGTGGTGACCCTCGATGCTTCTTATCCTGTAACATTTGAAGAGCTCAATAATCTTATATCCCTTGCAGAATTTTCACTTGGTGTGTGTTTTTTTGGATGTTATAGACAGGGTTTTTGTAACTGAAGTTCTATATATATGGTTGTCTGTAACCAATGAAACTGTCAAACTGATGGGTTTGGATGGGGACCCTGCACTGAGTGCAGATATATAGATTTATTTTTCTTATTTGTATGGGTAAATGGCATGTGTTAGGATATAATTAGTATGCATATAATGATGTAAACCTTAATCCATTGAGACTACAAGAAGTGATCTGACTGGAGTTTAAACTGTTTTATTGATCGGAGCTCAGTGTTTCATGGCAAGCCAATTTCTGCTCTGTTTGTGGAATTCAGTCCCTGGTTACTAATAATAATACGTGTGTTACACTATCTAAGGTTTCGTGCCGTTTTTCTTGGTGTATATATATTGGTGTATTTTTTTTTAGATTCTAACTTCGGTTTTGGAGACAAAATGTTTTTTTAGGAACAGGTAGCAAAATGATGGTATCGGGCTGAATTTACAATACCACAACTCACGGGTGTCCAGCCCAGTTCTACTCAAACCGGCGGCAAACGCGAATCTCCACGCTGCCCCGTATACAAAAGGCTCCCGCAATTAACCCCCGACCCGCTTCCGCCTCCGCCCGCCCGCTCACCGCGCGCTGCCGCGCACAGTGCAACAGAGCAGCCTCCCCTGGACAAGGGAGAGGAGGGAGCGCTAAAACCCTAGCACAAAAACCCTAGCACGGGGTTTTCCACTTTGCTCGCGATGCGGACCGCCGAAGAGAAGGGCAAGAGGGCGAGGACCGACGGCGCCGAGGAGGAGCCCATCGACCGCGCACTCCTCGAATCCATCGAGAAGCTCCAGGAGATCCAGGACCAGATCGAGAAGGTGAGTTGCTACGGTTTCCAGGAAAAATTCTCCGCCTCGTTTGACGCGCTGTGATGGCTCAGCCCAGCCATTGGCTCGCTGGGCTTCGTGAGCTCTAGGTCTTTGTTGGTCATTCGTGTGGTTCCCCCTTGAAATTCAGTAGAGGTTTTGCTGCCGCCTGTTCAAGGGACCTGTGCGGTGGTTTCAGCGTTTAGCTGTGTTGCCGCGTTGTGTATGTATCGGGTGATGGATTGGCTGATTTGTGGCCTGAGGAAGAATTGTTTTGTGGTGTTGGCACGGAAGAGGGGGTTTTCGCTCGAAGCCCTATTTAGTGCTGACTGAGGATTCGATGCTTCCTCTTCTCCCTAAACAAAATTGTATCGGCACTACCCTCGTATTAATTGCCAGCGGGCTCTGAAATCAGAATGACTTGATTTCATCAGCGAATCTTAGAAGCTTCCTAGTCTGGTGAAATGCGATGGTGAAAACACACCGGCTAAATCGTGCTACTCATGTACAGGACGAGTGGCCTAATCGCTAAACCTTAGTGTGCGTTTTTTTTTTGTTGTCTGTTTCGATGTATTTAAATGTCTCTCATAGCTTTAATTCATTTACAGGTTAACGAGGAAGCAAGCAATAAAGTATTGGAGGTGGAGCAGAAATACAATGAAATCCGCCGACCAGTTTATGTTCGGCGCAATGAAATGATCCAGAAGATTCCAGACTTCTGGCTGACAGCGGTTTGTAATATATTTCTATGGTTTATGCTACATCTCTTTTTTTAGGGTTGGTGGCGCGTATGGGTTCATCTTTTTAATTAGTAACGTGACACTGCTGTGTACTGACCCTGCAGTTTCTTAGCCATCCCATGCTTGGCGGTCTTCTAACTGAGGATGATCAACAGGTACCTTTATTTGACATGGTTTTATCTGTCTGACTGAGCATTTGCAATAAATTGTCAGGAAACAATAAAATCAATTAAGCAGTAGGCTGCAAAATACCAGAAACCAATCGTAAATTGGAGCATCTCTTATTAACTCAGGAACTTGCAATGTTCATTCTGCTATAGATTTTTAAGCACCTGGAATCTATGTATGTGGATGAGTCTGAGGATATTAAATCGGGCTGCTCTATTACTCTGGTAAGATTCGTTTGAACTTGCAAGCTACAGCTTCTTCTTGATTTTTTTTTTTTAAAAAAACTTTGCTTTTTACCGTTGTTTGACCTTGAATTGGTAGACCTTTTCTCCCAATCCATATTTTGAAGATCAAAAGCTTACAAAGACATATTCCATCAATGACGATGGAGCAGTTACAGTAAAGGCTACCTCCATTAAGTGGAAGAAAGGAATGGTATTGTTCCTTGACTATCACCCTATGTGTTTAACATACCAAGTTTTTACTACAGAACCTAACATTTTTTTTCTAATTTGTGCTTTATTAGGATATTGTCAATGGAAAGACATGCGAAAAAAGGGGGACAAGCGATTACTGGTTGATGAAAGGTATCTGGTCTCAGGTTTCTATTTGAACACAAAATTTTTCCCATTTCTAGTTTCCCATTAGTGATGTGGCAGTTATATAATCAAACAATCTTGGCTTGCTAGCTTCTTTTCTTATGTCAGTGTTCTCCATGTTTTCTTGCTGTCAACTGTCGTTCTTGTTCACTCTGGAATAGTCTACACTGCTCTATACAGTGTAGCACATTTCCATTTATGTCTTATTTTGTTCACAGCTCATGAAATTGCTGAAATATTTGTCAAAATATGTTTTTCTTTAACTTAAATCTAGCAGGAGTTTTGCTAGAATTATATTATTAATAATAATAAAGAATAAGAGTTTGACCTAAGCCCAAAAAGGGAACAAAAAAAATATATTGTAGGCTAGTGGTTTAACGGCTCTTGGTCGTGTGATTTAGCATACAAAATATGCTTAGACTAATACCTTGACATGTTGGAGAAGCCATGGCTTTTTTTTTTTAAAAAGCCTTTCTTTTTTCTTTTTACCCTGGTTCGTGCTGTTATGACGGGCATTCCATACCAGGGGAGGAGATCGGATAGTGGCTAACGGAGGCGTGCTGATCATGGGCTTATGGCTCAGGATATCATATTATGGCATTATTAGAGTTATTAAGATTATGAGGGAGCTATTTGTATTTCTTAGAGAAAAGAGGATATAAATATTGTAAGACTCCTTGGAGATAATTAAGCAGAAACATATCATTGTTTCCAGCTTCCTCAGGGAGCTAGGAGAACCCTAGCCGCGTCCTCTCCAAACTTAGGCGCCGCCACGGCGCTCTCGCTCCCAAAACCACCGCCTCCAATCTCTCAACCCTACAACCTCCGATCCATTCCCAGTAGGGCTAGGAACCCTAACATGTGCATTATACCCTCTCAGGTCACAAATATATGACACTTTGACTAAAATCTGGTCAAACCTTTGAAACTTTACCACTACTAATAGACCTCCAAATATTTGGTTTGGAGATGTAGATGTGATATACTGACATGGATAGATTTTTCTTGAATAGCACTTTCATGGTGTACATTATTGGTCATTACAACTATATGTTTTAATAGAAATATTATGGTCAAAGTCGCTACTAAAAGATCCAAAAACTAAAATTATTTTGACGGGGAGGGAGTGATGTTTATACCGTAAATAGTAATAAATATCGCAATTGACTTGTTAGTTGGAGGTTCCATAAAGTTCTGTTCTTTTTGCAGTTTTTCACTTGGTTCAGCAATACAGAGTACAAAAGTTTCGCTGATGGTGAGATAGATCAGGTATAACAGTTTCCAGGTTTTACGACTGAGATTGAGGTTGTGGCTTCAAAAATGTATTCTAGTTGAGGATGTTCTCTGATGACCTCAATTACATAGGTGGCAGATTTCATCAAGGAAGACTTGTGGCCTAATCCTCTGAAGTATTTCAACAATGTTAGTTTTTCTTTTGTGATGAGTGATTTTGTTCATTTGTTTTGTATTTTTTTGTCTTTATATTCTGTGCTGAAATCTCTCACTGCAGGAGCTAGAAGGCGAGTTTGAAGATGAGGAAGATGAGGAAGAGGTAATCCACTAATCCAGTTATTTAATTTAATGTGCAATTCTATTCAAGTTATTATTACATAGGTAAAAGAACATTGCAATCTCTCCTATCCTGATGATATTGACTTTTTAGTTGCAGTAATATATCATGACTGTTTTGCTGCGCCTAGCTTTAAGATTAATCATACTGTTTTCTGCCACGTGCATGATTGGTTTACCATTTAGGCATTTACTATGCACATTTGAATGCCAAGTCCTGCACCTTGTCATGCTTTTTGCGCACACAAATTGGAGATGTTCTTCACACAATGATTTCGTTGTCCGTTCTTTTCCTCTGTTTATTTATGGCCCTTGCAAATATATCTAGGGATCTGATGAGGAAGCCGAAGATGAAGAGGAAGACAAGGAGGATGAAGAGGAGCCCTGAGCCCTGTTCCACTTAGGTCAGGTTCGACAAGTTGTCTGCAGAATGCGTGAGACCGAGCCTCCAGATGGCTGACGAAACAAGGCGTCCCCTTTTGCGGTGTTTCAGTACTTGACTTGCTTGGTTGGTGTTTTAGGACCTATTTTCAGAACTTGAGTTTATGGAGAGGCAACCCATGGGTTTGGTATTTGACAGATTTCTTTATGATCCATTATGTACCGTGGAGGTTCTGCGTGGCCTACTCGTTGTCTGCTGTGCGTATTCTTGCAAAATGCCATGGCTATTCGTTCATGTCTAGTATTCGTGCGTAGTGTTCATGACCTGATGGCCAAGCCTTCCCAGGTTCAGTTGCTGCCCTCGTCTGAAAAAAAAAAAAGACCTTTTAAACTACTCGGCCTGGATGACTAGCAATCTTAACGCTCGTTTTTGTTATAAAAAAAAAAAAAGCTCGTTTTCGTATACATACAATCTGGGCCTCGGCCCGCCTACATAACTCGGCCCACACAGCTCGCTCGTCCGCCGCCGCCCTTGCCGCAACCGGCGAACGGAAGCGGCCGCGGCGGCGAGGCACCTCGGCGTGCGTGCGTTCCACGCGGGGCCGGCACTGCGTCAGATCGACGCGCGGCGCTTCCGGCCCCAACCCTCTCGCCACCTATATAATCTCGCTCCCGAATCGCCCCTGTGTCCTCTCCGCGCACCTTCCACGGTTCCACCACGGTCTGGAAGCTGTGCTGTTTCTCTCGAGTTTTAGAAAGCTCCTGCTGCAGAGATGGCCGCGGAGAGCTGCGTCCCTCGACCCCTGTTCGGCGGCGCCATCTCCACCACCTTCCCCGCCCGCTTCCAGGTCCGAGGCGCTCTCCGCCGGCCCCCCAACCCCTTGCCCTCCGAGGTCTAGCTTTCCTTTTTTTTTTTTTTTTCGTGCGTGTCTGTGCGCTTCCATACGCTTCATGTTCTGATTTGCAGGACGTGAGCAACATCCGGGAGGTCCCCGACCATCAGGTTCGTAAGATTCTCGCTACCGAGTTCTTATCTCCATCCCATGGATGTGTTTGCCTGTTGTTTTTAGAGAATTTGTTTTGAAATTACTCTGGTGGGCTGTGCTGTGCTGTGCAGGAGGTTCTCGTTGACCCATCCCGCGACGAGAGCCTCATCTTCGAGCTGCTTGACCTCAAGGGCGAGGTGGACGACACCGGCAGCGCGCTCTGGTTCCTGCGAGACATCGCTAACGAGCAAGACGCTGCGGACAACTTGGTTGGTAACGATAGTCAATAGTCCCTTGACTTGCCTACATTGTTTAATGAGTGATCAGCTACTTCCTGCTGGAGGCTCGTCTGCTACTCTAGTTGCAATGTAATTGTAATACATCGATGAACAGAAGAGGCCTGTTGGTAAAATTTTGCTGGTTTCTTTGCTAGGTGGTCGAGCATTCTGGGACACTTGAGCTAGCTGCTTTGCGTCTCGGAGAAGCCCCTGTTGTGGCTGCAACTGCAGTTGGTCACCTGGTAAGCTTGTTTATACTGTACAAATATGTTGTGCCACCCTGATCGTCGATCTAGCTCCCACGGATTGGTGCTTTTCAGTGCTTCTTTGGATAGGATTGTGGAAAGTTCCTGGCGTTGTAGAAATGTAACGTTACCATGCTGTGATGCATAGAATAAACTAGTTTTCAGCGGCGATTTGATATCCCTTAGAACAATAATTATATGAATCAGAATTGGTCAGACATTGTGAGCAGTTAGTTTGCTCAAATATTCATATATGGTACCTGTATCCTCAGAAATCAGATATCATCAAGACATGTATAAGTACATCATTCTCATCTCATGGTAGAGGCATGAAGGTAACCAAAGTAAAAGATATCTTTAGTCTTCAATTGGGAGAAGTGGTCATCCAGGAAACGCTGTGAGCCTGTGAGATGTATGTTTGAACTGTGTACGAATGGTTATGTTAGCATTCTAATTTAGTTTATCAATATGCATTGAAATGATCTAGTATTAGGATGAATAAGAAAGTGGTGTCCATAAATTCATAAAATGTATTGTAGGATCTCATGCCTTTTCATTGTTTAAATAGGCCGTCTCAAAAGCGAGGCAGGGCAGAGAAGCACAGAACATTGTTCGAGTGAGTATAACCACACCCTTCATGAGTAACGTTAAGTGGTAAATTTAGTCACTCTTGAAACTGAATTTCTTGTTGACTTTTATAGCTTTACCTGGCAAACATACGCCTCAAGAATGCAGCAACCGATGTACTTATCACTGCACATGAGCCGCTGTTGATAAAGTAAGCCCTCTCGATCATTATCACAGCACTTTACATTATTAGTTTGTATTTTATTCTTGAACAAATATTTCAACATTTAATACTTTGTCAAGGTTGGGATTATGTTCCAATTTTACATCACACAACTATCATCCACTGGCATGTGAAAAGATGTGTCTATTATTAATTTTTTAGTTTCTTGCATAAATTAATCTTTGATGCAACTTGACATATTAAAATGAGGGTCAATGATGTTAAACAGGGCAACCATTTAGTAATAGTAAATGGCTAAATGTTGCGCTTGTTAAACATGCCATTTTGAGTCACTAACAGCTTTGCACTATGGAATACTGAATACCCTTATGTTCAAATACATGAATTTCTTTCAACTTTGTACCTCGGAATGCCAGATTCTAGTGTACCAGGATTGTGGAAGAACCAAAATACAAATTCGTTTAGTACAAAACATGAGTCCATCCAACATATCTAAGTTCAGGACATCATCCTAGAATTACCAAGGCCTTGATATATTTTGTAAATTAACAGACTCTTGTTTTCCAAAAATACAAATTTGTTTAGTATACCAGGATTGTGGAAGAACCAAAATAAAAATTCGTTTAGTATAATTTTATGTATTGCAAGAAACATGATTGATAGAGGTCCAAAACATGAGTCTATCCAACATATCTAAGTTCAAGACATCATCCTAGAATTACCAAGGCCTTGATATATTTTGTAAATTAAGAGACTGTTGGTTTCAATGGTACTAGCAGCCGTAATTGATTTATGCTGTCTGATTCATTTCAGCCCCCTGAGTGAAAGTACTGCGGCGGTTCCAGCTGGTCCAGCAATACCTGCTGAACAAGCAGGATGCTTGCCAATGTCAGAGATCTTCAAACTTGCAGTGATGAATTTCAATGTGCATGATTGGAACCTTTTCAATGGTGGCCCTTGAACGGTTGAACCAGAGTGGATAGTAACTCCAAAATCAGATGGAGAGCATCTGATTGACATACAAAAAGACTATTGCCTGTTTTCTAGATCTCAGAAGTTATGTTATCTAGATTCCTTAGTTGGATTTGTCATGGTAGATTGTAGTGGACTGTATGCAGATGGTCCACGACGCTTCATCAGTAAAAACCAAGTGTGTTCTTTCCTGTTAAAAATGGGCCATTTAAATTTAGCAATCAGAATTTAAGCTATAAAATTTCAAATAGAACCAAACTTTTAAGGTTTCTGATTTTTTTAGAAGGGAAAGATGCCGTCCTTACATTTCATCACTGACCGCAACTGGCTTACTGGCACCAAGGATCCTGGATGACGAGCATGTGAACTATGGAGTCTAAGGAAGATATGACGTGACAAAAGTTGGGAGTGCCTCAGGATGAGGACCATCCCAGCGTGCAATTGGACTCAGAGACGCAAAATAGCGACTACTACTACACAAAGCCTTAGTAACTACTATATGATTATAATACTTTAACAGATAGATGAAGATAATATACCACTGATTCTAGTTGGTCGAACTCGTTTTAACTTGTCCACCAAACTGTATAAAGATTGATAAGGTATAATTGATGTTACTAAATTCATCATGGAAGTTAATTTCGTAATGTGTAACTTTTATATTCAGATAATTAAGTCATAATGTGATCGAGCGTGTCGATATTTGAAGCGACTAGAATCATAGGTAGACTCATACTGGAACTGCAATGTTTGAATTGAACGGTCATGGCATTCCAGTTGAAGTTCTGCAACCATAACAATGTCAGCACTCAGCACGTTGAAAGAAGCTGTGGATTCAGGTTATGATGACACTTGGTTGAGTTGCATCTCAGGAATTCTGATTATATATCTCGTGCACATTTTACCTACGTACTTAGGAGTACCTTAATGGACAACGTTTGGATGTTTGTATCCTGAATTACCCTGGAAAAAAAGGTCGAATCCAATTTTGATAATTCTGGCGTGCATCTTCTGAATAATGGGGTGCCATGTGCTACATAAGAACCTGCGACCAGTAGTATATATTACAAATCCAATTATACAACGTTGTGATTTCCTTTTGCCGGAAGTCGATTATAATCCCGTCCTCGACAATGAAAAATCAGATATGGGAGAAAAAAAAAAAAAAAAAAAAATAAATAAAAAAAAATGTTTGGAGTTTGAGGCCTCGATTTCTCATTATTACAAATTATCACCATCATCAGGGAAGAGCCTGGGGAAAATTTTTTGAAGTCGAGGGGTGAGCTACAACCAAGAATGATTACAACAACGGGGGAGGGAGCAACGCACGCTGGCGCTAGCTTCACTTCCACTTGATGGCGCAAATGTCAGCTAGGTCGACGACCCTCTGCGAGTACCCCCACTCGTTGTCGTACCAGGAGATGACCTTGACCATGTCGTCCCCATGACCATGGTGAGCGAGGCGTCGATGGTGGAGGAGACGTCGGAGCACCTGAAGTCGACGGACACGAGCGGCACGTCGCAGACCTCGAGGATGCCGCTGAGCTCGTTGGCGGCGGCGTCGCGGAACGCCTGGTTCACCTCCTCGGCCAGCGTCTTCTTGGAGACCTGCACGACGAGGTCGACGACGGAGACGTTGGGCGTGGGCACCCGCAGCGCGATCCCGTTCAGCTTCCCTTTGAGGGTTGGGGAGCACCAGCGGGAACGGCCTTGGCGGCGCCCGTGGACGTGGGCACGATGTTGAGCGCGGCGGCGCGCGCGCGGCGCAGGTCACGGTGGCTCGCGTCCAGCAGCCTCTGGTCGCCGGTGTACGAGTGGGTGGTGGTCATGGTGCCCTTGATGATGCCTGTGGTACGGTGTCGTGCATCAGGCATCAAGTTGCTGGTGCTTCGATTTGCAATACTACAAGTTTAACTAGTGAAGATACAGCAGATACGCACCGAACTTTTGGTCGAGCACCTTGACGAAGGGCGCGAGGGCAGTTGGTGGTGCAGGATGCGTTGCTAATGATAGGCTCATCGGGATTATACTGATCGGCATTGACGCCGACGACATAGGTAGGGATATCCCCCTTCCTGGCGCCGTGATGAGCACCTTCTTCGCCCCAGCCTGGATATGCTTACCAGCGCCCTCCCGGTCGACGAACACTCCAGTACCCTCGATGACGAGGTCGATGCCGAAACTCCCCACGGCAGGTTGCTCGGGTTGCGGTCCGACACCACCTTGATGACCTTGCCGTCGACGGAGATGGCGTTGTCGCCCACGGGCTTGACGTCGGCGTCGAAGATGCCGAGCGTGGAGTCGTACTTGAGCAGGTGCGACGCCTGCTTCACGCCCCCGTGTCGTTGATGGCGATCACGTCGAGTGGGGAGGCGTCGCCGCGGCCGTGCCAGCAACGGAGGAAGTTGCGACCGATCCGACCGAACCCGTTGATGGCAACCTTCAGCTTCGCCTCCGTCGGCGCACGACGTGATCCGCTCCCGCTCGTGCCGACCTGGGTGGTTGATGTGATGATATATATGCACACACGCAGGCAGGGCATGCCAGGCAGAGCATGATCGGAGCGGAGGCGAGAAGGCAGGCATGTTACGTACCGCGTGGGTCCGGAAGGAGACGGCGGACATGAAGTCGTCGGAGGTGGCATTCCGGCGCATGGGCAGAGACGCGGAGCTCCTGAGGCCGGAGAACTCCGGACAGGCCGGCGGCACCTGCTGGTGGACAGACACATGACAAAACCATCGGTCACTCGAGATGAGAGTGCAAGCAAGCAAGCAAGGCATCCAGCCATGCGTACCTGGAGTGGCACGGTGGTGGCGGAGAGCATGGACGACGCCGCCATGGCCACGACGACGAACAGCAAGCAGATGGAGCCTGCGAGCGAGGATCAAGACAATGGTGCTAGCCAACAAGCGGGCGCGTATATACGACTGAGTTGGCGGATTGGGGGGGCGCGCGTTTGTGGTGCCCAGGGCCGCGGACGGAGATCGTGAGGTCCGCGTTCGTGGAGGATCAGATTTCGGATAGCACGCCCGACGAATGGCTGTCGATGCCCGCCGTCCCCCTGCCTAGTCCCTTGCCGATCAATGTGTGTGTGGCCCATTTTCCGTGCCCGCCGCCGAGTCGTGTCGTGTCGTGTCTTGTGTGTGCCCGCGGGCCGTGGCTTCGCTTCATCTATCAGTTTTCTTCGCCTCCCACTCGTTCCGCCACCGGCTGCATTGTATCCTTGCGCGAGCGCGACCGACGGCAACACATAGCTGCTGGCGGGTCGCGTTGTGCTCGCCGTTGCCTGCACGTCGTCGTTTCGGTAGTAGAACGCCCTCGTGCTTAGTCGTGGCTGGGTGGGCGAGTCCTCCCCAGCCTCCCAATTTTGTGAGGCGCGGCCGTGTTCGTGAACAGGATGGAAGGATGGATCTCTGGGCTGTGGTGTGTGGTCGTCCACTCCGGGTTCGGCCCGGCCGGGGTGAGCCTTTTGGCGCTGCACTGTGGCTCACACTGACCACCGCAAGTTTTCTTGGGGAGAGGATGCGGCAAAGCGTCGTTCTCCGCCGGATCTGGGCCATTTTCGCACGGTTGGAACAGCTCCTGTTGTGCCGAGTCTAGACAGCTTGTATTTATACGCTCTTGTGCTTCAAAATGGCCACGGCGGCGACCCAAACGCTGGGTTCAAAAGGCAGTGGAAGCTGCCCTAAATAAACAGAAGAGTAAAAAAAATGAAGAAAAAAAAGAAAAAAAAAAAAGCATTATATTCATTTCACGCTTGTCGTCTACTATACTATGAGAGATTGTTTTACCAAATTGGTTTACAAAATCAGCGTTACCTCTACTAATGAAGCTGCTCATGGAACCGAATCTACAAAATACTGGCTTGTACTTCAAACTATTAGAGGAATGCTTTTGTTTATATACATCAAAAGAAGTACTCTACATCAAATGTAGATACACAAAATAAGTGAATATTCACATGTCAGCGGCCCGAAGAACTTGAAAAAGATTTAGATGGGGCTTAGGCCGCCCAATAAAACTAGCGTAGCTGTCTATAAAATTTAAGGGAGGGGGTTAGGTAGGGCTCCACATCTCGCATCTGTAGGTGGAGCTAGAGCCCGACCCGGCCCCTACCGTGGCCCCCTTAGATTGCACATAATTCAGTTCTTTCGGTAGGAATCGAAAATGCTTCCCAGTGTGACCTATAGCGTGACTCAAGGGCTATTTTCTAGAAGTTTAATTAAAGATGTATTTTTAAAAAAGTTTTTGGACTATCATAAAAATTCAGTCAAACCAACGGTTGTCCGATAGAAGAATAGGTTGTACGTGTGAGGTTTAAACATTCAGTTCTTACCCACTTTGGTAGAAAAGGATTAACAAAATAAAGAAATAGAAAAAATATAGGAATAAAAATGTCCTACACTTCAAATCGTCCAGGACTTCGATGCTTGGGAAGCAATGTAGGAAAAGCACAAGAACCAAATCGATGAACAGTGAGGTTGGGCGTGTTTGGAGCGTAGGAATTTCATAGAAGTTGTGTAGAATTTCACAAAAATCAATTCATTTTCACATGAAAAGGTACAGAATAGGAACGCATTCCTTTATAAATGGTCAATCCATTGTTGCGGTGTGGTGCATTGTCTTGTTACAGGGTGGCGTGGTGCTCGCCGTTGCACGTCGTTTCACGACTGCCCTCGTGGTTGTGGCTGGGTGGGTGGCGCGCCCTCCCAGCCTCCCAATTTTGTGAGGCGGCCGTGTTGGTGAACGGGATGGCAGGCAGGATGGATGGATCTCTGGCTGTGGTCGTCCACTGCAGCTCACACTGACCGCTAGTTTTCTTGGGGAGAGGATGCGGCAAAGCGTCGTTCTCCGCCTGGCGCCTGCCTGCCTGCTCCGTGCCACTGTCGTGCCACGGCCGGTCACATACGCCTACAGTATGAATGATGATCGATGTACTAGGCTATGAATTCTCTCTCGGTAATCCAATTGTTTGCATGGCCAGCGTTGTGGGGCTCTCGCCCAGGTTGGAGGCCTCTGCTCCTCGTAGCTTCGCTCAAGAACCACGCTCTCTGCAGCCGGGAGAGTTCGCAAGGGCTAGTAAACCCTTAATCCCAAAAGCTTTGGCTGTGTTTAGAGCCCGGATTTCTGGGCTGAAAAAAAAAATTGGGACAACTTTGGCAAATTTTGAGTGCTTGTGTGACCTGAAAAGGCGTAGCGGCGTTTAGTTTGTTTGTGGTAAATATTATCACTCTAATGGCGTAATTAGTGCTCAAAAAGAATACCTCCCGATGTCACGTTTAAAAAGCGTGTAATTAGTTTATTTTTCACATTTAAATACTCGACATCGTTTTTGATGTATTTAATCTTCCGATGTGATGGGATGTGATGGGAGTCTGAAAATTTTAGGGAGAAAGTTTGGACTCTAAGGCCGGGTCTGATGGAAGTTTCATGAGTGTTTCATGCACGTTAAATGCGCCAAGCGTCGTAAAATTTCACTTTTGCATGGGAAACCCTAGGAGAGAGAAGAAAGAGTTTCACCATGGTGAAACCTTTGAAGCCAGCGATTTCATGCGTGGGACGTGTGAGAGTGAGGCCAAGACATAAATAGAGTTTCACCATGCAACTATGCAATTAAACCATGCAATGAGAGAGAGGTTATGGGATAGCGGGCGCATAAAGCGTCTGAATGAAGCGTATATTGAAGGAGGCGATCATTTAAGTATTAAAGTTTGCGTCTTTGAAAGTGGGAGGTGAAACACACCGCTTCGTGTGAGGGGCAAAGTCGGTGTCGGACGACAATCGAGAGGCAGGCGCCAGAGCTTACAGGGGCAGGGGCGCGGATGGAGAACGTCAAAGGCGCGGGGGCAGGGGCTAGAGCTTGGGTGGCGGCATGGAAGCTGACGACCCGTGAGCACGTCATCGCAGCTCCCGGGGGGTGGGCATTAATGGCGGCATCGAGGCGCACGATGCTGCCGGGAGTCAGGATGACGGGTTGGGCCGAGTACTTTTGTGTGCCTCAAACTCGTAGCAACAGTGGAACATGTCTAAATAAAATAGATAGATACAAGAGTACAAAATTAAAGAGAAAAGAAAAGAAAAAAAGGGCATTATATCGTTTCACTTTTTTTTTTTGTGACAGGAGGGTTTTCATTAAAAATGCAGGAACAGTACAAACCCTTTTACAAAGGGCCCTGAGGACCAAAACAAAAAGCAAACAAGGACACTAAGGACCTAGCTGCAGAAATGGCATCCAGAGCCTTCTCCGGACTTAAGCTCATGACAGGATCCAGCCAGAGACCGCCGGCCACCACCACATCGGGACGCCAGTCTTGGGAGAAAGAGAGGGGCCACGCATTGCAAAGCGCCCGCAAATCGGCGCCCCGGCCACCAGGGGGCAGCATCTTCCGTTGAAAGGACATGGCGAACTTCCTACGCGCCCGCGCAAGACCACCAACCGCAATCCCTACCAAGCACCACCATGGCCGCAGCCGGACAAAGCCGGGAAGACCCGAAGCGGGAGAAGATGCGAGGCCGTCCCTTGCCACCCGGGCGTCGCGACTGAGCGCGACGGCCGGAATGTCGGCGACCTCACGCTAGAAACGCGGCACGAGACACCGCCCGCTCCGCCGCAGCGGCGGCGAACCGCCCACGGGAGCTCCTCACGACGAGCCGGCAAGAGCCGGACTCCCACCTCCCGCGAAGCTCAGCGGTAGCGCGCCGGGAGGCGGGAGCGCCCACAAAGACGAAGCTCCGAGAGGACCTCATTCACGCAGAGTAAGCGTGCGCCCGTGCGCCCGATCACCGCCCGCCGCCCAGCCGGAAACCTAACCCTAGATGTACTACAACTAGGACCTACTCACTCCGAGCCCAGCCGAGAGCGCTGCTGGTCTCCCGAAAGCCTACAGCGGCCCGAAGGGCCATCGGAGAGAAATCCATAGGAACCAAAAAGAAATTGTTGGTAAACAATCTTTTTGGAGCAAAGGGTATTAGGAATTTTTTCTATAGGATTGAGATCCTTGAAAATTTCCTATATTTTAGGAATTTCAAAAGACTTGAAAATGAAAAACAATCCGCTTTTGCTCCAAAATCGAGTAATTTTAGTATTTTTTTTTTCATTTAGGTTTTGATTTTTCAAAAAAAAATGAACTAAAGGAACATTTTTTATTAGCAAATGAGGCTAATACAAAAAAAAGTGTTTTTCTTTTTTGATAAGTTTGGGCAATTTCCTCTTTTTTTAAGATAAATAAACCAATAAGGAACAATATTTGGCAATATAAGAACATAAATAGACAACACTTACACCCTGTTTTAAGAATAATGTTTTTGACAACAAATTTTGTTTCTATTTAATTTAAGTATTTTACTAATAAAAGAAATACATTATTATGAAAATATCATAAATGATTGAATAAGTCATAACAAAACACACACTAATTATCACATAAATCAAATATATATAGTCTTAAAATTCAAATAAGTGAGTTTGGGTAATTCGGTTGTGGGTTAATCGGATTCGAGACGTAGGAACTGAAAGAATTCGGGCTAGCTCAGCCCTAGCATTGGGGCCCTATCACCAGCGCAAGGCCCAAAATCCTTCCTCGTCCTCCTTCCCCACGATGGCCGCCGCCGCCTCCATGGCCGCGGCCGCTTCCTCGCGAGCCTTCCTGCGCCCGCACCGTTGCCTCCTCCTCCCGCACGCCCACCCGCTTCGCCGCCGCCTCTCCACCAACGCCACTGCCTCCGCTCCCGCCTCCACCGCCGCGTCGGCCGGCGTCGTGGACGTGCTCATGAAGCGAGGGGCTCGTCGAGGCCACCACCTCGGAGGCGCTCGCCGCGGCGGCCCGGAGAGCTCAAGGTTTACTGCGGCTTCGACCCCACCGCCGAGCCTGCATCTCGGCAACCTCCTCGGCCTCGTCGCGCTCTCCTGGTTCCGCCGATGCGGCCACACCGCCGTCGCGCTCATCGGTGGCGCCACGGGCCGCGTTGGCGACCCCTCGGGCAAGAGTTCCGAGCGCCCCGAGCTCGACGTCGCTGCCGTCGAAGCCAACTCCGACGCCATTAAATCCCTCGTTACCCAGATCCTCGGCCGCGTCCCCGAGCCTGCCCACCATTCCCACCGCTCCGGTCAAAAGAGCAACCAGATTCAGCTGCGGATTCGTCACAGAGGATGGGTCCTTTCGTGATCCTGACAACTACGACTGGTGGAAGGACATAACGCTGCTGGATTTCCTGAGAGAGGTGGGCCGATTTGCACGCGTGGGTACAATGATCGCCAAGGAGAGCGTCAGAAGCGTCTTGCGTCGGAAGACGGCATGAGCTACACCGAGTTCACCTACCAGCTGCTGCAGGGCTACGACTTCCTTTACATGTTCAAGAATATGGGTGTCAATGTGCAGATTGGGGGCAGCGATCAGTGGGGGAACATCACAGCGGGAACTGAGTTGATCAGAAAGATCTTGCAGGTCGAGGGGGCGCATGGACTCACGTTCCCGCTCCTGCTGAAGAGTGACGGGACCAAGTTTGGGAAGACGGAGGATGGGGCAATCTGGCTGTCTCCGAAGATGCTTTCTCCTTACAAGTTCTATCAGTACTTCTTTGCGGTGCCAGACATCGATGTCATCAGGTTTATGAAGATCCTGACGTTCCTGAGCTTGGATGAGATTCAGGAGCTAGAAGACTCGATGAAGAAGCCTGGCTATGTGCCAAACACTGTTCAGAAGAGGCTTGCAGAAGAGGTGACACGATTTGTTCATGGCCAGGAGGGATTGGAGGAGGCATTGAAGGCAACTGAGGCCTTGAGACCTGGCACTCAGACACAGTTGGATGCACAAACAATTGAGGGATAGCAGATGATGTGCCTTCATGCTCTTTAGCTTATGATCAAGTGTTCAAGTCTCCACTTGTTGATTTGGCTGTTTCCACAGGTTTGCTCACTAGTAAGTCGGCAGTTAAGCGACTTATTAAGCAAGGTGGTCTGTACTTGAATAACGTTAGGATTGATAGTGAGGATAAGCTGGTTGAGGAAGGTGATATAGTTGATGGGAAGGTGCTCTTGTTGTCTGCTGGAAAGAAGAACAAGATGGTTGTGAGGATATCTTGACTACTCTTATTTGTTGTTTATATCTAGTTTTAGCCATTGAGGAGAAAGGTAACAGTGCTGAGTCTTCAAACTCAATGAGCTGCCTACAAGCATACAGATTGCTATATTAGAGAGGTTGAACATACATTCTTTTTGCTCTGCTCATTTTGTTCATAAGAACTTTTTGTGTAATTCTATCGGCTTTGAGAATGGAATTTCTTTTCTCATATCATTTTATAGTATCAATCCTGTAGAGGATTCTTTGACCATCATCAATATCATATCAGGTTACCTTGCTCTGTTGTTTGACAAGTTGAATATATATATCACTTAAGAACTTCTCCATGTAACATCTTTTTTTCTTCATTTGTTCTTTGGAAATTATCTCTAAATACTGATAATAAAATATTTTTTTTTTTTAGGAGAGTTTGTATGATGCTCCAATTGATAACTTATTAACCTTTTTAAATTATCAATTACACCATTTACGGAATAATATTTTTCGTTTGTGTCCATGTACCTTCCTGTCATTTAAACACTTGCATTAGGCTTCTGCTTTCCTGATGACTGTCTAGGGTAACCATCTGTAAGTAACATACTTTGTTGAAAGCATGGCTGGTGGAACACAACAACACTTATGACTATTCAACGGTTATGTCTAATGTTTTATATTAGCAACATTACTTGTTTTACTTAGCAATGTGCTACACTAAGGCAATTTTGTTTGTTCAGAAACTATAAGTCAGCATTATTAAAATACAAAGTAGCATCTTTGCTTCTTCATTTCCAATATCAGTTCAAGAAACTATTAGGTAGCAGTAAAGTACCAGGAATTTTTAGTATCAGTTCAAACTCCACTACCATATATTTTCCTAGAAAGTGAAATACTTCTCTACACACAGTGTTACACTTCTGTTAGGCAATCATCTCCAGTTACGCAATGCAGGGGAAGAATGATAGGGTTGTTTGGGTTGGAAGAATGATGTGCTTAGCTTCTTGCCTCTTAATGGGCGTCTGCAATGGGAGGTTTGGCAGAGTTGTGCTCCCTAATTCACTGGTGAAGTAATTCTGTTCAGCTCTCAGTCTCTTAGTTCATTTTAGAGAATCATTTTACAGAATGAGCACAAATTCACTTCTCGTTGAAAAAAGCATTTGGCAGCCAAGGAGTTTTTCTTCCTGAGAATCCGCTCTGCGCAGCGCTTCCAAACAGTCCCTAAGGCTGCTCCTATATGGATAGAACCTGGTCATTTACACTGGGCTCGCATCCATGGAGAACATGTTCATTTGTATAGAACCGGTTTTCTATATAAGATAAGATAAACAATAATCTCCTTTTGTCGTTTTCAGTTCTCCCTCTTTTGGGTCCCACCTAGATTTAATCCTTTGTTATATACATTGCGACCCTTTTAACAAGGACATCACATTATTGTATAGGACTGGGGTTGGTCCTATCTTTTTGTTTCATTGGAGGTGCCCATTCAAACATATGTTGCTCAAAAAGATTTTTCATGGATGAACTTTATTTTCCTGTATCTGCAGGTATTGTCTGTGCCATGATTCATGAAGAGATAAATGCGATTGGGTGCCTAACGAGTAACGATTGATGTTGAACCCTGAAGCACTGCTGAGGATGATGCCTCTAGCTGAAAGTAAGCCTGGCAAAATGGCAAAAATGTCTCAGCTGTCACAAATGAGTTTTGTCTTTTGAGTGGGAAGAGATGTTAAAGTGCAGTTTTGTGTAGGAGTAGGAAGGGATGGCGCAAATGAGTTTTTTTTTCATTTTAGCCCAAGATCACAATCACATAGCCCACTTGCTTGCGCACCGCTCATTTTCCTCGGCCCACACACCTGCAAGAGCCACAAATCACAGCAATTTGTTCGAAGTGATCGCAAGCACGTTGTATATCTACAGGCTACTACAGCTTTGGCATCAGCAGCATGTGCTTCTCCAAATTTTTAAGCACGGAATCTTTCTGGAACTGAGCCGCCAGTAGCTAAAAAAAGCGCATGCTTTACAACCCGCGCGAATTCGAACGAAGTCCGGCGCCACGTCCGACAGTGGACAGAGGCCACATTCCTCGCCGGACTCCGAATGCGCCGCGCCGCGCCGTGCGTGCGTGCGTGTGAACCGGGCAACGCGCGGTGAGCAAGGTTGCGGCGGCCGGGCGCGGTCGCTGCACTTGTGCGCTGTCATGCACGCATAGCATGCAGACTGCAGAGCCGAGCGCATGGATTCATGCCGGCCTGCCTGCCGGCTGCCGCTGCAATGGCGCTGCCACCACATGATGCCAGCCAGCCGAGCCGAGTGGACGCACGTCGCACGCCATCGCGGGCAAGGGCAACCTTGTTCACCTGCTGCTTCAGACTTCAGTGAGTCCCCCACTCCTCTGCACCCTGGCACGCCATGCGCGGCTGCCGCGGGAGCCGGAGCGCGCCGCGCGGTACGGCCGAGCCCACGTGACTGGTGGAGGAGAGCAAAGCAAGCAACGGCTTGGCTTGGCCCGGCACATGTGAGGGCCTGCCAGTAACTGGCATCGTCGGGCTCCATCGGACGGACACGGCCGACGCGGCCGCGGCTGCCGGTGCTCCTCCGGGCCTACCGTGGACTACATGGTCACGTCAAGGACCGGTCGCTGGGGCCTGTTTGGATCAGACC
This sequence comes from Hyparrhenia diplandra, assembly GCA_015847255.1. NCBI lineage: Eukaryota > Viridiplantae > Streptophyta > Magnoliopsida > Poales > Poaceae > Hyparrhenia > Hyparrhenia diplandra. The sequence goes on along the minus strand of JADLZK010010938.1, from coordinate 1,056,171 downwards.
CTGAGAATCTTGCCTGGCGTGAGCGCGTCTCCCAGGCGTCCGATTTCGAGCGCCTGGGGCCAGGGATGGCTGCCTGGGCGTGAGCTTGCCTGGGGGCATCAATCCAAACAGGCCCTAGCCCCGTTGCCCGTTGCCATGCTCCCCCCGTGGCAGTTATCATGACTCGAGCAAGCGTGCGTGCGTGCCAGGCCAGCGGCCAGGGCCAGCTCCTTGCATGTATGCAGTGGCAGATGCTCAGCTCCTCAGCTGCCAAGGCAGATGCTCTTCGGGCGTGTACTCCTATAGTACTGTAGTACGTACGAGCCGGGTCGGCACATGTCCAGAGCAATCACGGAGTTTTAATAGCCCCCCTCGTGTTTCTCGTTGCCGTCACACTAAATTGTGTGCCGCGATGCACATGTCCGGAGCAGCGGACTTAAACTCATCTGCCCTGTGTGCACGAGGGGAGTACGGCCCTACTTGTAAAAACACGCATCAAATGACCTCGTACCTCTCGTGGCCGTTGGCATGGCAGTGGCACCACCAGCTATAGAAGACCCATATCGGCATGAAGTGACAGTAGCGAACTAGGAGTACTATCAAATATCAATGGCACAGCATGCATGAGCATGAGCATGGGCATATGGCCACACGACGCTCGGCTCAAGAACCAAAACGGGCGGGCACCGTTTGGACTTACTTGGACCCGAGTGGTAGGGAGGAGGATTACAGGAGTTCACATCTCGATCGACGTCGACTGACGACTCCACAACAGTTTACCGTTTGCTGGGTTGCGAGTCTTTTTTTAAACTACGATACAGTAAGAGTTTGCCAGAGTAGAAAGCGTCGCTACGGCAACAACAGTACAGTGTGCTGCTTCCCGTTGGATTGCCTGGTGAATGTTGAAAATATGGTTACTATACCTGCTCGTAGAGGTCCTGCAGGCTGGCGGGGTGCCAATGTAGGCCACTGGCAGATCGAAGCAGCCACGACAGTACTCCTACTCCGTCTAGAGTAGCTTGCCTTTGCCAGTTGCCACGCTGTGGCCAGGATCAAAGACTGTCGATAGCTAATGGAACAGTGCGCTCGAGCTTGATGAGCAGTCAAGCTTACTCCTCCTAGCTAGACAGCTGCACTCCCATCCCATCAGCTATTCCGCCGGAAGGCCGGCCGCCGTGGCCATGGCCGACGGCCTTTTTAAAAAAAAAAAAAGCAAAAAACAGTCCGGTAATTAGCCCAGTGATCAAATCACGTCGTCTCGTCTCATCTCATCGGGATCGAGTCCCAATCACCAGACTGTTGGACGCGACGTGTCCTGAGTACTACTCCTACTGCCGTGGCCACTTTGACCGCCAGCTCGCCTCGCTGTTGGCCTCCGGTTACTTTACTGGTGCTACAGTAGGCCGTTCAGCCAGTAGCTGCAGAGCAGGAGTACTCCTACACTTTCACCGCGCTCGCTCGCTCTCCGTGTTTTTTTTGCTCGAGCTGCCAGTGGGACACTGTGAGGAAACGTGGTTTTTCTCCGTGTTTTTCTTTGCTCGAATTGAACTGCCTGGGTGGCCACGTTATCGCGTCACGCGGAGAGATCGATAACAACGTGGCCTTCGTCGATGGCCGTTGTTCTGGAGATTCACGCCTGCGGTCCTGCCGGTTTTGAAGTTTGGGCCCATGGACGTCCATCCATGGAGACGGACAGCGTGGGCGGAGGTGCTACGGCTACTGACTACACCTAGTACAGTACTAGTGCGTTTGTTTTTGGCTAGTAGTGCGCCGGCCGGCTTCGGAAACGGAAAAGAAATCGCGCTCGTGAGCCTAGGCAGCGGCAGGCAACGGCGAGCTCCGTTCCCCGTTCTCGCCATCCTGTTCCCCGAAGCGCCGCGGCGCCGAGCGTCGGACGTCAAGCACATGCGAGACATCGGACATTACAAAGCGCCTGCTTGGTTAGCTTACAAAATTTTCCAACCAAGAAATTAGCGAAAGGTGGGCAACAATATTTGCTAGAGATTTGACAAGCTAAATGTGAAGTAATTCTAAATTTTAGTAACAAATCAAGCAGAGGGTAAAAAGGCAAGCTGTCAGCCTTAAAGAATCAAGTTCAATTCAGTACCTATCATCCATGATCCATACCACGGTGGCGAAACGAATCCAAGATTTTTGAACTGTTCCGACACCACCGTATTCCCTGCGACTTGTGCCGCCTTCTTCCGTTCTTCGGCATCCACACACACGCGCTCACGGCTGTCAATTCATTCTGGCTCTTCAATGCGGCGGCCGGGGGATGCATGGGTATACTAGTACTTTGCCTATTTATGTCGACGTGACACCGCACGCTGTCACTACCATCTTTGGTGCGTCTCGGAGATCAGCAGCGTGCTGTCCAAGTAGCGAAGACGATCGATCAGACGATCTCCGTCCGCCGTTCTGAAGTTAAGGGCAGTGACAAAGCGAGAACCCGAGAACCCAAATCCAAGCCTTATCCGTTATCCTCGGGCCGCAGGCCGCTGTCTTGCATCCGGCCGTGCCGGTGTCCAGCTGAGAACCGGGGCACGCGCCCAATGTTAACGCACGCATTCAGGTCCAGGTCCAGCGATCGATCACAGCATTTGGCGTGTACCGAGTTATGGAACCACCCGGCGGGGCTACCGGCGCCCCCACCGCCGTCCCGTGACAACTGACACGGGCACACGGCACTAAATCACGAAATCGTGGCCGTCGGGGCGTGCCCGTTCTGACCGATCCGGCGCACACCTTGATTCCCTCTTCGCCTGGTGGCTGGTGCTCCTAGGATTCTTTGACCGAACAAGGACAAATTAATTAACGAGAGACGAAATCTCCTCCCCAACCACCGGCCACCGCCACCGCCACCGCCACCGGTGGCGGAGGGCAACTTGATATTTCGTCCGCCGCGTCCACTACTAATCCCAGCTCGTTTTCACTCTGAATGGTACTACAAAAATGCACTTGACTTGCGCTATTTCGATTGGATTGGACTAGATTAGATCTGACAGCCACCGCGTGATCGATCGATGACGGTTTGAATGAAAAAACGTACAACTACGTGTTTAATTGGGATTTTCTTTTCTTGTTTTTTACACGCTGCGTGCTAGCTGCCTCACATGCCGTGCAGGTAGCGCCTGTTTTACTTTGGCTATTCTATATCCAGCTCTGAATCTCAATCTTTGCTAGCGGTACGTGGCTACTAGTTGACTCAAGTTTTGTTTTTGCGCATCCGGCTTGTGATGTTGTTATTAAAGAGGAAACAGGAGATGCAGATATATAATTAGTAGCATTGTCTTTTTAGGTGAGTGCATTGTTTACCCAATGGTCCCTGAAAATAACCTTGGATTGAGTCAGACAAAGTGATTAGCACGTGACTGACAAAAGGTGAAAGCGCGAGCTGTGAAAGCGGAGTACGTAAGTACTTTTTCCGTCCAAACGCGCAGAAAGACAAAAAGAAGTCCTTCCGGTAATCGCGAGTGCTCGCTTGGCGTCGTTGCTCTAATAAATTGCACGCGTGAAGAACGGTAAAAATTAAAGCTTTACAAATTTGGGATCAAACCCAAACCTCTTGACTGGAGTGCATCGGGAGTGCTTTGTGTGCTAGCCAATGGGTCATTGCATGCGTTGGTGTTTAGAATGCATCGATAACCTTATTTATTAAGGGCAAACATGGAAAAATTACCCTAATTAATGACTCCTTGGTATCTTGTGATCATGTATGTAATGAACTTCTAATACCAATATGGAGGGAGTATGTTTGTAAGTAGAAAACTAGTAATGTCCCGCTACTTGCATGCATATGTACACACTATTTCAAAAAGGACTGCAAAACTTTTGTCGTCGTTTTTATTAAACGATATATATGTCACACTATGGATGTACCAAATTTATCTTTTTTTGGAAAATAGGAGTTATATCGTCTTATGGAGTTATTATGGATATTCGGTATAATGGTGCTAGATTCATGCTCACCCAACATTGCTACACCAGCGTTCGATACCCGGCTTTCTTCCCTCCCCTCCCCTCCGCAACCTGCTTTGATATCACACACACGTCCAGTTCTGGCCTATCCTATAGCCCAGTGACATCTTTCCAACCAAAATTTATGGGACGTAAAAATGCTCATATTCAAAAGCTCCGTATGCACCCTCTTTCGCGGTGGTGGGTCTGAAGGTTGGAATTGTTCTTTGTTTAAGGTATCAGATGCGTTATACGTAACTTGGACGCCTGAAATTGTCGTCGATTTTAGGGGATGCTTAAAAGATCATCCTCTCACGGTTGCCAAAGTTAGTTACGAGAGGCATACTACCAAACATAAAAATGAGTCGGATTAGTAATTAAGCATGATGGTGGCTCAAGGGTGGGCCGGCAATAGACATCAGTAGATGGTGCACGGGCTTAGGGTGGGATGGAGGACGGTGTCTTAGTATTAACATGGCAAGGGCAGAGCAACGATTAACAAGCCATCATATATACACGTATACACTAGGGCAAGTAAGTATGATTGAGTGGACTCGGTTTTGATTGGACTATTTTGTGTGACCATGTCGAACTAATGAAGAAGAAACAAGGAGAATTAAGCGTGAAATGTCTTTCCATATGAAATACATCTTCACGTTGCGTTTATTTGAACTTTAGTGATAGTTAGAATAAATTCGATTCAAATCAAACTTAAAACGATGTCTAGAGAGAGAGAGAGAGAGAGGACAAAATTGCAGTTAAGATACCTTGAACATACGAGATAGGCCTTGTTAAATTTTGCCGGTCTTTGGTTGGTTGAAGGCTTTGATTTGTTGTGAAAAAAGTCTTGTTAATTTGTTAGTTAATTTGTTGTCTTTGTGTCTTTGGTTTTACGTGAGAGGAAAACATTTGTTCTTGGCCGTTCAACCAACCAAATTTAACAAGGTCATAGTCTTATACATTGAACATACGAGTAATAATTTATTATTCATGGCAAACAATGTATGATTATAGGAACTATAATAAATATAGTCTTATACATTGAACATACAAGTAGTAATATATTATTCATGGCAACAAAGTATGATCATAAAAACTATAAATATAAATATAAATCTAATGTTACATTTTTAAGCATAATGAGCCTAATTGTTAGTTGAAGATAATAAAGTTTGAATTTACGGTACATCCATTTATATTTTAAGATACGATTGTGGTTGCCCATGGTACAAAAAAAAAAAAAAAAAAAGAAAGCTGCTCCGTTGCAAAATCTTCAAAAAATCCGTTGCCCCCGGTCTCGAGGGGACGCAGATTCGGTGACATTCGCCCGGTGACATTCCCCGACGTTAGTCACATCGACGACGTGGGACCCGTCTTTTCGCCCACGTGGGTCCCACACGTCGATGACTCAATATCACCGGCGAATGCCACCGCAGAATGCCACCGAATCTCAGTCCGGTCTCGAGGCCGATGCCCACGCTTGTGGGACCCGCCTGCTCTGCCTTCCGAGGCGTGGTCCCACGCTCTGCGGGCCGTAACAGAAGTGGGTAACTTTGGTGGGTGCGGTCGCAGCGCAGACTGCATGTTTTTTTACCCACTGTAAACAAAGGCCCACCACCACCACCCGTGCCTGCATCAATCAAGAGGGGGAAAAGTTAAAATCGATTGCATCCGTGTAGCTTTACGCCATACAGTTCGTACACAGTCGCATACGACGCGTACTGCGTGACCAGCAGCAATACCACTGCCATGTGGTCCCGTGGCCCACCGTCCAGACGCTGCGATACCTGACACACTGCAATACTCCCCATCAACGCACACCATTACAAGAGATGAGAGTACCCTAGTCTCACTGACATGTGGCCCCGAGATTCAGAGAGCCGCACAGTCACCACACCAGTGACCAGAACGGGCTGATGATGCCGAGGCGCGTCGGCAGTCGCTATGCTCGCGCGCGCGCGCGAGCTGAACCTCAGACTCCTATGCTACGCTGCCACTCCTACTCCGCTCGCCCCGAAGCTTTTTAAGCACGCCCAAGTGCCCGGCCAAAATAATCCGTGCACTGCGGCCACACTGGTGGTGGTAGATCAAAGGCGAACAGCGGGGTGCTGTGCTGCTCGAGGAGGAGGAAGAAGAGGAGCGGCTTTTGAGCTCGCTCTGCGCCTGAGGTCTCGGTCTCGGTCACTCCCCCCCCACTCAGGATTTCAGTTTGTTTTAGATCCAATGCCAAAGTCGTGAGAGGCCGCTATTAGCTCCTTGTGTCGCTCGGAAGAAGAGGAGGAAGAAGAAGAGCTAGCCGACCGACCGGCCAGAGAAGAAGCTAGCTAGGAGGCCGGCCGACCGGCGTACGTGGCAATGGCGGAGGGCGATGCGGGAAAGGCGGCGGCGGAGGCTGGGAGCTGCAGCGGCGGCGGCGGCGCCGGAGCCGGAGCCGGGTGCGACGCGGTCAAGAAGCGCCCGGAGCAGAGCGTGGCGTTCCACGAGCTGTTCGCGTTCGCGGACCCGCTGGACTGGCTGCTCATGGCGGCCGGCAGCGCGGGCGCCGTGGTCCACGGCGCCGCCATGCCGGTCTTCTTCCTACTCTTCGGCGAGCTCGTCAATGGCTTCGGCAAGAACCAGCATAACCTCCGCCGTATGACGGACGAGGTGTCCAAGGCATGTATTCAGTGGCTGCTTCCCTCGCTGTTTCTCTCTACTCTGCCGGCTGCCGCCATGGCTATATATGGTTATTGACGTACGCTGACGTTGAAGCTTGTGCTTACAGTATTCGCTCTACTTCGTCTACCTCGGCCTCGTCGTCTGCGCCTCGTCGTACCTAGGTGGGTGCCTCGCCCCGGCCCCTGCTCTCCTATCCCCGCCGGTGTCGCGGCGTCGTCAACTCCTCATGGCCTTAAGCTTCATTCCCTGCTCCGTTGCCGTGCAGAGATCGCGTGCTGGATGTACACGGGCGAGCGGCAGGTGGGCGCGCTCTGCGGAGGCGGTACCTCGAGGCCGTGCTCCGGCAGGACGTGGGCTTCTTCGACACCGACGCGCGTACCGGCGACGTGGTCTTCAGCGTCTCCACCGACACGCTCCTGGTCCAGGACGCCATTGGCGAGAAGGTGACCAAGCCAATCCCGGCCTCTTGCCCTCCTGCTCCTCCCTCGCTCGCCACCTCATTTGGTGACTCCGGCGTGCGTAAAGATCTGATGACTGTGTTTGCAGGTCGGCAACTTCATCCACTACCTCGCGACGTTCCTGGCCGGGCTGGTCGTCGGCTTCGTCTCGGCGTGGCGGCTCGCGCTGCTCAGCATCGCCGTCATCCCCGGCATCGCCTTCGCCGGCGGGCTGTACGCGTACACGCTCACCGGCCTCACCTCCAAGAGCCGGGACTCGTACGCCAACGCCGGAATCATAGCCGAGCAGGTAGCATCTCTCTCCCCCAACCACTGATACGGGCACGTACTATTTCCATGCCAACAAATCGAGACGAGATGGCTGGGTGGGCAACATCGATGTCACTGTGGACTGTGGGCTCTAGCTCGTCCCGGTCAAAGAGTCCAATGCAGCAAGGTAGCTGGGGGGCACATGTCATCAATATCATGTCGTTTTGGATCTTTTCAAGCTTTCTTGTTAGATCCAACCAGCTCTTTTCGGTGGATAATCTCCCGTTCCATGTCGTTTTGCACCTTTTCATGAACTAGAGTAGCTCTTCTCACCCATGCTGTACTTGTTCTTTTGGTGACAAGCGAAAATGCAGGAAATGTTACAGTTTGCTCTTTCTTTATGCAAATTTGTTAGTAATTTTGACGCCAAGGTTTCCACCTTTATGTTGCCTAGGCCATTGCCCAGGTGAGGACTGTCTACTCCTATGTGGGGAGACCAAGGCCCTGAATTCCTACTCGGAGGCGATTCAGAACACCCTGAAGCTGGGTTACAAGGCCGGGATGGCCAAGGGGCTTGGCATTGGCTGCACCTATGGAATTGCTTGTATGTCATGGGCACTGGTGTTCTGGTACGCCGGCGTGTTCATCCGGAATGGCCAGACAGATGGTGGGAAGGCCTTCACTGCAATTTTCTCTGCAATCGTCGGTGGCCTGTCAGTACTAAAAAATTGCTCTTCTGCTTTCTATCAGTTTCGCAGCTTGAACCAATCTAACCAATCTGTTGATTGCAGGAGCCTGGGGCAGTCATTTTCAAACCTTGGAGCATTCAGCAAAGGGAAGATTGCTGGCTACAAGCTGCTGGAGGTGATAAGGCAGAGGCCAACGATAGTTCAGGACACGGCAGACGGGAGGTGCCTTGATGAAGTACATGGCAACATAGAGTTCAAGGAAGTGGCCTTCAGCTATCCTTCCCGCCCGGATGTCATGATTTTCCGTGATTTTTCTCTCTTCTTCCCCGCGGGGGAAGACCGCAGCGGTCGTTGGAGGCAGTGGGTCTGGAAAGAGCACGGTTGTTGCTCTCATTGAGCGGTTTTACGATCCTAATCAGGGTGAGCAAATGAACTGTACACCTTATGTCATTGCCACTTGTCAGTCCATTTAATTTTTAATAAGTGGTCATGATTGTTGCTGCAGGGCAAGTTTTGCTGGACAATGTGGACATCAAGACGCTGCAATTGAAGTGGCTTAGAGACCAGATTGGTTTGGTGAATCAGGAACCTGCACTTTTTGCGACTACGATTCTTGAGAATATTCTCTATGGCAAGCCTGATGCCACGATGGCGGAGGTTGAGGCTGCGGCTACTTCAGCTAATGCCCATAGCTTCATTGCTCTTCTACCTAATGGCTACAACACTCATGTGGGTTCTACTTCTATTTATATCATAATTTCTAATGATATTTGCACTTCATTTCTGTTTTGATTTCATAGCACTTCATATCTTGTTTTGCAATTTTCTCTTGAATGCATTTGCAAATTTTTTAAGGTAACAAAATAGTCCTGTTGGTTTCATCTTCTTTATTGATATTTTGTTTTAGGGTAGCTAATATAGACTTCTTGTGCTAAACACAGGTGGGAGACAGGGGACTTCAGCTCTCTGGTGGTCAGAAGCAACGTATTGCCATTGCCCGTGCCATGCTCAAGAATCCAAAACTACTGTTACTGGATGAGGCTACTAGTGCACTCGATGCTGGTTCAGAGAGTATCGTTCAAGAAGCCCTTGATCGATTGATGGTCGGCCGGACAACTGTTGTGGTTGCCCACAGGTTATCAACAATAAGGTGTGTTGACATGATTGCCGTGATTCAGCAAGGCCAGGTTGTTGAGACTGGTACTCACGATGAACTCCTCGCCAAAGGAAGCTCCGGAGCTTATGCCGCACTCATCAGATTCCAAGAGACAGCCAGAAACCGTGCATGCCCGTCAACCCGCAAGTCCAGGTCATCCCGCTTGAGCAACTCCCTCTCTACCCGGTCACTGAGCCTCAGGTCAGGAAGCTTGAGGAACCTGAGCTACTCATACAGCACTGGTGCTGATGGGCGCATCGAGATGGTTTCCAATGCCGACAATGACCGGAAGTACCCAGCACCAAGGGGTTACTTCTTCAAGCTCCTAAAACTGAATGCACCGGAGTGGCCTTACACGATACTGGGCGCTATTGGGTCCATCCTATCTGGATTTATCGGCCCGACATTTGCCATTGTGATGAGCAACATGATCGAAGTGTTCTACTACCGCAACCCCAACAAGATGGAGAGCAAGACCAGGGAGTACGTGTTCATTTACATCGGCACTGGGCTGTATGCCGTTGTCGCATACCTCGTCCAGCATTACTTCTTCAGCATCATGGGCGAAAACCTGACCACCAGGGTGCGGAGGATGATGCTCGCCGGTATGAACCCACTGGCTGCCCTTGACATGCTTCTTCCCATCCTGGCCTCCCTACTGGTTAACATGAGCTTGTTTAAATTTATTGAAAATCTTTCTTTGCAGTGATTTTGAGGAACGATGTGGGATGGTTCGATCAGGAAGAGAACAATTCAAACCTTATTGCTGCTCGGCTCTCTACGGACGCTGCTGATGTGAAGTCGGCCATTGCCGAGCGGATATCAGTAATCCTGCAGAACATGACGTCCCTGCTTGTGTCCTTCGTCGTCGGCTTCATTATCGAATGGCGGGTCGCCCTCCTCATCCTCATCACCTTCCCTCTCCTCGTCCTCGCCAACTTTGCCCAGGTAAACACAATGGAAACTCCCGTTTACTTCAATTGCTTATTCAGTCAGAAGGCTGTTGGGGTCGGATTCCACTCGATGGTTTAGCTAGATTAGCAGAATTTGACCCATCTATTTTATCCCAAACCGAGCCCTTTGCACGACGCCCTCACCTGCGCAGCTGTCGAGCCGTTTGGGGGCTCAGGCAGGCAGCCGTTGCAGCAGCTGGGCTTCTGAATCAGCTGGAGACAAGAGGGGACAATTAAATTCATGAGCACGTCATGGTAGGATTCATTGCCCATGCCGCGGCTGGCTGCTGCCTCTGCTGCAACTGGCATGGATTACTGTGCGCGACATGTGCGCCCACTGGCAAAGCTTGCTCTGACCCCTTCTTTAATCGAATCCCATCCGCAAGTGCACGTTCTTATTCATTGAACTCGGTGTAAATAACTCAGCAAAGGACGGGCGTTTAGGCACGGCGCCATTAATCGCGGGGGCAGCAGCTTCGTTTGCTTGCCCAAATGAGTTTGTTTTCAGAGCGACGAGGACAGGATGCACGGCGCCATGGATAGGGTTTTCAGGTTCCCGTGGCTGTGGTCCTGCGAGCGCGGCAGCGTCTGTTTGCACGGCCGCCTCGTGCACGGGAATCTGGCTGGGGCTTTGCCTGCCTGCCCTCTGCTGCTCCACGCCACGCCACGGGCCGGGGGGCAGCGGCCTTTACGACTCGCAGTCCCGCACATGGCCGTCCGTCTCGCAGGCTCTGCTGCGGCCGTGTCCTGTTGCCGTGATCGCGTCGTGTCCCTGCCTCTCTCTCGTTTCGTTTTCGCGCGCACAGGAGCCATGCCCTTGGCTTCAATAATTTGTTAGGCGTGCATTGCTTGGGAGCCAGCCATGGACCCTCTCGCTGTCGGTGACGCACGGCCATGGTCCATGGGCCGGCACCACACTTTCAGAGCTTCGAACCAAGGCAGGCACTGCTGAATGATTGCGTCGCTCGTACCACTGCCTTGCAATTCGCATGTGTGTTTGCTACTGTTTGGTTTGATATGATCACGTTGAATGATTTTCGTCTGGTAATGGCATGCAGCAACTGTCGATGAAGGGTTTCGCGGGCGACACGGCCAAGGCCCACGCCAAGACGAGCATGATCGCCGGCGAGGGCGTGAGCAACATCCGCACGGTGGCGGCGTTCAACGCGCAGGACAAGATCCTGTCCCTCTTCTGCAGCGAGCTGCGCGTGCCGCAGATGCACAGCCTGCGGCGCAGCCAGATCTCGGGCGCGCTCTTCGGCGTCTCCCAGCTCTCCCTGTACGCCTCGGAGGCGCTCATCCTCTGGTTCGGCGCGCACCTCGTCCGCACCCACGTGTCCACCTTCTCCAAGGTCATCAAGGTGTTCGTGGTCCTGGTGATCACCGCCAACTCCGTCGCCGAGACGGTCAGTCTGGCGCCCGAGATCGTCCGCGGCGGCGAGTCCATCCGCTCCGTGTTCGCCATCCTCAACAGCCGGACCCGCATCGACCCCGACGACCCGGACGCGGAGCAGGTGGAGTCGGTGCGCGGCGAGATCGACTTCCGCCACGTCGACTTCGCGTACCCGACGCGCCCCGACGTGATGGTGTTCAAGGACTTCAGCCTGCGGATCCGCGCCGGGCAGAGCCAGGCCCTGGTCGGGGCCAGCGGGTCCGGCAAGAGCACCGTCATCGCGCTCATCGAGCGCTTCTACGACCCGCTCGCCGGGAAGGTGATGATCGACGGCAAGGACATCCGGCGGCTGAACCTCAAGTCGCTGCGCCTCCGGATCGGGCTGGTGCAGCAGGAGCCCGTGCTGTTCGCCACCAGCATCCTGGAGAACATCGCGTACGGCCGGGACGGCGCGACGGAGGAGGAGGTGGTGGAGGCGGCCAAGGTGGCCAACGTGCACGGCTTCGTGAGCGCGCTCCCGGACGGGTACCGGACCCCCGTGGGCGAGCGCGGCGTGCAGCTCTCCGGCGGGCAGAAGCAGCGCATCGCGATCGCGCGCGCCGTGCTCAAGACCCCGCCGTGCTGCTGCTGGACGAGGCCACCAGCGCGCTGGACGCCGAGTCCGAGTGCGTGCTGCAGGAGGCGCTCGAGCGCATCATGAAGGGGCGCACCGCCGTGCTGGTGGCGCACCGCCTGTCCACCATCCGCGGCGTCGACTCCATCGCGGTCGTGCAGGACGGACGCGTGGTGGAGCAGGGCAGTCATGGAGACCTCGTGTCACGACCCGACGGCGCATACTCAAGGCTGCTGCAGCTGCAGCTACACCACGGCTGATCGTGCAGCTCCCGGCGCGGGCGGTGTAGATACTGGAGGGCGGTGTAGCCGTAGCGTGGGCGTGGCCCAACCGTGGCCGGAAGACGTGTTTTGATGCAAACGATCATCAGGATTGTGCCGACGAGTTTGGCGATGTTAGATGGATCATCCCCTTCTAGTAATTCGCAGATGAGATGAAATGTTGGACCCAATTGGATGTGTACTACGCTTCACAACGATAAGAATCCAAGATTCATCTTTGCTACTACTTGTATCAGATTAACAGGGGACCACGGAGAGCGTCACTGCCCGCGGCGGCCGGCGTCTCTGCCGTGAACCGGGCAAAAAAGCCTTTGGATCGGGCCTTCTTGCAGATTGGCCCATCCACAACAGGACTTTCGACCAGACCAATGTTCGTCGGTTTTCGTAGCCCAGACAACGGGATCACACGGCCCTCGTTTTTTCTTTCAGCCCACTCGTCATCTCTCTTAATTTGCGCCTGTGCTGTACGTCTACAAGAGTTCGACTACTAGGTGAGGCCACAAACCAGCTACTATTCTTTTTTAGAAAAAAAAGGAATTTGTATTCGGCCTCTGCAAGATGGGGGATTTCATGTCCCAGTTTCTAATACATTATATTTTTGAATAGTGCAAAAGAGTTTCATCCCATGATTGTTTTTTCTACTCCTATAAAACTCTGATCATCTCTCTTCATCAATACAATGTCATATCAACATATTTAATATGCATGAAACTCTATGGAACCTCTATTGAGACTGGTCTTAGATGTCTTCTGAATCCCACAACCATAGAACTCACAAACCAACAACTAGGGAAGCATTATGGCAAAATCGTATAACCACTAATATATTTTTTCGCATGATATTGTTTCCATTTTTATCAAATCATAAAAATTGTCGTGTTATGATCTTAGTTTTAGCACAATCATTTTCATTAGGTATTTTGATAAAAAAAAAAAAAAAATCTAGTAGTGATCGCTTTGGTTTTCGTGTTATTGATTCCGACTATTCCTATGCCTACAAACCCCCCCTTTAAAATCTCGGTTTGAAAGAATGTTGACCAAATCCGAAACCACTACACGCCGCCGCCGGCTCTCGCTTCCACCATCGCTGCCCCCTCCCTTCTCCTCTCGGCATCACGAGTTGAAGGGAGTGGGGATCCATCGTTTTTAATAAGTTTTCAAGGTTTCTTGTCTCCCATGACATCCGTTTGGGACGATGATCCTAGATGGTGGAATTTATGACCTTTTCAAGGTTTCTTGTCTCCTATCAATGGAGTTGGAGTAGTTAGTTTGATATATTTATGTAATGAGAGTATGTAACTTGCTTTAGTATCAATGAAATTTTCTTTGACGCAAAAAAAGAATAGAGTACTCTCTCCGTCCCAATGAGACTATCGTAGTAGCAAAAGGACACCGGTACCAAGAAGCCCAATGCATCGCAATTACTCTACTTGGCCGCCACATGCCTTCCCTCGGGTTCGGGGCTTTCTCTCTCGCTCTCTCTCCTCTCGTCCCGGATCCGGATCGTCGGGTCAAGCACGGGAGAGTCGCCTCTTCTCCACCGCGGCCACACATGGGCGGCGTGCCTCCGCTTGTCGGCGCGGCTCCCTCCACCGTGGGTCAAGCTTCGGCTTTGGCGCTTTGCTCTCCGCGGACCACGCTCGGGGCCAGCCTCCTCTCTTCGTGGACCAGGCTCGACCAACCGATTCAAAATGATCTCAAATGTGTGGGTAGCCCTCTGCTAGCAAAATCACTTGTTAGCCCCGTGTGTGCCCTCTCACAAACAAAGTCAATTGGAAAAAAACATAAATTTTCATGATTTTTTTACGACTCTAAAAGCATTCTTTGCCTCCCTCGATTTTGTCATTCCCTTTTGGGGGCATTGTTATGATCGGTTATTACTATCAATGTCTAGTGGGGTTTGAGGTGTGGTTTTGGAGTGGGGATAAAAACCTTTTGTTTTGGTTTTTACGTCCATGTAGATAACGAGGAGGGAAGGTTTGGGGTGGAACAGAGACGAATGGTGAACGGAGACGAAGGCGGAGGCGAGGCGGATGAGAGAGAGAGACGAAGGTGGAGGCGAGGCGGGGCGGAGAGAGGTTTGATGGAGAGAGGTTTGGGTAGGGTGTTGAGGGTGACCGGTCAATGTAGCTTCATTTTTGAGAGATGAGAAGGAGGAGGAGGAGAGTGGGGAGGAGGCGGATGGAGGCGTGGAGAAGCAGAGTCGGTGATGGCAGCGGCGGTGGCGGTGGCGGTGCGGTGACGGTGGTGGCGAGGGCGCGATCTCGTGTCGGGTCGGCCGACGAGGAAGAAAACACGCTACACCTAGAGTATCATCTTCGTAACAACATTTGTCTTTGTTGTTCCGTTGGTCCGATCTCTACTACATCGCGTATCATTGCAAAGGTATAAGTTTTTTAACATGCTTAATGGTGTTTTGTTTTCTGTTGCTAGTAGTTACGCAAAATCTAAATCTAGAGTTTGGAATTTTACGCGTCTTTAGATGTTTGTGACACCATTTCAGATTGAAAGCCGATGCACTTAGTTGCTAATACCTTTGGTATTGCATAGTTGTCTTGAGGTAGTGGCGCTTTTAGAGAGAGGAGGATGTAGTTGGGTTTAGAGGAGTGGGAAAGGAGAGGTTGCAATGCCCTTTTATTAGGTCTTTCTTTGCTTAACCTTGAACCGTTCATAATGCTACTATTTATTATCTCAAGGTGTGACTTGGCACCGCCTAAAAAATATTCCATGTTTTTCTACCAGTAGTCACCCAACAACTAAATCATAAGTTCTGTACTTTAGGTTTGTTAACTACCTTGGGATCAATGAGTATGTTCTCTCCTGAAGTGGAGATGAGTATATATAGAGGGCTAGAGTGCCTCATGGGTCGGGCCATTAAGGTTATAATATGGAGCATTTATACATTTAACACCCCTCTCCCATCAAACTCGAGGTGGAAGCAGGGATTGAAAGCATTGAGTCTCGATCAAGTGAAATAAATGCTGCTCTCGAGTTTGTGCTTTCGTGAAAAGACAACCAATTGCAACTCTGAAGAAACATACTATAGAGAAATAGTTTTCTGTTGACAATGAGACCGAGTAAAGAATGCATCCACACCAGTATGTTTTGTAAGTTCATGCTTTACAGGATCATTGGCAATTTGTATGGGCCCTATATATTATCACACGTAAGAGGTGTGACAACATCACACAAAACATCAAAATCAGTCAACGACCATCGAAGCCATACAATCATACAATTGCTTGTTTCTTAGACTCCCAAGCAATAGGAAAGAGCCAAGAAGAATGTGGTATCCCTTAGAATTTCTTTTGGATAGTTCAATTTAGATTATTTCAAAATATGATTATTTGTTTGCTTGTTGCCTAGAAAAACCCCTGTTTGTTTTCTTGTTCCGATATATAGAAAAAAAAGAAAGAACAAAATACGAAAAGAGAAGCATCCATTGTCTAATGGATCGGATAGAGGTCTTCTAAACCTTTGGTATAGGTTCAAATCCTATTGGACTCAATCTTTTTTTCTATCTAGTGGGGATCCATCGTTTTAATAAGTTTTTCCCTAGTAGGTTGAGTCTTCAAGGTTTAAGTTTTCTCCGGAGATCCAATTGAAGAGATTGGCCACGGTGTAAGGCGTCGTCAAGATCATTGATGGAGCGATGGGGCATGTCGTTCCTCGGCGGTGATGGTAAGATCGAAGACATCATCATTGATGGCGAATAAGGTACTCCAGCCCTTACTTTGTCTCACTGTGGTTCTATGCAAAATGGCGGGAGGCTAGTGAGAGTTAGTTTTCCAATGATATCTATCCGGATGTCGGTTGGACTTGTGTTCTCCCATGATGAATCAGTGAAGGTATTGACGATGAGGTCGATGACGAATCGACATCACCAATTTCATCATGTTTCCATCATCTCAATACTAGGCTTATCTCGCTTGGGACGATGATCCTAGATAGTGGAATTTATAACCTTTTCAAGGTTTCTTGTCTCCCATCAATGGAGTTAGAGTAGTTTGGTTTATTTTTTGTAATGATATGATGTAACTTGCTTTAGTATCAATGAAATTTCGTTTGCCACAAAAAAAAAAAAAAAGAATAGAGTACTCTCTATCCCAATGAGATCGTCGTTGTAGAAATGATTACCGATACCAAGGAAGCCTAGTACCACAACAATTACTCTGCGGTCCCCGCATACCTTTCTCTCGGGTCCCGGAGGCTCTCTCTCTCTCTCTCTCTCTCTCTCTCTCCTCTTGTCTAGATCCGGATCGTCGGGTCAAGCATGGGAGAGTGCGCCTCCCTCTCCACCGCGGGCCACCCACGGGCGGCGTGCCTCTCCGCTTCGTCGGCCGTGGCTCCCCTCCACCGTGGTCGCTTTGGCCCGCGCGCTTGCTCTCCGCCGCGGACCACGCTCGGCGCCCGCAATTCCTCTTCTCGACGGACTAGGCTCGGCCCACGGCGGCTCATCGCGGCGCCGGACCATGCTCGGTGGTCGTGGCTCCTCTTCACCCCCGGGCCAGTTCGGCCACGGTGGTTGCTCTCAGCGCGGGCCAAGCTTGGCCCGCGATGGCTCCTCGTTCCTCTCCGTCGCCGGCCGCCGACGACCGCTGCTCCTACCTCTCGTCGCACGGTCATACCCACCCAGCCGACCGCGGCTCCTCGCTCCTCTTTGTCGCCCCGACCGCCCGACGACCGTGGCTCCTCTCGCACCGCCCGCGACGATGCTCGCCCGGTGACCACGACTCCCTCTTCACCGCACCACCGTGTTTGCCCGGCCGACCGCGCCTCATCTACATGGAGTGTACGCCCACGCCCGTGCTCGTGCAGCGTTCTCTCCGTTGTGTTGCCATGCTTGGGCCGCCGCCTCCTCCTACGTGTTCTTGCTGCCCTCTCCACTTCCATCAGCGATCTTTACGTCTTCTTTTTTTACCAAACCAGCGTGTGCAACGAGGGAGAAAGAGAGGATATAGGTCTGTAGGCTACGATACAACTTAAAACGACACTCTCAATGGGACAAGCCCTGGGCCAAAAACGACACTCTAATGGGACATAGGGAGTAGTTTTTATTTCAACATTAAAATTTGCACGAGATTTTGAAAGGACCAAATGTCCTAATAGGGACGGTTCGAATTGGGATATATAAATTCAGTGCAACAATCATAGTCTATGCAAAAAGGAAAAACCCACCTCAACCCACTTGCAATACTACCCTTAGAGCTAAAAAGGTCACACCAAATACAAAGTCCTTAGAGTCATCACTGTAAGCAACTCCTTAGGCGCAATACTGTCATTAGAGCTAAAAAGGCCATGCCAAAATACCAAATACAAAGTCCTTAGAGTCATCACTCTAAGCAACTCCTTAAGCAAGGGCGCACTATGAATAGTTCCTTTGTCATAAAAACTAAACCCCACAACTCCTTAAGCATGTGCAGACTAAGAGTAGCTCCTTAGTCATAATAACTAAACCCCACATAGTAAGCCTAATATATACTCTAGCATGGAGAATCTAGTTGACCCAAATGGTTCTTGGACTAAAAAAATGAGCTAAGAACAAAACTAAGACAAGAAAGTAAATGCAAGAAAGGAAGAGTGGACAAGAGAACCATATATTTTTTTGTGGTCGCACATAGTTTCCACTATCCCCTAATCCACGCTGGAGCATTATAGAGTTATTACTACAAATACTCAACTATGCTCCTCTTGAGTCACCAAAACTCAACTTTGCATTAGGGAATACCCCATTGCCACTCTAGGTCGTTGGGTTTCATACGAAGCACACAAATAGGAGCCTTCCCATTTGAAGCTCCATAGTGAAGGTCACATAGTCTTCCGTCCGACCATCTAAGGTCTGACAACACCATGAGTAATAAGTCTTTGTAACACCTTAATTAAAGCCAAGCCTAGAACATTGCATGCACACCAAGACTTGGATGACTCTCAGACCCTTCACAAACTCTATATGTGTGTCACAATCTAAATGAGAGAGTACGTCAAAATGAGCTAGAGAACATTGAATACTCGATCCCTGTAGTGTCCTTAATCTTTGCAACCATGCTCAAAATCCTCTTTTGCGGCAAAGGCACCATGTGGCTACAATATGAGATAAACCTCATGCAAAATACATGTTAGTCACATGCACTTGTACTCATCAATCACCTAAACAACAATGTGCTCAAAGGTCATAAGGGTGAGTGGAAGTATGTGGGCGTCCCCCAAAATCCAATGAGGTACTATGGACTTCGCAATTCAGTACTCTCCGTCCCAGATTCGAAATCATTTTGGCCTTTTAGATACATAGATTTTAATATGACTCTAAATATATGTAATACTCTCTAGGTTAAAAAAATGCAACTATAGCACTACCGGAATCATGCGATTTCCCGTGGGGAAATTCTTTCCCGTCAGCTAAGAGGACAACATCACGGGAAACAACAAGATATCCCGTGTGCCACAAGATTTCATCACGGAAAGAAAATCCCCACGGGAAACCTAATTTCCCGTGATGCACAGCTCACGGGAAAGCCCGCCCTCCTTTCCCGTGAGAACGGGGCTCACGGGGAAAGGTAACCGCCGTTAGCCCCCGCCCGCTCCGTCCCCTCCCTGCGCCTTTCCCGTGAGAGCTCCGTCTAGCTCACGGGGAACGTCTTTCCCGTGGAGCGTGATTTCCCGTGGGCCAAGCAAAGGGCCTGCAGGAAAGGGACCCCTTTCCCGTGAGTGCTACATCCTCGCTCACGGGAAAGAAGCTCATGGGATTTTTTTTTCGATTTTCATCTTCAAACTTTTTCTACACTTGTTATACATCATATTGCACTCAATATTAAAGTTTGGTGAATTATTGACTTTATTTGATATATTTAGGTAATTATTCTCTTTTATGGAAATTTATGAAATGAGGCTAAATTTGAACTACAAGTGCTTCAAATTTTTGAAAAATATTAGTAGAAAATTTATATTCCTCATGCTCAACACAATGTAAGGCCTTGCATTTAAAAAAAATAACAAAATCTGAACATCTTAATACTGAAATCATCAACTCTAATCCCTCTTGGAGTGGTTTAAAAATTCTAGAAAATAGACCGATGTGCAAAAAATCATGAAATTTGATAATTTGTCATTATATCTTTTGCCGAGGCTATGATAAAAAAATTTGGGACGTTTCAAGACAAGTTGGCACGCACGATGTTCCACAGGCTCCAACATCTACGTAGAAGGTTCATGTTTGTTGAGAGTGATCTCGTGTCATTTCATGTGGATGTGGCGGTCAAGTTGTGGTTTGGCTACTGAAACTTTTTCTATATGCAAATGCACCTCGGATATCGTGTCATGTCTATTTTCTAGAATTTTTTGGATTATTTTGATAATTATTATAATTTTTTCTCAGTAGTGAAGTAAATACAATTTTGAAAAAAAGGAGATAGAACCACATGAAATAATGGCCATTTTTTTCGCAAGAAGGATCAATTATGTATGGGTGAGTGTATGTTATAAGATATTTTTGAAGTAATCTTGATCCAAGTTTGAAAAGATATATGTTACAAAAAGAAAGAGGGGGTAATAAATATAAATTATGAAAATAAGATTTCCCCGTGAGCGACTGCGGGAAAGCCGTAAGATATCCCGTGAGCCTCTACCGTGATCACGGAAAGAGGGAGTGGGACCCGCCATGCGCAGAGCCGCAGCTTGCTTTTGTTTTTTTTACTCTTTCCCCGTGATGGATCCGGGGATCACGGAAAGAAGGAGTCTTTTCCCGCGTGATCCCATCGATCCATCACGGAAAGGTTTTTTTAATTTATTTAGTCAACGACCTCGAACCCCGCCTAACACTCACACACTCACACCATGACACACACACACACACACACTCGAAGCGCCGCCGACGACCGGCCGACGCCACGCCACGCCGCCTCCCCAGCGCCCAAGACGCCTCCCCCCCGGCCAAGATGCCGCCCCGCCGCCGCCCCTCCCCTCCCCGCCCCGCCCGGCCGCCGGGGTCACAGCCTCGGCCAAGCCGTCCCCGCCACCCCGCCCCGTCACCCCCGCCCGGCCGGCAAGACTGCCCCCCCCCTCCCCAATGGCCCCGCCTGCCCCGGGCGCCCGCCACGCCGGGCCTCCCCGGGAGAAGGAGGGAGGGGGAGAAGGCCCTAGGTGGGAGTAGGAGGGAGGAGGAGAAGGGAGGAAGAAGAAGGGAGGAGGGAAGGAAGAAGAAGGGAGGAAGGGAAGGAAGAAGAAGGGAGGAAGGAAGGAGAAGGGAAGGAGGGGGAAGGGAAGAAGGAGGAGGAAGGAAGGAGAACGAGGAAGGGGAAGAGAGGTCCCAGCCGCCGCCTCGGCTGTGTCTCGACGCCATCGGGCCGCAAGACACCTCGCACCGCCGCTTGCCCGCCGGGTGGCCCGAGGTGAGGTCGCCCGTCCCCGCTGCCGCCGCCTTTTCACCTTCACAGTTGTCGCCATCGCGGCCCCGAATGTTATTGTCGGCATCATGCCCCGAATGTTATTGTCGGCCATCGTGGATGTGATTGTCGGCCATCGTGCGTGTGCTTTGTTTGCAGTATTGGAAACCTCCCCGCAGGGGAGGTTCTCATTAAATTTTCAACCGATCCCGTGTGTTTCTTTTTATGCGCAGGAGCCCTACGGAGGCGGAGCCAGTGCCTTGCCAGCCGGCCAGAGTCCCTGGCGCCCGATCTTCTTCCTCGTCTGGTAGCCCGACTCCACCGCGACCCTAGGTATATCCCTTCCTTCCGTGTCATGGTCGTAGCTAGATCGCCAAGCGGCCGCTTGGGGGCGTCTCCCTGTTCGAAAGAGATATTTGGAAGTATGCATCCCCGCATACCTTTAACCGTATCGCTTCGAATTGTCCACGCTTTTGACAGCCCGAGGATGCGTAGATGAGGTTAGTTCCATGCTCCACTCTGTCGATTCAGAGTTTCGGCAAAAGATCTCCCACGTTGTTCTTCGAATCCCCGCCTCCTGGGAGGACGTGTATTCGGAGAACAAGGTGAGGTGCCGCCAAATTCGCGCCTCCTGATAGGAGTGGAGCATGGAACTGACCTCATCTACGCATCCTCGGGTGGGATTAGGACCTATCTTCACCTACTAGATGGTAGGATCGTTGTGTAGATGCACCGCATTCTTATATTCTCGGCAAAATGATAGAGAATGGATGACCGTGGCGTGGATATACGGCTGGCCGGAGGAGTTTTGGAGATTATGACCGTGAATGGGTTAGCAAGAGCAAAGGCTTTCGTGGGATTATGCTTTTCGAATGCTCGAGGTGCGAGTAAGGTTTGGTGTCCGTGTAAGAATTGTGACAATAAAAAAAGGCAAAAGTAAGGAGAACATGTCTAAACATCTTCCCAAGTATGGATGGACGGGCGGGCTATAAGCGAAGGATCTTCCATGGTGAAACCGAGCGTATGAGAGACGAGGTCGCGAGGCAACGCATCGATGATCTTGCTTCGATGCGGGATAGGAGACATGATAGATGACTTTCATGCCTAAACTTTGAGCAAGGACTTGGGGATGAGGGGAGGAGGAGCCGAAGAAACCGCAAAGGCCTATTATACCATGTTGCAGCGCGGCACGTAAAACCCCTTCACGACTATTGTGAGGTCTCCAAACTAGATGCCATTTCACGCCTTATGGACTTGAAGGCCCGATGCAATATTAGTCGAGACGGCTTCAACCGACATGTTGACGATCTTTGGGGGCTTGCTTCCGCCCAGTCACGTGCGCCAAAGAACATGTATGAGTCGAGAAACTCCTCAAGGTACTCAAGATGCCATAATGAAAGCAGATACATGCTTGTGAGAACGGGTGCGTCTTATTTAGGAAAGAGTACAAAGATGATACGCGACCGTCCAAAGTGTAAATCCTCAAGGTTCATAGAGGTAGACCCCGGTGAAGACGGTGAGAAGAGGCAAAATTAAGGTCCCCGTGAAAATCCTACGGTACCTTCCCTTCGCACCGAGGTTACAACGGATGTACATGACCGAGGAGTCTCGCGAAAACGTATGACATGGCACAAAGATGGGCGCCGCTACAAGCCCCGATAAGATGGTACACCCATCCGATGCCGAAGCATGGACCCATTTCAACAATATTCATCCCGACAAAGCTATGGAGGCTCGTAATGTGCGTGTTGTGCCGGGCAAATGTATGGGTTCAATCCTTATGGAATGATGGCTGCCCCATACACTTGTTGGCCTCAGATTCGTTATCCCGGAACCGCCTCCCAAGGCCTCGCTTTCGCGAAGAACATTCTTTTGTCTTTGATAATTCCCCGCCACCCGAAATAAAATGGGTGTGTTCTTAGAGCCCGCGGATTGATGAATTGATCAAAGGTTGGAATGAAGGGTTTTGGACGCATTTGACCGAAGCTTTGAAGAGAAATTTCGGGATGTACGTGTGGTACCACTACTCCCCTCGCATGATTTCTTGGCGCATGGGATATTCTCCTGCGGGTCGGTGTGTGCACGGCAAGTTCCCTTGCCCAAGATGCAAGGCGGTTGTGAGGTTCACCCGGTTGAAGAAGGGTGGCAAGTATTCTCAGTGTTCGACAAGCATCGACAGTTCCTCGCCTCCCGACCATGCTTTTTCAGCTAGACAAGAAGAACTTTACGAAAAGGTCTCCCAGTTACGGACCCGCCCAGAGGATGATGACATCCGGCCGAGGTACACGCCAAGTGGATTCCCTTGTGGTCGATGAAACCGGTGTCTTTGTGGGTTATGGCGTGGATCGCATGGACTCACAAGTCGATTAGAGAGGCTCCCCTATTATGACGACCTTCTTCTTCCACATAACCTTGATTTAATGCATACCAAAAGAACATCGCCGAGTATTTTTTGGAACATTCATAGAAACTAGCAAGTCAAAGGACAACGTTAAGGCTAAATTGATCCGCAGAGTTGTGTGGCGCATCGGGCAAGAAATGAAGCCTCCTAGCAATGGCAAGAGATGGAAAAACCTAAGGCCGATTACGTGTTGAGCAGTGCCCCAAAGGAGGGAAGTACCGCAATGGTTTTAAAATTAATGTTCCCCGATGGGTATGCAAAGAAATCCGGTGAGGGGAGTGAACTTATCTACTATGCGAATCAATGGGCTCAAGAGTCATGACTACCACATATGGATGGAGCGGCTTCTTCCAAAGATGCTTCGAGGCTATGTCCCCGATCATGTCCGCATGTGATGGCAGAGTTGAGCAATTTCTTTCTGGCAGCTTTGTGCTAAAGTGTTATCTCGACCACACTAGAAGAAATGGAAAAAGTGGCACTGTGTTGGTCTCGTAAGTTGGAGAAGATATTTCCACTGTGCTTCTTCGCTCCGATGGTGCATTTGATTTTGCACCTTCCATACGAAGGCAAGGGTTGGTGGCCCCGCACGCTTTCGCTTGGTGCTATGCTATTGAGAGAGTTCTCAAGCATGTTCGGGCCGATCAGAAAAATAAGTGTAAGATTGAGGGTTCCATCGCAGGCAAAGGTTCGGCAGGAGGTGTCGACTTCACATCAAAATACTATGGTAACAACCTTCCTAGCTCGCATTATCCACCCCCTCGCTACAATGCCGATGAAAATGAATCAACCCTCGGCCTTTTTCCAAGGAGAACTAGGATGTGCAAGTGGTTCAAAAATAAAGATCTTGACAAATCGAGAGTGGATCAAGATAATGAATTATATACTTTTAACCTCGGACGGCGTGCTTCCTTACGCATGAAGTCACAACTCTAAGCGTAGAACCTACTTGTCTTGTAGTACTTAATATCCCGCATCCAACCCTTTTTGTCTCTCGTTGGTATAGGAAATTTCAAAGGCAATTCTCGCATCAACTAACGCCGCCCGGCACATGAATTGACGCCTCGCTTAGACAGGGTGCCGCAATGGAAAACCCAATTTCATTAGTTGGTTCAAACGCCGTGTAATCGGCCCAATTCGTGTTAAATAACGCCTCGCTTGATATGCTAACGAACCGCCTCATTTCATTTATCTTGCTTGAGCTTGCGTGCACGCATCGATCCGGTATGCATCCCGAAAGCTCATACAAAGTTGCCAATGGCTTTGAGACCGTGGTTAGGTCATTTACCGTTATGACGTGAATGGATATCGCTACCACACAACTAGCTATGAGCGTAATCGACCAAACCGAAGAACCACAAATACCGGAGTTTTCACTAAAGGTGATGATGGAACTAGCACTAAAGGTTATTATGGAAGAATTGAAGAAATATACGAGCTCCATTTCCCCGCTCTAAACGGCTTGCTCCCGCCGTGTTTAAGTGCCATTGGTTCGATCCTAAAATAACAAATTCGACCTCGAACAACTTGGGATTGTTCGAATTCGACAAGATTCCCGTGATGGCCGGAGGTGATGTCTACATTGTGGCTCAACATGCCACACAAGTTTATTATCTCCCATGGTGTTGCCAAAGACGACGAGCGGCTTAAGGGTTGGGATGTTGTGCGTAAGGTATTGCCACACGGTAGACTACCCGTCCCAAACAGGGGCGATTACCATTTTAATGCAAACACATATGAGGGAGAGTTCTTCTAAGAAGATGAGCTACAAGGTAAATTTGTGATAGAAATAACCGGCCCAACGAAATGGAAGTAGACAATGAAAGTGTTGTTGATGATGAGGAGGACGAGGAGGTTCGAGATGCAAGGACTTACAGCTACTTGAAAAATTACTTAAGGACAAATGCAGTGTTGACGCCGCTCCTCCTCCCATGGATCCCGCCAATCTTCATATGTTGGAAGACGTGAGACATGGATGATAGTGATCATGAGGATTATGATCCGACAAAGGCGAAATCGTGGATGGGATGAGGATTATTTCTAATACATGTAATACTATGCATCTCTTAATAATTATGTTCTCGATTATTGGTTTTTCATCTCTTCATAATTATGTTCTATTTAATTTTGCATTTTTACTAATTATCTATATCTAATTGCAGTGTCATTCAAAAAAGATGCCTCGAACAAATGTCATGAAGAAATTAACCAAAGTTGACAAGGAAGTTCGGGAGTGTATCCGAAGCCAGCGCAAGGGCAGGACGAAGGGGGAGGCGCCGAGCCGGCACCACCGCCACGGGGTAGGGGCAGGGGCGCGCCGTGCACCCCCGACCACCGCCGCCACCACCGCGGTGCACGAGGAGGAGGAGGAGGCGAGGCGAGGCGGAGGACGAGGACCTCTCGCCGCAAAGACGCGGACCGCCAAGCGTCGCACCACGCGGACCGCCGGGCGCCGCACCACGAGGAGGGACTAGCCGTAGTACGGGAGGGGGTTCTCTTCCCTCCGCCGCCAGGCGTGTCTACTTTTGGAGGCCCCTCCGCACTCCCGGATCGACAACCTCGTGAGGAGCGTAAAACCGACCATAAGACCAACACGGCCAAGGTAATTTACTTTTACACTTTAGCACTACTTTCTTATTTTTCGTGTTTCAAAATCGTAATAGGAACTCATAGTTATTCTTGATCATTTGGGCAGGGGTTTTGTTGTCACCGCGAACTCGGTTCAAGGGACGCCTTCCCCGCCGGATTCTTGGTATTCTCGTGAGGAAGCACTACCCCTCGCCTTGTTAAAATCGACGGAGAAGAGTATGCCGTCACGCCGCTCCACCAAAGACGCTGGACTTTCGTGACAACTATGATGAGGATGGCATAAAATATGGTAACAATGCCATTCGTGGTGGTCAAAGAGTTTTGTAAGTCTATGTCGCACCGCACAAATACATCGCCCCAAATTCTAATGTTAGAAATAATGACTTATTACATTGCTTCTATGTGCGTAAATACTTCAAGTGCGAGGAGGGATACGAGGCCGAGGCGGAGGAAGTGGCTCTAAACGCCTGCTTTCAAGCATGTGGCGCACATGTGGTACGAGGCACGCCGGCCAGCCGCCGACGGGGTACGCGCTAAAGGAGAAACGTAAGGCTCCATAAGCGGTGAATGGAAAACGCTGAATCGACCAAAGAACAATACATGGAGGTAAATATTGAATGCTCATACTAAGTTTAATTATGCTTAATGTGATTTTTATAATCTATGTTATACTTGGTGTCCCGTAGGTGATTCTCGAGTGGTGCTTGTTGCATAGGCGCTGCTAGGAGCTTCGTGGGACAAGTGGGTCGATACGCACTATCGAGGTCCACAACGACTACCGGACCGGCGTGCCATGATGCCGTGTACCACACCATCAAGGCAGCCTTAATCTCGCGACCTACCAAGCTAGATATGTAAGTGTTATCCAATTCTTATTTTTTGATGTGCAACTCAATACTTTCTTACCATTCTAGCTACTTTTCTTTTTCTCACACAGAGCGCATTACATGGCACGCCAATCGGACGCTTTGAGGCCTTTGCTAACTCCCACACGGGCAGGTATAAAGATCCCGCCGTCGTCGCCTTCAACCCCGAGGCCGGGCCCGGCCTACACCAACCCGACCGCCTACGAGAAGATCGCGAGGTACACCGAAGTGGCGAGGAGCAAGATGGGAGAAAGCTTCGATCCCCACGGCCACGACATTGAGGGGGACATCGCCATGATCGCCGGAGGAGGCAAGAAGCACGGGCGGTACTATATAGGTGATAGCGTTATCAACCCGCACAACACAAAGAAGATCTGAGCTCCGAGCACGCCCGGGAGGCCCGGTGATACGCGAGCGGCCAACCACTTACCAAAGCTACGGTCGCCCGGACTTGAGGTTTATATATTTTTATTTAAGGTTCATTTATCGTTGAATACTATTTCTCCGTGTTCTAACTTTGTGTTGAAATAGGCCCGTATAGAGGAAGAGAGGAAGCTACGGAGGAGGCCGAGGAGAGGAGCGGGCAAGGGCTCTGGGCGGAGCAAGAGAGGGCTCGAGTGGAGCAAGAGAGGGCTGAGCAGCACCGTAAGAGCATGGAAGCTCTCCTAGCGCACCTCCAGCCGTG
The DNA here is from genome assembly GCA_015847255.1 of Hyparrhenia diplandra. Lineage (NCBI taxonomy): Eukaryota > Viridiplantae > Streptophyta > Magnoliopsida > Poales > Poaceae > Hyparrhenia > Hyparrhenia diplandra. The sequence continues at coordinate 1,028,866 of JADLZK010010938.1, read as the reverse complement.
TTGGTGGCCAGGTTGGTGTGCAGCTGCCACCGGAGACGCCTTCCCGCCACCGCCCGCCTTCGCCCCACCGCCCATCTACGGCCAGCCATCGATCTTCCCTCCACCGCTTGGAGCTTCTCCCGTGAGTTTGTCTCCCCGTAACTCGAAATATGAATATATGAATGTGAATGAATATGATCCGAGTTTTGAATGCACCATGAGATGTGCACGTGGACATGTGGTTGTCGGCCATCGAGCCGTTGTTTTCTTGCAGTTGGAAAGCCCTCCGTGCGGGGAGGTGCCGCCGAAATGTCTAACTATTTCTCTTCTTTTTCAAGTTAATAGATTCTACCTTGAATTTTGTCTCACAAATTTCTAACTATTTATCTTTGCCTACGCGGGGAAAATTCTCATGCCTCGAACCCAACTCCGAACCAATCTCAACCGGACGCTTGGGAACGCGCTTCAGGTTGGACGCCGTGGGCCGTCAGAATTTGTCATGTTTTTTTAGGTTGAAAACTTGTGCACTTGTGGTTGCACTCATGGACATGTGGTTGAACTTGTGACTTTGTTGGATATTATGTAATATATATGTGGTATTATGGATTTATCGAGCTATATATGTGGTATTATGGATATTATGAAATCTGTGTATGTATATATATATTTATATGTGTCAACAATGTGCCGGAACAAAAAAAAAAAAAAAAAATCAATTTCCGTGAGCCACACACGGAAATTGACTGAATATTTCCCGTGAGTGGCACGGCTCACGGAAATTGACCAAATATTTCCCGTGAACTCGATTTGACACACGGGAAAGGGAGAGATATCCCGTGAGCTGCACCGCTACGCCACGGGATATCACTCGAAAACGCCGCTTCATGTCACAGTAACGAGGCCATAACGGGGTTTTACCCTCCCCCCGTTGACGGCGCCACACCCCCCCCGCTAAAGTATATCCCGTGAGCTTTCTAGAATCACGGGAAAGGATATCCCGTGAACATGGTCCGTTTCACGGGTCGTCGTTCCCGTCCAACGATATCCTCGTGTGTTACACACGGCTATCCTTTCCCCGTGAATAAAGGGTCTTTCCCGTGAGCGCCGGGCTCACGGATATCAGGCGAATCCGTAGTGTAGGTTGCATGCCAATTAAACTGGTTCATGAGTTTGAAAATACATTTCATAATTAATCTAATATTTCATAAATGTTGATACTTTTTAATTATAATTCTCAAACTTAATAATATTATAAAAATGACATTGGTAGGATTATATTCTCAAAGTAAAAATATTAGACAAAAAAATGACGAGTGCCAACAATAGTAGCAACTTGAGCAAAGACAAAAAGCTAAGCACAAAGAAAAAAAATACTTCAGTGAAGATCTCCCGGTCCAATTTAAGCTCATCATAATGCCAATGCCGTTTGTCCTCCAGAATGAGCACAATCCATTGTTGGAAAAGATGCTACAAGACAATGGTCAGCTATGGATGAAACGGACAAGAACCACCCAAATATGCCTCAATACAAAATGGAAAACGCATTGACCAGCTCCGGGACCTCTGAAATAGACGAAGACGATGCTCTTCTGCACGTCAAAATATAGCGACCCCAACGAACACGGGCCGCCACACAACAACGGTGAAGCTGCTCATGCATCCATGTCCGTACACACGCGGCCATTTCGTGGTCAACTCCCCTATAAATTTGTTCCCGACCCGATTCAACGTCAAGCTTGCGGCCCAAGATGGCAAAGGCTATCCTCGGTGGCCTGTCGGCGATCCTCGTCGTCGCGGTGGTCGTCGGCGTGGTGGCCACCGTCACCCGCTCCGGCAAGAAGGCCGGCGACAACTTCACCGTCCCGGGGAGGCCTCCCCTTGCGACGTCCGGCAAGTCGGTCCAGTCCCCTGTGCGCGCCCACGCTGTACAAGGAGTCGTGCGAGAAGACGCTCTCCGGGGCCACGAATGGCACCGAGAACCCCAAGGACGTGTTCCACAGCGTCGCCAAGGTGGCGCTGGAGTCGGTGAGGACGGCGATGGAGCAGTCCAAGAACATCGGCGCGGCCAAGGCCAGCGACTCCATGACCGAGAGCGCGCGCGAGGATTGCAAGAAGCTCCTCGAGGACTCCGTGGACGACCTCAGGGGCATGCTCGAGATGGCCGGCGGCGACATCAAGGTGCTCATGGGCCGGTCCGACGACCTCGAGACGTGGCTCACGGGCGTCATGACGTTCATGGACACCTGCATCGACGGCTTCGTGGACGAGAAGCTCAGGGCCGACATGCACCCGTGCTGCGCAACGCCACCGAGCTGAGCAGCAACGCGCTCGCCATCACCAACAGCCTGGGCGGGATCCTGAAGAAGCTGGACCTGACATGTTCAAGAAGGACTCGCGGCGCCGGCTGCTGTATGAGCAGGACGAGAAGGTGGCCCGTGTGGATGAAGTCGCCGGAGAGGAAGCTGCTGGCGGCGGGCAACCAGCCTAAGCCGAACGCGGTGGTGGCCAAGGACGGCAGCGGGCAGTTCAAGACCATCCAGCAGGCCGTGGACGCCATGCCCAAGGGCCACCCGGGGAGGTACGTCATCTACGTGAAGACCGGCCTCTACGACGAGATCGTCATGGTCCCCAAGGACAAGGCCAACATCTTCATGTACGGCGACGGGCCCAAGCAGAGCCGCGTGACCGGCAGGAAGAGCTTCGCCGACGGCATCACCACCATGAAGACCGCCACCTTCTGTACGTAACCATTTCGTTAAGAACTATACGTACATACAACGAAGAATTTGATGCATGGATGGATATATGCAGCCGTCGAGGCGGCCGGGTTCATCTGCAAGAACATGGGGTTCCACAACACGGCCGGCGCCGAGAGGCACCAGGCGGTGGCGCCCGCGTGCAGGGAGACTTGGCGGCGTTCTACAACTGCCGGATGGACGCGTTCCAGGACACGCTGTACGTGCACGCCCGGCGCCAGTTCTTCCGCAACTGCGTCATCTCCGGCACCATCGACTTCATCTTCGGCAACTCGGCGGCGGTGTTCCAGAACTGCCTCATCATCACGCGGCGGCCCATGGACAACCAGCAGAACTCGGTGACGGCGCACGGCCGCACGGACCCCAACATGAAGTCCGGGCTCGTCATCCAGAACTGCCGCCTGGTGCCGGACCAGAAGCTCTTCGCGGACCGCTTCAAGATACCCTCGTACCTGGGTCGGCCATGGAAGGAGTTCTCGCGCCTCGTCATCATGGAGAGCACCATCGCCGACTTCATCAAGCCCGAGGGGTATATGCCCTGAACGGCGACTTCGGCATCAAGACGCTCTACTACGCCGAGTACAACAACCGCGGGCCCGGCGCCGGCACCAGCAAGAGGGTCAAGTGGCCGGGCTTCCACGTCATCACCAAGAAGGAGGCCGAGCAGTTCACCGCCGGGCCCTTCATCGATGGCGCCACGTGGCCTGTTCACCGGCACGCCGCACATCCTCGGCTTCAAGTTCTAAGACATGTTTGTGCAAGCACATATGTACCTGACTGAGGTGTCGCAGGACAGGAGGGCTAACGTTTGTACCTTTACCATTTCTTCTTTCCTTTTTTCATTCCTTTGGCTGTTCTCTCGGTGAATTTATTCAGTAAACGAAACGTCTTTTGGACAATAATTTGGTGCGACATTGGTGAATGCATATGTGTATGTTAGCACCCCTGCTTCCCCTCAAAACGCCACAGGCGAATCGGCCCATGGCCAAGGACCGGTACCAGGATTAGAAAGCCCAACGTGAGAATAGCTGGATAGGAATGTGAGTGAGAGCGTGCCTGCGAGCACGAAAAAATTTGGTGAGGCCTTTTTTTTTTTTGAGAATGAATTTGGTGAGGCCTTGAACGATAAAACAGAGAGTTGAGGGAAAGCATCACGAAATTTGTATCAACAATTCAAATTCCTAATGAATCCTTCGTCGTTCCTATCTCCTCCTCGTCCCCGATTGTGTGAACAAACGGCTCTGGTAGGCTCTGTCGTTCCTATCTCCTCCTCGTTCCCGATTGTGTGAACAAACGGCTCTGGTAGGCTCATAGTTCGTCGCGGCTTGTAATTCGCCGCTGTGGAGTTGGGATCGCCGTAATTCCATCCACCGCTCCATGATCGAGGGCCTGCACAGCAATTTGGATCATCCAAATCCACTTCCTCATGAGCACTTCACCCGTCATCAGCAGCGTCTCGGGATGATGAGCCCGGAGTCCAAGTTGATCATCGATGAGATCTCCAAGTGATCCACGGACCACGACGCAAAGTGGGACGCGCGCGGCTTGCCGAAAGCAAACGAAGACATGATGAAGCGCCAGATCCAGGAGTTGGATCACCGGCAGGAGATCGAATCACCCAACCGGCTTTTTGGGAGTCCACTTGCCTTATAAGTGAGCCATGAGCGCATGAACGTCCCGAACCTCGCCTCACGACCCACTTATAAGGCAAGAGGCACAATTCCTCCCAAAAGCACGGACTGATGGGAGAGAGATTCTCCCCCTTATAAGGTGGTCATGGCCCCTTCTCTGTCAAGGTGGCACTAAACCTAAGTAGCTAACATTCCACCCCCCCATAAGGTGGAACCAGAGGGGGCACTCCTCGACATTCCACCCCGCATAAGGCGGAGCCAGGATTAGAAAGACCAGCGTGAGAATAGCTGGAGAGGAATGGGAGTGAGAGCGTGCCTGCGAGCACGGGAAAATTTGGTGAGGCCTTGAACTATAAAAGGCAAAGAGTTGAGAAAAAGCATCATGAAATTTGTATCAACAATTCAAACTCCTAATGAATGCTTTGTCGTTCCTATCTCCTCCTCATTCTCTTTGCTTTGTTGTTTGTCTGAACCCGATCCCCTTTCTCCAATCTCTTCCCCGATGCTTACAGTGTGTTTTGTCAGAAGTCTGTTGGCCCTGTTTTTGCATGGCAGCTGATCTCCACAGGGCCGACAGTCTTTTTTTTATACCAACAAGGAGGAGTTGATATATTTCAAGTGCCTAAAACATTGTCGCTTTTACCGGCCTTAGATTTCGCATGAACATGGCTGATCCGGAGTGCTAAAACTTGCGTTTATTGAAGTTCAAATTCCAGCTCTGATGCTGGAGTGCTTTAGCACTTTAGTTTCGAAGCAAGTATATCATGGCCTTGGCCGCCTAGCTTGCCCGCTCAAGAACAACCAAGGGATGAGCGCTTTGTTACGCCTGCTGCCTGCAGATAGATTTCCTGCTGAAGAAGGATAGTTCGATCCCAATTCTCGATCAAACCTCGTAAACTATGTTAACTCTCCTTTTTAAACACTAATAACTCATTACCTTTTTTGAGCAAAAAACGCTCATTCTTCTTTTTTCCTTTTAGGGGAAGAGCCAAAAGAAAACAAAAACCCTTAATAGCGAGGCCTAAAACGGTCCGTGGAATGCTGACCTAAACCGGCCTTTTGACATGTCCAGCTCGAGCTTGCCTTGAAAAATGCTCATGTCTAGAAAATTTCCTAACTTTTTTTTTTTTTTTCTGTCCTAGCTGATAATTCGAGTACATTCCTAAAGCAAAATGCAAACATAATAAGGGAAGGAGGACTGCTGGCTGCAGCGCTGATTGAATGCAAACTTTCGGCATTCTGAGAGAAGATGCACACATGATCATTGCAGCTCCAACAAAGTTAAAATAGTTAGTTTATAAATTATTAACTCAATAAAAAGGTCAATGATAAGCTAACTTTTCACGAGGAGCTAAGGTCACATACTTTTCTATGTGTACAAACTTACACATTCTTATATACTAGATATATTCTCGTACATTGCACCAAGGTCATGATTTTTTTTCCAGGTCAAGGATGACGAATTTGATCATTTTAAGAAATAAGCAAAACAATTTCGCATTGGGAATCCTAGTTATTTCTAAATCCATTAAGGTCTTCTATTTTTTGTCTATTTATTTAGCTATTGATCAACTGGAATCATATTTTCCTTCTATTTATTCTCTACATCTTTCTAATCTTTTTTCACTCCCACCGTCCTGTTTTTCTTATTCATATTCCGTTTTTATTTGGATATATATTTTTATGTTTATGATTTGGATTTTTATTTGCATTCAAGCCGCCTTTCATTCCCTAGACATCTCATTTTTGCTCTTCGTATCTTTTCCTCAAGCCTTACGTGCCACCGCCGTCCATCACCCTGCCGCGGGTGGGTTAGGATTTGGCCGAGCTCCCACGACGCTGCCTTCTTCCCCTTCCCTCGCTCGGGCGCCGAGCCCGCCATGGACGCCCACGCCTCATCCTGGCCCGCCCACGTGCCTCCACCACCGTTAAGGCCTTAAACCACCCTACTATCGTCCCCACTAGATTTGGGGAAGAAGGGGCTAGGGCAGGCTTGCCTTAGTTAGGGAAGAGGGGGGGGAGCAGTTGAAAATCGAGTGTCCAACAATTGGTTTTTGCATAGCTCCCTCTTAAATAAACGACAAGGTGGCTAGCACTTGAGACTTGCACACTTCCGTGCTTTGCTTACCTTTCTGGCTCCTCAGATGCATGCAGATGACATGGATTCCGTACGTCATTGGAATGACGTACACTCCACAGACGTGACGAGCGGGGTTGAACGGCGATAATCGTCCATGTTTTAGGTGCAAAGATCATTAGATTATTTTATTTTTATCTTTATTTAAGTTTTCTGTGAATCATCTTTATTTAAGTTTTGAGCGGACAAGTATATTGTTAAATGTGGGCATTGACTACAAGTCAAAAAGGCTCCCAATATAGTGCAAGAAAGCTTCACTCCTTGTCTAATTACCATACGCTCTGGCATTCGACCATGCTCTACCGCGTGACACCCAAGCGCCCGAAAGAGAGAAACGCAGTGAAACCAAGTGGAAAATCCTGTCCGCCCCCACATGACGACGATGCATGTTCAGCAACCAGCCAACACACTTTGCTCTCCTCTCCCACTTTTCTTTCTAGCCAAGTGCTCCGCTCCTATAAAAATGATCTTCTCCTATTCCTGTGTGTTCACCTCTGTATTCTGTAGACAAGCTCTCTCGGGGTTACGCATCACACCACCCTCTAGTCCAAAGGATCGAGGATAAGTTCCATTGGGAGTTAGAACTCCATGGACAGTTTGGATCTTTCCTACCTCCTTGATGTCCTTGTGGAGGCACCACCCAGTCCACCAAGGAAATGGAGCACGCTAGGGTCCTCTACTCTATGCTAGGGTATTCTATTCTCACCCCTCTATATGCTTCACCTCTTGCGAATTTCGTAAAGCAGTCTCCGCACTATTTCTATGTGTTGTTTGGCTTTTAGAAACCTGACATCTAAATTGTTAAAGTGTGTATAAGTGTATTGCCCACTTCTTCCCAACCGCTTATCCTTTTGGGCTAAACCGGTTGATGCATGCAACTTAGCATGGTATTAATTTCCACATTTACGCCTCTCTCGGGCTGCACACGTGAATGGTGGTGTTGAAGTGTGTATAAGTGTATTGCCCATCTTTTACCAATCTTTTAAGCTTTTGGTTTAAATTGGTTGGTGCGTGCAACTTAATATAAATTTCTGTGGTTGGGTGTTTTATCGTTCATCCTTTCACTAGTTTAACGGCTACATGTTTTGTAGAATTCGATTCACCCATACAGAAAATCCATATAAGGGCAATTGGTGGAGTGGGGACACCGAGCCACAAATTGTTGCAAATAACTCTGTTCCAGCAAACGAGCTTGTGGCTCGGTGGTTGGGTCCGGTCAGTGGAGCGCTGCCCATCCGACTTTAATCTCCGGTTAGGATGGCTCAGTTGTCACACCTGGGTTCTTTTAGAGGGGGTTGATCATGTGCGTGACTGCGTGCGAGGTGTGTTTGCGCGAGTTGCTCAGTTAGTTGGCGCGTTTCGACAACAACTGTTCGTGAAAAACCTCACTTTTTTTTTTGAGCGTGCGGGCGGTCAACACAGATGTTCATTCGAGTTCTTGTATGTTATGCCAGTAAACGGTGTTAAAAAAAACTCTCAGAAATTTTTGCAAAATTTGTAGTAAGGGAAATGATCAGGATTAGTATAAGTAGTACTTTTTTTTGTGAGGGTCAAATATACTTGCATTGATTCAGTAATCAGTAGTACTCGTAGTACATTATTGATTGACTCGTTAGGATTCTTTGGGAGCTTGTATTAACCACGGTTGACTCGTTTGGCACAGAAGCAAAGCACAAGTGCTAGAAATCCTGAAAACCAATTCCCCATGCAGAAGGGGCCTTCAAGATTTTCACCGAGGTATATATCGGTACATGCACGTCAAATTGTTCCAAATACAATATTCTAGCGGTTCATCTAAAAAAAACAAAACACAGTGAATCCATGTGGAAAATCCCAATCACCTCCACACGAGGACGCGTGTCTAGCAAACGGCCGGCACGCTTTGCTCTCCTCTCCACTTGTCTCACTAGCTTTGTTCTACTCTGCTCCTATAAAAGGGCCCTTCTCCTGTTTCTATATGTTCACCTCCATATTAGAAGCTTTCTTGCGGCCACACCTCACTCATATCTCCACTCTCTAGTCCAAGGTCCGAGGATGAGCTCTGTTGGAAGTCAGGATTCCATGGAGAACATGGATTTGTCCTACCTCTTGGATGGGCTTGTGGAGGCGCCCACCCTGTCCTCCAAGGAAATGGAGCATGCTAGGGTACTCTATGCTCTTTCTTGAGACTACTCTTTTCTTTCTTGATACTACACTCTTGCCACTCCGCACTATTTTTCTATATGTGGTGTTTTGCAATTGTACGGAGATGGGTGTTTTAAGCTGATTTTGTTCATCTTTTACTAGTTAATGTAGAATGTGATTCACCCATAAAGAAAATCAGAAGTGTGCGTGTGGAGCCGTGGAGGTGGGATGCACATATGCTATAAATTGATCAAAAGTACTCTATGCCTTTTGAAATGCTGCCCACCCGAGTTGGATCTCTGGCTGGTACAGTTCGCGGGTGTTGCACATGAGTTTTTCTTAGAGGTGGCTGAGTGCGTGTGAGGTGTGTAGATGTGAGTTGCTTAGTAGGCGTGTTCTGACCGTTTGAACAACCTCATCCGAACGGGTTACGATGGATGCCCATCCAGTTCTTATATGTTGTACTAGCAGAGATAGAGTTCTCGTGACGGTGTTGAAAAACAAAAACTCTCTCAAAATCTAGTTATTCCTATTTTTGAAAATTTGGTAATAAGAGATCAAAGATCAGGAATAGTACACAGGTAGCATGCGTAGGCACAAAAACAATGTGATATTCCTTTTTTCGTTGTTGGCAAGTCAAATATCGTATGACGTAAGTATTGCATTGGCTTCAGTAATCAGCCAGTATTGATTGATTCGTTACATTTCTTTTGGAGCATGTATTAACTACGGTTTGACTGCCTTGGTTTCTTTGAAGCACCTAATGTGTATTTACCACGGTTTGACTCTCGCACGTCTGGTGCAGAAACAAGCGCTGGAGATCCTGAAAACCAGTTCCCCAGAAGAGGCCTTCAAGATTTTCACCGAGGTATATACATACAATCCAGCAATTCAACAACCAAAAAACAGAAAAAGAAACTGAGCACCGATCTTGTCGAAGATCGATGTCGTCGTGTGCCATGCATGCATCGATCACTGATGATACGTACGTGCGCAATCTTGTTGTGCACCTGTCTTCACTCACTGCAGGGTTCTGAGGTCAAAGCAGCTGATCTGGCGAGGGAGAAGGCCCACACCCGGACGATGCCTCCAAACGGTGCTGATGCCAAGGCCAACGGCAAGGTGCAGCCCCCACCGCCCAAGAACTGAGACGACCGTGGCCTGCCTGCTGCTGATCGTTAGGGGATCCAAAATAACAGCATAATACTACTACCTTAGTTGTCTTTTATTCGATCCAAACCAAATGGGCAATATAGTGCATGGACGCCTTTATTTATACTTTTGCTGCATTATATATCGTTCCTCACACCGCAGGTAGATGGGTTTGCTCGATCGTTTCCTTTGTGAATAGCTAGCGCAGGTTCGATGAGGACTTGAGGAGGCAGCGGCGAGACGACGACGATGCATGCCGCGGAGGGGCATGTCATTGTCATGTAGCACTGACGTACACCACACAGGCCAGACTTTGTGACTTTGTCTTGGCTCTTCGGTGCTCAATGCAACTGTGGGCGTCATGACGGCAGTCGGCAGGCCCAGCCCAATACGTACATAGAGTGGTTGGGGGAACATAACACACGTCCCCATATACCGTCCCCATATGCGAATCAGTTGGTTAGGTCTTCGGTGCTCGCATTTTTCTGAATTTATTTTAGAATTTTTTGTCATTATGCTTTAAGTGAGTGGTGATTTTGGGAATCTCCAGATTTATTGTCCCAGTCCTTCGGAGGTGCTAATAGAGATAGAGTTTTCATACGTGTGTTCATAGGGTGAGTGTGCATGCGTGTCGTGGACGTCTGTGTTGTACTGTGTAATCTCAAAGAAAAATATACCGTCCCATATACGACGTTGGATTACTTTCTCCTCAACTCATCACTATCATCGTTGATTGTTATAAGGGCTAAAGGGCCGCGATTGTTAGATTTAGACACCTCTCATTTTTAAAAGAAAAAGATTAGGGAGCTGTTTAGGCTTGCTCCACAAACTCTACTGTACAAAAAACATGGAGTATGTGGAGTACCCCTCTAGAGCACGGTTAATAATACAACCGGTTTACTGCTCCAAGGTTCTTTTTGCCGTCTTTTTCAGCCCACCCATATAGTAATTAACTCTTCACAACTAATACATGCCTCACTTGTATCTCTCACACAGAGTTTTTTTTTTTGTTCTTGTGCCCAAGCCGGCTATAAGCTTATAGTCCGCTTCCTATCTCTCTTCTCTCCTTTCTCCTTCATGTCAACATTTAGCGGGCTCATAGCCTACTATTATAGTTTCTCTTAGGTGCTCTCATAATTCCATTTTTTTTTTTTTTTCTCAAACTAAGTGCGTATAGCTAAAATCGTTTGGCTAAAAAATATTGAGCGGAGCTGAAAAACATAAAGCAGAGCAGTCTCAGACAACCAAAAATCTTCTCTCGCTTGGGCATCAGCTCAGATGGAGGTTTTCTCATTTTTGGGAAGTGACGGGGAAAAGGGCAAGGGCATGCACCTTGTACATTAGGCCTAGACACACACACAAGTAGACATAAAAAGCCATTTGGAAGATAGAGATAGAGGGATAGAGGCTTCGCTATCTCTTAGAGCCGCTTGCGGAGACCCAAAGCCTATAAAAAAACAGTAGCTTCACTAGATAGGAAAGAACACATGTTCATCTCTTCAAAGGTTGTCCATTCACTAAGGAGGTATGGGATATTATAAAACAATGGTACGACTTATCGACACTGAGTACAGTTAACGAGGTTGGATCTTTAGATTCATATTGGTGGAGATGTTGGAAGAAAATTAATAAAAATAAGAGAAAACAAGTGGATGGAATCTTCATTTATTTTAGTGAAATATTTAGAAGAAAAGAAATAGATGAATTTTTCAACATTCAGCACTCAATCCGTTACAAGTAGAAGGGTGTTGTAAGGACGATATTTTGCAATCCCAATTGGCCATGACTTCTAGGAATGAGGAAACAGCTAGACTTTTTAGGGAAGGAGAAGTTTCTTTTCAGTTGTTTGGTGTTGCCCCTATCTGTGTACATACATCTAGTTTGTAGTTTTTTTTTTGTTTCTATTTTGTAGTAGTATAGTTTTCAGGAGAGGGTGCGAGGAAGGGTAGTCATGTTGTTCCTCCATGTGAGGTATCTGTAAAAAACTAGAAAGGAAAGAGAAGACCCAAAGCCTCATAAAAAAACATTAGCTTCATAGAAAGGAAAGAGGTGGAGAAGAGAAATTGGTAAGCTGCAAAAGTAATTTTTGAAAGCGGTAGTTGAGGAGGGCGTCATAGAATTTACGACCTCAATCTATATGGGACTACATGGAGTATGTCTTTCGGCCTAAGACTAATGATCGTGCTGCCTGCATTGGTTTTAATCTAATGCCACATGTTTTTTTAGAATTGCTCTAATGCCACATGTGGCTTTCACATAATGTGATGTTAAAGTAGGGCTAAGATTGTTGAAAAATAACTATAGACCGACGACATGGTTGTCAAGTGAGTGTAGGCTGAAAAAAGCTCTAGCTACAAAAGCATTGGAGAGTGCTAACCAGAACGAAGATACTAACGTTCGGAAAAAGGACAAATGCGTGGGTCTGGATGCTCGTGCCTCTGTCACAGAAACGTGATATCATGCCGCAAGTGATCGTGTGCGCACATGCCCACACGTACATAGGGACACCTGTGCATGCTCCCAAAATGTTGCTGACTCACTGGCTAGTCACACAACGTCGATTGGTGGCCTGGTGGACGGCTATTTCTTGTAGGAAGAAAGGCCTATAAGGGGCTGTTATCATGCTATTCATTAGGTCGCTCTCAATGGTGTGTGATGTAGCTAGCTGACTAGGATTCCAAAGTGATGTGGAGGAAAAATAATGACCAAAAGTAAGTCATTTGCGCTTCCTTTCTCACTAGCTTACTAGGATTTAAAGTGACGTAGAGAAACAAGAATGACCATAAGTCACTAGTACTTCCTTTCTTGCTAGCTTAGAGCGTGAGAACCAATGATGAATCACACAAGCAAGCACATTTGCCTATGTTGCTCTCTTTTTCCCAATTATAGAATCAACAAACAGTGGGTCCCATAACTTGAGGAGAGAGAATATGCAAAATTAAACAATCTTACAAGTAATGACTGTACCAAGCACCATAACTTGAGGAGAGAGAAAATGCAAAATTAAACAAAATCTTACAAGTAATGACTGTACCCAGCACCATCCCTATGTTGACTAATTCCATGCAAAGAAATCTACTCCTATGAATTCACATCTCTTTTCTATAAACTCTTATGAGAGGACCACTAACGACAAGACAACAAAAAGTAGCTTACCCAAACCTAATCCTCAATTTCATCCAATATAAAAGCAAAGCTTTTCCCAGCCTCATTAGACTGAAAAGAATTACCCTTGCCTCTGTTGGGTCCGGAATATGGGCATACATGTGTGTCCGTATGCTCACGCCTCCTCTGTCACGCACGCCGTGGGAAACATGATACCATGCCGCCAGTGATTCACATGCGCACATGCCCACATACATAGGGATACTCGTGTGCGCTCCCAAAATGAAGCTGGCTCACTTGCTGGTCACACAACGTCGACTAGTGGCCAGGTGTATGGCTGTTTCTGGTAGGAAGAAAGGCATGTTGCGGCTGTTAACATGCAAGTCATTAGGTCGTTCCTAACAAAGGAGTGACATAGCTAGCTGACTAGGATTCAAAGTGACATGTAGTACAAATAATGACTAAAAAGTAAGTCATTGGCGCTTCCTTTGTCACTAGCTTACCAGGATTTAAAGTGACGTAGAGAAACGAGAGTGACCAAAAAGTAAGTCACGGGCGCTTCTGTCATATCCGGTTTTAAAAACAAAACCTAGTACTCACCATATGTGGGTGTTTAGTTGTTATCTATTCCTTATCTTGTTATGAACCAACACATCATAAAGAAAGATCAGCCCATGGCCCATATATATATATCATATTGACACTAACAATTAATAACTATTGAGATTATGAACCAATTTAAAGGCACTCCAATTTTCTTTCACAACCAGATTAGCTAGATGTCAAGGATAAGATTCTAGCGACCATTCTTTCAAAATATGTTGTTTCCCCTCCATAGAGCCTACACCAAGATGCTACAATGAAACAAATCTGTGGACAATTAAGAACTTCTCAATAAGAATGTAAGGATTAACTACGACTATGAAGGAAAATCTTAGCGAGGTTTTTCTAGGCAACAAGCACACAAAAATAATAAGATTTTGAAATAATCTAAATTGAACTATTCAAAAGAAATTCCAAGGGATATCACATTCTTCTTGGCTCTTTTCTATTGCTTGGAAGTCTAAGAAACAAGCAATTGTATGATTGTATGGCTTCAATGGGTGTTGACTGATTTTGATGTTTTGTGTGATGTTGCCACACCTCTTTTGTGTGATAATATATAGGGCACATACAAATTGCCAATGATCCCGTGAAGCATGAACTTACAAAACATATTGGTGTGGATGCATTCTTTTTACTCGGTCTCATTGTCAACCAAAAACTATTTCTCTCTAGTATGTTCCTTCGGAGTTGCAATTGGTTGTCTTTTCACAAAAGCACAAACTCGAGAGCAAAGATCTATTTCACTTGATCAAACTCAATTCTTTCAATCCTCCGCTTCCACCTTGAGTTGATGGGAGGGGGGTGTTAAATGTATGAATGCTCCATATTATAGTCCTATATGGCCCAACCCATTAGCCTCTCTAGCCCTCTATATATACTCATCTCCACTTCAGGAGCGAACATACTCATTGATCCCAACGTAGTTAACAAACCTAAAGACCAGAACTCAAGATTTAGTTGTTGGGTGACGTCCTGTAGCGTAAATCAAAACATATAAGGAAATGGTCTATATTAAGTGAGTTAGAAAACATACCTCAAAGAATAATAAGCCACGTAGTAGAGATCAAACTATTGAGAAAAACAACATAAGAAAGACCTAAATTCAAACACGCTTTGTTAGGAAAACATGGAATTTTTAAAGTTCACTCTTTTAGGCAAAGTGTCAAGTCACACTAAGACTATAAATAGTAGCATCATGAACGGAGCAAAGAAAGACCTAATAAAAGGGCATTACAACATATCCTTTCCCTCTCCTCTAAACCCCAACCTCATCCTTTCTCTCGAAGCGCAATACAACTATGCAATACCAAAGGCACTAGCAACTGAATGCATCGACTTTTAATCCGAAACAATGTCACAAACATCTAAAGACCCATAGAATTCCAATCCCCGAGTTTAGATGTTGGGTAACTACCGACAACGTGTTAAAAACTTATACCTTCGCAGTGATATGTGACGTAGTAGAGATCGGACCAACGGAACAACAAAAAGATGTTGTTCAAAGGTGATACTCTAGATTGCCTCACTCGTATCATGAAACTGCCCTCCTTCAATGTGTACAACTTTTTGTGAACTCTTTTGAGCAAAGATTTCCCCTCTCTTTTCCTTGGAGCTAAGTGAAGTAGCACCTGTCTCAAAGCTCTCGGAATAGACTTCATTTCCATTTTATAAGTACCCTCCAACTCATCTAAAACTATGTCAAACGTGTGGGTAGCTCGTATCTCCTAGCAAAATTGAAACACTTGTTGGTAAAACATGATTTTTTTTATTGAACACCTCCCTCTCGCTGCCTCACGCACACGCCAAGATCGCCCCGGTGTGCCCTAGCCGCCGCCAACCATCACCGCCCGGTATGCCCCTCCAAAGACGCCTCTCACACCTGTTATCGGATACCGATCGATCCTCGAACATCTAGTGATCAAGTACCACCATAAACAACAACACCGGGAAGGATTTCCTCACCCTCTACATTAAGTCGGAGAAGAAATTCACCGAACCCCGAAAGCAAGCAACCAAAAACCTAGAATAAACCATGACTATCACAAAATCCTATAGAAGCAAATCGAATGCATTACATACTTCACCATAGAACTGAGCTCAAAGAATGGCATGAGATATTATTACTTCATTTAGTTCATAAAACAAAACTATCAGCTTGTGGAAATAGTAAGTAAACAGATAACTATGGTTGCATCAATACCCACTAAACACTAGATCATGAAATATGTGAGCAGAGGTTGGGCGGAATAGGGATAGAGGCGGTGGCATAAGGAGGCGCATACACAAGAGAGGTTTGAATGGTGGCGGGAAAGTGTGTGCTGCTAGCTCGAGCAATGCGTGTGCGCTAAACAAGATTTTAGGTTGGAGGGTGGTTTGAAGTTGGTGGCCGGTCAATCCTGCTGCATTCTCAAGACAGGAGGAGGAGGAGGAGGAGGAGGTGAGTGGGGAGGAGGCGGATGGAGAGCGTAGGGGAAGCAAAGTCGGGAATAGAGCCAAGCGAGGTGGAGGCCGTGCTCCCTAGTCATGTCGGCGAAGGAGGAGGAGAGGGCCACGCCACGCCGATCCATAGGTTTCAGACTTTCAGTATAGAATTGGGTTGGACCCCGATGCTTTGGGCAAGCTTTCGGACGACACGAAAGTTTCCGCCTTGTCACATGTGTTTTGTCATTTTTGCATGGTTTTTGTTGATTGAATTTTAGTATCAACTTTTGAAACAATATCCTTATATACGGGTGCACTATGGATATGCATTTTGTTTCAAAAAATTTCAATCAATAGAAGTATGTTTTATTTGAAAGAGTACACACCTACGTTTAGGTTTGTACAACATATATATTCCCTTCTACTTCCTTCATCCCAAATTTTAAGTCGTTTGAATTTTTTTTTACTCCAAGTTTGACCACTCATTTTATTCAAAAAAATTTGTTCAAACAAAGTCAGATTTAAGTTGTTTTTGCAAGGACTTTATTAATAAAGCAAGACATGACAAAAGAAGTGATATTTTGCATATATTTTTTTAATAAGACGAGCGGTTAAACTTGGTGTTAAAAAAGTCGAAGGACTTACAATTTGGGATGAAGTACATGCCAAATTTTGCTTCACAGTCGACCGCCAAAATTCATTTTCTTATTGTTTAATGATTTTGGTATTTTAATATTTGTTTTGATGGTTTTGGGCTGGCAAGCGTATATGATAGCAAGCATAATCATCACTGATATCTCCGGTTAAACTACCTATAACTGTCAAATTTACTGGTAGACTTGAATATGTATGTTAGGATGCTGGAATCCTATAGACCTTCAACGAATATAAGTCAGCATGGGTAACGTCAACCTATGTTTTTTTTTTTGATCTATTTAGTTCGCTCCTACAGGAAGTCAAACCTAGGCATGCTGGGTGCTTGCTAGGTGCTCTAACTACCAGGCTAATGCCATTTGGCACATTCTTTTCTAGTACCTTATTACAATGATGCACAATCTTTTGCTTATTGGATAAAAACATTACCAATGGCAACCACATCACTCGGCTGCCTGTTCAGGATTCGCATCCAATGTGCTGGTTTCTTTTGAATTAAATTTTGGCTTTTTTTCTTTCATGAAATTAAATTCCTGCTTGGTACAGTACATGCACACGTAAGTGTTTATGTACATGTACCCGTGTTACATGAATATACTATGACCGTGTCAGCGCATCTGCGTTTGTGTGGTTTAGGCGAACGTGTAATAAAAAGGACAACATCGTCAAACCCTCTTATTCGCTTACGTTAATCAAATCAAACACCAATAAAGAACGGATTTCCCCTTGTCATGATGCACGTATTAGAACGAGAACTTGAAGACCATGTCGTGCCTATACTCCTGGCCGGGCCGGAGTGTCTGCGACGGAACTCGGGGTGGTTCACGGCGTCCACGTACCCCATGGTCTCCAGCGTGAACCCGGCGTACTGGTTGTACACCCCGCCGCCCTTGCCCTCGGTGTGGTTCAGCCAGTTCCCGGTGTACACCCTGCACGGTGGCCTGGTTCGCCCACAGCTCCACCGCCCTGCCGGACGCGCCGTCCCGGACCTCCGCCACGGGCCGCATCGCCCCGGCTCCCCGTCGATGATGTAGTTAGCGTCGTACCCGACGACCTTCCCGCCCATGACCTGGCGGATGCGCGCGCCGATGGGCGTGGGCGCCCGGAAGTCCAGCGGCGTGCCGGCGACGGGCGCGACCCGGCCCGACGAAGGGAGCAGCTCCTCGTCCAGGACCGCGTACCGCGACGCGTGCAGCCGGAGCGTGTGGCCCAGCACGTCGCGGCCGCTGCCCTCCCCGCCCAGGTTAAAGTACGCGTGGAGCAGCAGGTTCACCGGCGTCGCCCTGTCCGGCGCCGTCGCGTTCATGTGCACGCCCAGCGTGTACGGCGCCGTCACCCGGTACGTCACGTACGCGTCCAGGCTCCCGGGAAGCCTTGCTCCCCGTCGACGCTGTGGTAGTACAAGGTGATGTACGGGGAGTCGCCGCCGGCGACGTACTCCTTCACCGTCCAGACGCTCTTGCTGAACGCCGTGCCACCGCCTGAGTGAACGAACAGATACAGTACGTTACAGGTGAACAATTGTTTTGTAGCAGAGTACTAATGAACAATCCTCTGGCTCTGGGTGTAGGCGATCCCGTACCGTGTATCGTGTTCTTGCCGTCGTTTAGCTGCAGTTGGTAGGCTTTGCCGTCGAGGACGAACCGGCCCCTGGATATCCGCTGTGCTACGCGGCCGGTAATCGGGCCGAAGTAAGAAGTGTCGTTCTGCGTGGGAAAAAAAAAAACACAACTTGATGTGAGAGAAGGAAATACCAAGAACAAAGCTGAGATTCAGCAGTGTGCCATTTGCCCATTCACATGATGCATATCAGCAACCTGTAAAATCAAGTTTTTTTTTTTTTTTCTCTCGAAAACAAAAAGCATGATCTTGAGTATCTGTACGTGCACGATCTTTGTCAGTTTTAAATTAGGGGAAGATAAGATAACGATGGAGGGGCCATCCTGTACAGCACAAATCACAATTGTATGTAATAATCATTAATTTCCTTCCATCCCAAAGGTTGTCAGCTTGTACTAGTTGCGCTTTTCTTTTCTAAAAGTTTGGTTGGTGACCTAATATTCCGGCTCATGCTTGGTGTTCAAATTCTTGACCGTGGACCGTGGTGCTTGGGCTTGTATGAGGAAAGAGAGAGTAGAATGACTGAATTGTAATCAGTTGGAATTCGTGGACGAATTGATACAGGCAGGGTGAAAAAATAAAGAAGAAAACAAGAAAACTAAATGCAATTCACATGCCAATTAATGAAGCAGGATAAAGATCATGGATTCGCTTGAAAGAAAATGAGGAGGGCTTCTGGTGATCTTACAAAGTATTCAGCGAGGGTGTCTCTGCCCAGGACGACATCAGCCAAATTCCCTGCAAAACAAAAACCACATAAGAGCCTGAACTTCGCCTGCGCTAGGAACCGATCGAAGAGAGAATTGCAGCGACAAGGGGCAGAGGCAACAGAAGGAAGCTAATAAGAGAGGATTGCAGTGACGAACCATTGCAGTCGGGAAGGACGACGGACATTAATCTGGCACCCCAGTTGGTGACCTTGACGGAGAAATCCCCCAGCTTGAGCTCGTACACGCCGACGCTCGCGTCGGCGCCGGTGGTGGCCTGCGCGCCCAGGGACAGGAGGAGGCCGCCAGGAACAACAGCGCAAGGAGGTGAACTCTAGCCATTGCCGGGCCAACTAATGGACGCTGAAGCTTGCTTGCTGAGACAGATTGCCAGGAAGGAGGGCTGAAGCTAGAGAGGAGGGGTGTACGACGTCGTTCGTCGGTCGTCGTCGTTGGCTACTGCCGAGGCAATCGGCTACATATATGGGCGCGTTTGGCCGGCCTCCTCCGACCACACCTGTAGCTCCACTGTAGCGCACCGCGGACTGGTGGCTCCCGGTGGCCGAGGAGAGGGAGGGCCGGAGGGGTGTAGTGTAGCAGCGCGTACCTTGACGACCCCGAGCATAACACCTGGGGATAAAAATGAATTTATCTAGGAGGAACAATTTAAAAGATTACACAAATCTAAGAGCATCCAACACCGGGTCCATGGTACGTCTTCATCTTTTTTTTTTCTGGATACAAATGTGTAGGCACAGCTGCGTTTGAATGATCTAAAGCTTTGAATCTACACTAAAAAAAAGAGACAGCTTTAAATCTTTTTTTTCTTTTTTCTGTTTCTATTTTTATTTTTATTTTCTGTGTGCTAAGGTCTTGGTCAAGGTTGTGAGCTGGCGGGGGCAGCACGCGTGTGTGTGCTGTGCCATTGCCAATCGGCCTGCATGCCCGGCCGGCTTCTTGTTCGTTTAGATTGTCTGGGCTGTCGATGCCTGGCTGCCTGCCATTGTTGAGTATCGTATCTTGTATATATACGTAAATAAAAGTCAACTATAGACTTTTTCAAGGCTTGTATTATCTCAAAAAGGTATGCTAGAATTTTTTTTTTTTTTTGTGAAATATATTCAAATGTGGATGATCGTCAACACGCAAACTTATCAACTAACTAAGGCACGCGCATATAATTTCTATGAGCATTCCTGAGAGATTGTGCTAATAAATCTTGCGATCAATAAAGTCACGTTAATAATTCATTTGTTAACGGTTACGGTCGTCTCTGAATAAATCAATTTCTACAATCTGTGTCACTCAAACTTTTAAAGGTTTGAGTAACCTTATATATAAAAAGAGTAACAACATTTATGATATAAAATGAGCAACTTATGAAAATATTTGCTATGATAAATCTAACTATACTAATTTAATAATATAAATCTTAGAGGATCTTTCTTAGAAATTCGGTCAAAGTTTAAAAAGACAATTCTAGAAATCTTTTTTTTTTTTTCAAGCACAAGTATATATGATTGAAAATAATGAGTAAAAAATACGGGCCTATGTTTTGAGCCAAAGACTCAGGCCTAGTTTAGTAACGAGCTACACTCAATTCTCAACTAGATTAATCTAAAAAAGATTCTCAACTAGATACTGCTCTTCTTGCCTCAGTTTAGTCATCACAGGGCCGGCCCTATGTTTTCAAGGGTCCATGGGCCCATAAGCCATATATATATAAACATGTAGGAGTATCACAAATGTATATACCGGTCCAAATTAAGCTTGTGATTAGAGTTATTAACAATATTGTTTTTTTTCACAAAACTTGGTAAAGGTTATAATTGAGTTTTCACCAACCTCATGATTCACTAATTTGCATGGTTCATAGATGATTTGGTTAGTAGAGTGTTGTATTTTAGTGGGAGATTTATAGTTTTGTACCAACACTAGTGCATAGATATGATACAAAATTGGTATGAGAAGTGAAATGTGGTTCAATATAGCTGAAAGTTGGTCAGTTAGCATGTGAATGACTTGATGGTTTATAGTACATGCTTGGATCCGGCTTTGTTGCCAGCAACCCATTTCCAACTCTGCCATCGTTGCTCTACCACGTGGTCACCTACCATACGCCCCCCTCATTTTGGGAGGACAAAAAAGTAGAGCCTAAGAGCAAGTATTATGACGGGCTACAAGCGGAGACAGGATCCTACAGGATCCTACGTGGAGGCGAGAGGGGAAGAAAGAGAAGAGAGCGGGCGCTTAACTTACTGCCGCCTGAAGCGAGAGCGGGGTTTTCTGCGGGGGTGGGCCTACATAACCAAATCGCCGGCTTACAACTTGCAGCGAGTGCAGCAGCTGGCACATGCCGTGCTTGCAGCCAGCTGGAAGGCTTAAATTGTAATCCTTGCTCTAAAGGCATCTATAGTGGTGAGTTGGTTCAATTCATGTCATAAAAAATGAGCCACCTCAAATTGCAGATGGGTCGATTTCTGCCCAAACCAAGAAGTTGGACCCAGATGCAAATAAAAAAATGAGCTATCAATGCACGAGTTTGGCATGTGGCACACTTGTTCTTCCTTACCCACTCCAAAAGTATTGTTTTATATTGGCCAGGAATCAATTCGACATGTTGAATCGGTTCATCTTTTCTCTCATCACTCAATAAGGTCCTTCAACAGTTGAATCGATTTTTTGTTGTGCCAGCTAGGACGGTGAGTTGGTTTCATTTTGCCACTAGAACAACTGTGAGACCCCGCTAAATGGGCCAAGATGATGGACCGGGCCGATTTCGCGTTCTTGCGCAGATCGCGAATTACACTTGGCTGGAGGAGTAGTACCACCTCGCCAGTCTAGGAAGAAGCAAGCCAGCTTAAAAACTTCGGCCTGGGGGGTTGATTAATTCCGGTTGCAACCTTTTGCGTGAAGCGAGGATGAAAACGCAAGAGAATTAATTAACAGGTGTGGTTCACTCAATGTGTAGAGTGGATCTTAGCCGTCATCCCGGGTCGGGGCGTTACAAATGGTATTCAGAGCCAACTCTCGCGGTTTCACGGACGTATGGATCGGGAGCTGAGGAGCTAGTAATGCGTACGTGAGCCAAGAGAGTTGATCCTGGACATTTGTCCCGCATGGGTAAGCTGGTTCGACGAGGACGTCGAGTCCTTAAGGGTGAGTGGATGTGAGACCCCGCTAAATGGGCCAAGATGATGGACCGGGCCGATTTCGCGGTTACTGCAGATCGCGAATTACACTTGGCTGGAGGAGTAGTACCACCTCGCCAGTCTAGGAAGAAGCAAGCCAGCTTAAAAACTTCGGCCTAAGGGGTTGATTAATTCCGGTTGCAACCTTTTGCGTGAAGCGAGGATGAAAACACAAGAGAATTAATTAACGGATGTGGTTCACTCAATGTGCGAGTGGATCTTAGCCGTCATCCCGGTCGGGTCTAACCCCACCTACAGAAAAACAATCTTATCCAGAGTTTTAGAGTTTGTAGGCTACTCCCGATACATTTTATCATATCATACCATTCTTCTTAAAAAAAATTAAACTACATTGTCTTGACTCTGAGTTTGTACTCCCTCCATTTCTTAACCTTACGTGTCTTAGGACTACGGAAATTTGGTTTTCATTTAGGATGTGTAGTATTTGTTGCCTGTAGTACTTGCCGAGGCTTTTATTTCTTCATGAAGGGCACTCCTTAATTAGCAATTTGGTGTTATGCTAATGTGTAACGGAAAGGCTAAGTTATAAGCGGAATACATATATACTACACCATGATGTATGGTATGGCCAACCTCAATCATTTTCTTCTCTAGGTAAAGCTTTTTTTTTTGTGCCGTGTTGTAGTTGTTTCATAGATTTATTTATGAGTTAATAAATCCCTAAAAGGTCCATTCATTAACTTATGTGAGGGTTCCAATTAGATCCATCAACTTTAAAAGTTGATTTGGAGGTCCATGAATTTTTTTTTAAGTTGTTCACCATAGTTTCGTACCGGTCCATGAGTTATTACATGGCATGCGATTAGGCAGTTGCCGGCTAAGTCAATTCATCGAACAAGTCATGGGCGCAGCAAGACTCGTATGGCTGCCAGCGTGGCTGCCAGCGCAGCCACTTGCCGCGTTCCAGACTGCCAGTCGCGTGCATCCCTGCCATGCGTCGCAAACCGGCCCCCGCTCCTGCGTGCCGCCCAGTACGATCTACGATGGCCGGCCGACTGCGCGATCCGAAGACGAAGGGAAAAACAGAGGACAGGCCGAGCAACTAGCTAGAGTCCATATTGTTCAGTCACTAGCTTAGACAAATGTACGTCTCCGTGTTCGAGCAGCCATCATGCGGTGCTTCTCATGCCATCTCTTATTATCTAAAGATTATTGATTGCCCTCCACATACCAATGGTGAACTGGTTTATTACATCGTGATCGATGCTTGTGCACAGCACACCAACCGTCGTAACCATCATCACCTAGAACGAGAACTTGTAGACCATGTCGTGCTTGTACACCTGGCCAGGCCTGAGTGTCTGCGACGGGAACTCGGGGTGGTTCACGGCGTCCACGTACCCCATGGTCTCCAGGCAGAACCCAGCGTACCTGTCGTACACCTTGCCGCGCTTGCCCTTGGTGTGGTTGAGGAAGTTCCCCGTGTAGAGCTGCATCGTCGGCTGGTTCGCCCACAGCTCCAGCGCCCTGCCGGAGACGCCGTCCCGGACCTCCGCCACGGGCCGCATCATCGTCCCGTCCACGCCGTCGATGATGTAGTTGGTGTCGTACCCGACGGCGCGGCCGCCCATGACGACGACCTGGCGGATGCGGGACCCGAGGGGCGTGGGCGTCCGGAAGTCCAGCGGCGTGCCGGCCACGGGCTCGATGCGCCCCGACGACGGGAGCAGCTCGTCGTCCAGCACGGCGTGCCGCGACGCGTGCAGACGGAGCGTGTGGCCCAGCACGTCGCCGCTCCCCTCGCCGCGCAGGTTCCAGTACACGTGCAGCAGGAAGTTCACCGGCGTCGCCTTGTCCAGCGCCGTCGCGTTCATGTGCACGCCCAGCGTGTAGGGACCCGACATTCGGTACGTCACGTACGCGTCCACGTTCCCCGGCAAACCTACTCATTCGA
This sequence comes from Hyparrhenia diplandra, assembly GCA_015847255.1. NCBI lineage: Eukaryota > Viridiplantae > Streptophyta > Magnoliopsida > Poales > Poaceae > Hyparrhenia > Hyparrhenia diplandra. The sequence goes on along the minus strand of JADLZK010010938.1, from coordinate 1,004,868 downwards.
AAGAGAAACGGTTCAGCTTAAATTCAGTCCAAAATCCAGTCAATTTTTAGACTGCAATCTATATATATATCTAGTTGTACTGATTGTACCTTGCTCTCCGTCGAAGCTACGGTAGTAGAAGGTGATGTAGGGTGACTCGCCGCCGCCGACGTACTCCTTCACCGTCCAAATGCTTCTGCTGAACCCTCTATCACCACCTGATGAACGACAGGGAACGTATACTGATGTGCATTAGCAATTCTGAAACAATCGACTGAACGCGGTGTAGTATGTACAGTATCGATCATGGGCTGTATCTCGGGATGTACCGTGAATCGTGTTCCTGCCGTCGTTCCTGTGCATGTGGTAGACCTTGCCGTCGAGGACGAACCGGCCCCGGGCTACTCTCTGTGCTATGCGTCCCGTTATCGGCCCGAAGTACTCGGTATCGTTCTGGGTGGGACAGAGAGTTGCAGAAATAGAACATGTCACTTTCAGGTAGCTTAAAGCTTGATGAGATGGCTCGTGGTCTGGATAAACGTTTCTGAAATTTGGTTGGTGGCCAAAGGATCTGCTAGCTCGTGCTTGGAAAGTTCTCATTGAGTGATGCAACTTTGACCCGTATGACCTCAGGAAAGGGACTACAATAATTGCATGTGATGTTTTGTGTGAACTAGCTTGTTTGGATAAGGATTTTTTGTTTTTTTTTTTAAAAAAGATAATGGTTTTGTGAGCTATGACGTGTTTGAATGCAATGATTTTCGTAGTTTTGAAAACCATGGTAGCTAAAGCTCTAGTTTTTTTTAGAAACTTTAGTCTTTTTGGAGTTAACCCTCCTTTCCAAAAAGAACCTAAAACAGAGAACAGCTACAGCTTATCTGTCAACTGTCGGTTCTTCATGATTTATTATCACGTTTTCCTTGCATTATAGTAGTACATCTTGATGTCTTAAATATATAATATATTGTGCTCCCTTGCATGAAAAAGCGATCATGACATGCAAGTAGATTGTCTTAAACAAGCTGATTAAGAATCAACTTTTGGCATTTACTAGAGGTAGTAAACTTTTTGAACTGCAGCTAGAACATACAGATAGATTGTGTGGCTGCACCGAAAGGACGTCAAATGCAGGCAATACTGCTGAAGAAAGATGGAAGAGCAGTACGTATACGGTATACACAGATAAAAGAAAAGGAACATTCAGAGTGGTTTTTAGTGAGCTTACGACGTATTCAGCGATGGTGTCTCTGCCAAGGACGACATCAGCCAAATTCCCTGCAGAAATAAGCACGCCTGAAATCAATCTTGGCACCAAATGAAGGGGAAAACAAAGGAGGCGATCGAAGACAGGAGGGCAAGGCAAGAACACTGCAGGTAAGGTAAGGTAAGGCACCTTTGCAGTCTGGGAGGACGACGGACATGACTCGGGCGCCCCAGTTGGTGAGCCTGACGGAGAAATCCCCCTTCCTGAGCTCGTACACCCCGACCATCTTCCTCGTCGCGTCAGCGGGGCCGGTGGCCAGCACCAGCAGCGCGCAGGCCGCGACGCACAGCAGCGCGAGGAACAGCTCACGCCTCGCCATTGCCGGCCAGCGATGGCTACCAGAAGCACGGGAGCAGGTCAGCACACTGGGACGGAGGAGAGGGACAGGGGAGGAGTTGCAGGCATGTGGTGTGGCTGCCGATCGAGCTCTGGACAGACACCGGTCGCCTAATATAGGTGGCTATCAGTTGGGCGATGCCGATGGTTTGGACGGGCTTGAGCGGATGTGCAGTAGGCTAGTCCTACTCGAATGCCTGGGCTGGGCAATCATGCGCGCGCACGCTGCAGGTTGTGTCCCTGCCCTACGAGTCTCTTCGTCCGATAGCGCCCCGTGAGGGGTGGATGTTAAGCATCCGCCGACCACCCCCGGCCCACGGCCCAAGCCCGCCGAAGCCCGCCGGAAGCCCGACCGGAGGTTGAAGACGGCGGATGTCGCCCGAGCTCGCCGCCCTTTCGCCGTAGCTTTACGGGCGCCGCCCTTCGCCCGTAGCTTTAGGGTTGGAGCTCGTCGCCGTCGCCGTCGACCTCCCCCTCCATGCCTCCCCGGCCATAGAAGGGCCCGCCGGCCGCCGCCGCCGTCGACACGGCGGGCGGCAGCGGCTCGGCCGGGCGGTGGCTCTGGCGGCGCCCGGCCGTCGACACGGGCGGCGAGTAGCGGCTCGACCGGGCGGTGAGCTTCAGCGGGCGGGGGCGCCGCCGAGCTCTCGCCGCGGAGAGACCCATTTGATGGGTACGGGTAGGCGGCGGGGAGCCGGTCGCCGCCGAGCCGGAGAAGAAGGAGCTCGCCCGGAGTTAGTTTAGGGTTAGGGCTACGGTTTCGCCGGTGAAGGAAGGAGGGGGGAGGGGGAGGGATTGACCGCCGGCGCCCTTGGGGCTCGCCGGAGCCCGGCGAGCCCCTAGGGCGCCACCGGCCGGCGCGAGGCGGCGGCGGCTGGGGTGACCGACGCGAGGAAGAAGACGGCGCCGGGCGGGCTTCCCTGGCTGGGCGCGGGAGCCGGGCCAGCGCTGGTCGGCCGACGCATGGCGCGCCGACCAGCGGCAGCCTAACACGCCTCCCGTGAGGTCAGAAAACCGCCGTAAAATCAGCGGCACCGGCCGGGCGCCGGCACCACCATGACCGTGAAGACATGAGCGCCGCGGCCGTTGCGGCGCCGCGGCGCGTTGATCGGCGGAGGCGAGGCCAGAACGGGCCACCGCCCACGGTGAAAGCGCGCGCCGTCGTCGGTCGGCCGTATGCAGAGCTTAATTGCTGGACCAGTCATGGGGGGGAAAAGCTTAGCTGCCCACCAGACAGACGCAAAAACTAGAACAAAACTACAAAATATAAGCTTAGCGGCGAACTCTCTCAACCGGGCGACATGAGGGAGTTTTCAGTGAGAAAGTGTAATTGTAACCTTATACATATCTACCTACATCCTTGCGAGACTCTATGATGGTCGCCCGTTTCAAATAACCTCTAGATGGAGTTACTAGGGAGATAATAGTGTTTTCTAAATTTCTCTTTTATGGTAGTAGACATGCGTAGCCCCTTACGTTTAGGTGTTCACACCCTTGAGGTGTCCGGTTTAGGTTTAGATAACCTCTATATTGATTTTTTAGAATATAATATGACATTCAAGGGTCCAAACATAGTGTGGGTATGTATAAATGTCAAGATTGATTTAGGTTTAGTAACCCAAGGGTTCAGATATAGTGTGGATAAGTAGCCTTTGGGTCGGTGCATTCTCCAAATGTCTCTATTGCTTTGGGTTGAGTCATCTAAGAGTACAAATATAGGATGGATAATAAATAGCCTTTAGGTGGTTCCTATATTCCAAATGTCCTCTCTTTTATAGTAGCGAATATGTGTGAACTCTTAAATTTGTCTTTTGCACCTTATGGGACTGTGGCCCTCTAATTGATCTAGATTTAGTCATCTTAAGTTCAAAATATAGGGTGGGTGAGTAACATTTGGGTGGATAGTATTCTCCATTGTCTCTCTTTTATAGTAGCGAACATTTGTAACCCTTATATTTGCCTGATTTAGTTCCTCGCAGCTCTATCATCTTGCCATCCACCCTAAATAAATCTAAATTGATTCAGATCGACTCACGTAATTCTAAAATATACGGTGGCCAAATAGCCTCTTTGTGGGTACAATATTGTTGAAATATATTGCTCTTTTTTATCATTTTTTTTTTTTTTTGAAAGAACCACAAAAGCTTTTCCGTAGATTTTGTTAGACATTAGAAAGAAAAGGCAAGAGCTTCCTACAAAGTATTTACAGTTGGACAGTTAAGCCTTCACTGGAGAAAAAATAGCATCAAAGTAGACAATCAAAAAACCGACTTCTCTAGGTACGCTCCTCGATCCCCTCTTTTTCCGACGCAAATTTGTTTTATTTGGTCACAAACAAGGATTGAAAAAAAAAAAAAAAAAAAAAAAAACCCTCTTTGCTTTCCTCGGAGATTGAAGGTGGAGGACAAGCTCCCTGTTCGTCTGTTGCGATATACGTCTGTTCGTTTGTTTAGACAACAAAGTTTGTACAACTTTAGAACCTTTATTTATGATGGTACCACTAAGACATTACTAAAATATTGGTGGAAAATTACAATAACACGAAGGCTCTGCCAACTTCCTTCAGTACATTTTTGCGGTGCTTGGTCAAGACACCAGTCCAAACAATCTTAACCTGCAGTTCATAACTGCCCAGCTTGAAAGTACATTCTTCTTCATAGTGTTCAAGCCTTATACATTTTGACTTTGGCTTAGTCCTAGGGACTGAAAAACGGAGCACCAAATCATTACCCCATTGGACAGCTACTACACGACGAGTTAACGAGACAGAGCCACCACAACCAAGTTTTGTCTCAGTGCCAGCTACTTTGCTGTCATACAGAACCATTCCAGGTTTCTTATACCCAGCAGTTATTTTACCATGGAAATAAGATTCCTCATTCAATATATTAACTTCAATGTAAGCTTCCAAGGCAATAGGAACATCATTAAACTCCATTTTAACTTTACTCAGGCAACTACTAAGAGATAGTGTCTGGAGAAACGATTCACTTCTGTCCGTTCTGCGATCCAACAAACCTTTGCTGAACTCTTGGTCAACTGCCTCCTCATCACCCATAATAATCTTCAAATTGAACTCAAAAAACATAACATCGCCAGCAAGAGCTCGATACGGGCCAGTCAAAGTTAGGGCATCATCCTGAAAAGAGATTCAGCAGAAACATGTAAGAAAAACAGAAAAATAAAGCTCGACAAGTGAAATGTAATTCAGTTTATTTAAATATTGGCAGATGATCCAAGATTTATAAAGTTCACAGCCAGATAATGTGAATGCAAGCAAACCAGGTTATGGCATTAGAGTCAGTGTTCACCTAAACAGCTGCTAAACGGTGAAGGGTGGCAAACTGTTCAGTTTTGAGGGTATTTGGAAAGTATACGGTAGACCGCTTAAACGGTCAAAAGAAACAGGGGGTTAACATTCTAAACGCCCTAAACAGAACAGAGGTAAATGATTTTACATGGGCTAAAGGACTGTTTGACGGCCGCTTAGACGAACACTAGGTAAATACAGTTAAGTTTTACATGCACAAATTTGTATACTTATGTTTATTATATCACACCACCACCAACATAGCGTGTGGGCACTGTGCACATGATCTAAGAACACCAATTGTGAATATGATTCTCACTCCAAATATATTGGAGGCTTGACAAAATAGCTTGGCCAGGCAGCACTCCTAGAACTAGGCATCTGACTTTGTCTGCCTGCGTCTAGATGGTGAATTGCCTGTTACTAGGTAATCACATGCTGTTATTTCTTCTATTTGTAGATCTATTTCATAACCATACCTCAGCTAATCAGAACTATTTACTAACATTTGCATATATTTCGTCTGTAGGCAATTCAGATCATTGTTATTCTAGATCAGTTAAGTACTTCATTATGACAAGTAATGAAGATTGATCAAAAACTGGTTATCACTAAATTTTTACTTTTAAAATGCATACCATACAGCTACTGTGTTGCTTATTTTGATCTACAGCACAAAACCATCAAAATTGAAATCCATCTAGTCATCATTAGAAAGCTAGATGCACTAATCACTGGGTGACCAACTGACAAGCATTTAACATGCAAGAAAAACATATGTTATGATCTTATTTCGATGTTCAAGCAAGGGCAACATCACTTAAGCAGTGTGAATTATGCGAACCAGCATGTGATTAGCTAGTAACAGGCATGTCTAACTACTATGTCTAGCAGAACAGGACACATACTATTTGCGTCCCATTACAAAAACGAGGAAACATTAAGATGCCTGATTATTCAAAAACAGTACCACCACATACAAAAGCAATACAGAAGGTTAAAGCACCAACCCAGTAGAAACTAGATCCAACATCAGGGAATCACATCTAAAACCAACAAGCATTATTATATTTGGTTGATATCTACAAAAAGCTTACATTCAAAAATATCTACAAAAAGCTGGCTATTATAACTTGTCTCTAAAGACATTTTGTGAATCAGCATGGTTCAAGATGAGGAAAATCAAGTATGATTGTTCAGTGCAAGGAGCCAAAAACCATATAGGAAAGTGTAAACAGAATTGCTAGCACAGTTTTGCAGACTCTACGTGACTATCCGCATATCATTTAGTATTCTAGCAAAATCTTATAGCGGGATACTAGGAAACTAATTTAATAACAGTGACCGAAAAAGTTATAATAGTGATGTGATTTAATTGCCACATTTGACTGTAAAAGCAGCGTCATTCAGTTTGATCAGTAAATACAGTATAAAAATCTAGTAAGAGGAAGAAATTAAGTAGATACATACCACTGAGGTAATACATTGGGGATTGTCCCTGTCGCGCTTGAATAAGTAAACACATCTATAGTCAACCTGATCCCTCGCCACCACAGTGCCATATATGTTAATGGGGTAAGGCACATCAGACTCAGAAACCTTGATTGAGATAATGTTCCTCGATGTATCCAAGCGCCAGTAAGAGTCAGGGATTTTGCTAAACTGTGGCTCGCGCTTAAAATCCGCTGTACAATAAGAACAAGATAAGGCTAAACAAATAGCTAAACATATGTGTATGCAACTGCTGCTTGGATATGCATGCAATACAACAGGAATGAAACAAGATGCAATGAATAAGACAAGCTGAGAATGTACTCACACTCTTTGTCGAGATCAAAAAAGGCTATATTGTATTCACAAAATCGGGTAGGTAAAGTACGATGCATCCTGGTGTTGTACTCAATTAACTCTCGGCGGCGAACCATGTTGAGAGTGAACACTACTTTCTCAACCTTAGATAAGTTTGGTAAAAGCAGGAATGGATCCCGATGACCAACTATAGACTTCTTCAATGGTATCTGTTGCGGATTCAAGGGCAACAGCATCTTTCCAGCAACAATGTCCCCGTTTTTCTCGGCAATCGCCGACACATGTGTGTTTATCACCCTGGCCACCAACACAAGCTGAAAACAAGGTTTAGACCATATGTCACATCCAACAAAAAAGAGATGCCATGGAGTAAGGAGGTCACCAAAGAAATAAGCTATGATGAGTGATTTATTTATAGTGGATTATGCACTCACATTCTTGGTTAGAGATCAAGCCGATTCGAGAATCACACTGGCCTTGAAGTTCAGGCAAGTCAGAGCATAACTTCCCAGCAGCACTGTTAATTTGTCCGTTCTCTAGAGAGCACTGATGGTCCTTGTTGCTGCAGCCCTTGTATTGCTGCACATCAATCTCCCCATTCTCGAAGCTGTCAACTCGGGAATCACACTGGCCTTCAAGTTCAGGCAAGTCAGAGCATAACTTCCCAGCAGCATTGTTAATATGTCCGTTCTCTAGAGAGCACTGATGGTCCTTGTTGCTGCAGCCCTTGTATTGCTGCACATCAGTCTCCCCATTCTCGAAGCTGTCAACACTACTTGTTGGTTGTGTGGCCCTGCTACCACCACAAACTGAAAAGAAGAAAGGTTTTGGTTTTATTTATGCATCAAATCCAGCAAAAGAGCAAAACAAGCCATGAGTTGAGACGCTGATTAAATAGAAAAAGTTTGTGCTAATTCTTAATTGAGGATTGCACTCACACAAGTCCCATTCTAAGGGATCCCATCGTAAGGAGGTTATATCAAACTGCTTTTATGAAGAAAAAAACAACAATGCTTTTTCTGAGTGGGTCATATCCAGCAAGAGAAAAAAACATGCTACGAGGTGTTGTGAAGAAAAAAAAAAAAAATATGACTGATTTCACACTTGTGGAGTCTGCACTCACCATCTTGGTTAAAGGAAGAGCAGATTCCGAAATCACGCGGCTCTTGGAGTTTAGGTAAGTTGGAGCCTCGAGGATCGCCGTAGTCTCCAATCTATGCCGCCGCCGCCGCCACCACCACCAAGAACACACGAATAAGTTTTCAATCTTGTTCAGGACCCCAAAACGAATAATAATTTAACCGTATATTCGCATCACACGAATAGTGGTTCCAGTAGCGTACAGCAGTAGGAATTCCATTGCCGCTCGGATCTGTGATATAGGACGGCGTGCCAACAGAAGACCCGTCGGTCTTATGATTCAGATCCTGCTCCATCAGCTCCAGCTTGTCCTCTCCACTTTCAATCGCCAAGGAAAACATGAGGGTTTTTTTTTTTTTTTTTTTTTCAATCCTTGTACGTTGGTGAACAAATTAAAACGAATTTGCGTCGGAAAAAAGGGATCAAGGAGCGTACCCTAGAGAAGAAGTTGATCTCTGATGTAGATCGATGAGGAGTAGAATCAACGATCAACCACAAGTGTACCACCGGTGATCTGGTGCAGCGGAACGAGATCCTCGGAATTCGGTGTTCACGACAGCTCTCGGCAGTCACGAAATCGCTGCCGTCGGCTGCCATCCAACGAAGCAAGTTATCCCTGGCACTATGCCTGTGCCTCAGTTTGCACGTACGGTGGCCCAACAACACGGCCCATCTAGAGTAAAATACAGCTACCGGCGTTCCTTCTTTTTTGACGGAGAAAACCCAGGCCGGAGCTGGAGGCGGAGGACCGAGGCGGCGATCATCGACTGCTCACCCAATGGAACTTGCGGTGACATGCCTCATGTTGTGCAGCCATATGAAATTGTAGTAACATGAACAGCAGAACCTTTTGTGCATCTCTGAAATTTGTTTATTCAATTCCAAGACAATTTACAACAAAAGAAACGGAAGACCAGACCGGAACTAGCCCTCGGAGCAATCCATCGGAGTGAGCTTCCTTACCAGCAAAGAGGAGCAATCCATTGGAGGGAGCGGATCTACACTGCCGGGAGAAGGACGACGAAGGCCGCCCGCGGCGACGGTGGTGGAGGACGTGCGAGGGACTGAGCGCGAGCGAGCAACTGGCTGCGACATGCTCCGGCAGAAGGAGCGTGGCCCCACCGCCCGCGACGCCGCCTTCGCGTTGAGCACCGGCGAGTCGTCGCCTCCATCGCCGCTGGAACGAGCTGGAACGAGAGGATCCGTCGAGTAGGGGCCCCGCAGGCTTCCCCATCCACGGGCTTAGCACGCCGTGCTCCGTTATTGGGCTTTGCCTGCAAACGAGATGGAGTGTCTGCTTCGTTGGATGTAAGTGAACGGCCGCGATTTAGTGACTGCCGAGAGCTGTCGTGAACAACGAATTCAGAGGATCTCGTGCCGGTGCAGCACATACTTTGGAACCGTCGAATCTTCCGCCGACCAGGTTAACAGGCCGCGGCCCACGGCCCGGCTACAGGCCCTCCCTGGGCGACGACGCAGGGCGGCGCCGACGGCGGGCGAAGGCGTTCCCGCGGTTCGTGTCCAGCGTTCCCCTCCCCATCTATTCCGACCCGGCTATAGCATCCGGCCGGCCCGGCGGCGCCGCGCGTCGTCGACACGCGGTGGCAGCGGTTCGGCCGGCCGTGAGCTTCGGCGAAGCGGCCTGGCCCGGGCCAAAACCGGCCTCATCCAGCTGGGTGGGGTAGGCGCGGGGGAGCGGCGGTCGTCCATGGCGGCGGGGTTGGAGCTTGGAGGTGGCGGCGAAAATGGCGGCTAGGGTTTCAGGGGGAGAAGAAGAAAGGGAAGGGGGGAGGGCGGCCGCCCTAGGGCTCGCCGAGTCTCCGTAGGGCGGGCGGGGGCGGAGCTTGACGAGGACGCGCGCACGGGCACGAAGACGAGGAAGATGAACAAAGCGCCGAGGCGGGCCTTTCTTTGGGGCCGCCCACCTCCCGGGGTGGTCGGCGCCCTACGCCCTCTGGAAGCTTGGGCCAGAAGGGCGGCGGCAACGTCCTTGACAACACGGTGCAGCTGTTCGCCTCCCCCGTACATGCCCTCATACCGAACGGCTGGGCTGAAAAGGCCAGCAGCTTCAGCCAGAACCAGCCCAATTGAGCCTCCATTGGAGGAGAAAAGAGCAACTTAAATAAGTAGGAAAAAACCCCAAAAAAACTACATAGAAACGCACACTAACTGTCCAGATTGTGCGTGAATTTGATTTCAGATTGTGCGTGATTCGATTGGATTAGTCAGTGCATAATCTGGGCGAGAAACAGCACTGTTCGCAAAACAAAATTCACTTTCAAAGCATGGATTTATTGCGTGTCCAGTCGTCCCAGGACTCCAGGACTAGTTGCCAGTCACAAAGATTGATTAGCCAGGGAGCTAGAGTTGCATGCCTATACATACACAGCAGCTAACACTAGAAGGAGAACTTGAACACCATGTCGTGCTTGTACACCTGCCCCGGCCTGACGATCTGGGAGGGAAACTCCGGGTGGTTCACGGCGTCCGGGAACCCCTGCGTCTCGAGGCACAGCGCACCGTACTTCCCGTACACCTTGCCGCCCTTGCCCTCGACGTCCAGGAGGAAGTTGCCCGTGTAGAACTGCACCCCAGGCTGGTTCGCCCACAGCTCCAGCGCCCGCCCTGACACGGCGTCCCGGACGACGGCCACCTTCCGCAGCGCCCCGGCGTCCCCGTCCACGGCGTAGTTGGTGTCGTAGCCGCGGATGCTGCCGTTCCCGCCGGCGGAGACCTGGCCGATGCGCGAGCCCACGGGCGTCGGCGCCAGGAAGTCGTAGGGCGTCCCGGCCACGGGCGCGAGGACCCCCGTCGGGATGAGCGTGCTGTCCACGGGCGTGTACCGGGACGCGAACAGCTGCACCGTGTTGTGGAGGACGTCGCCGCTGCCTTCGCCGCCCAGGTTCCAGTACGTGTGCTGCGCCAGGTTCACCGGCGTCGCCTTGTCCACGGCCGTCGCGTTCATGTGCACGCGCAGCTCGTACGGGGACGCCAGCTCGTACGTCACGTACACGTCCAGGTCGCCTGGGAAACCTGTTCCACAATCACAGAAAGACGTCCCGATTGATCGGTATACTCATTTTAGCATGCATATGGCGTTTTCAGTCTCTGAATTCAACCTCCGGCAATCGGTCAAACCCTGAATATACCAGTACTGATGTTACAGATTTGACCGTGTCTGGGATTCAAAGTTTGGAAATCTTGTCGAACTGAAGATTGGTTCTGAAAAAGATGTGTCTTATGGACTGAGGGGAGAATGTATCGGTGTTATTACCTTGTTCTCCATCGAAACTATGGTAGTACAATGTGATGTAGGGCGAGTCACCGCCGCCGACAAATTCTTTAACCGTCCATATAACCTGACTGAAACCCCTATGGCCACCTGAACAAGGGGAAGATAAATTAGCCATTGTTCATGGAGCATAAATGGAGTTATAGAACATTTCAATTCACTGGACCCTGAAGCATACCATGAAGTGTGTTGTTGCCATCGTTTTTAAAAAGATGGTAAGCTTTTCCATCAAGCACGAAGCGTGCGTTGGCAATTCTGTTGGCTACTCGCCCAACAAGTGCTCCAAAGTAGCTTTTACCACTCTGACAGTAAAACGAGTTAGGAGCTTCAGTTGCTTATCCATGGAGAACAAAACTGAATATCAGAGCCACTATTAATTAATCAAATCAATCAGGTGGGGGATTCTCTCCCCTCCGGTAGACTTATTAAAAAACTGACTATAGCACACTGCAGAACTATGGAAGAATGCAATTTGAACTGTCGTCCTATTGGCAAAAGGTTGGCAAAGTTGAACACTGCATTTGAACTGTTTTGCTACTGGCTCTATCTAGAGTTCATTAGCTTGCTCACTATGCTATCCTTTGTTTTAAGTGCTGTGACTGAATGGCAAACCACACTGGAAGTCGATGACTGCAAAGTAATACATGACAAGTGAAACTTCAGAAAAGAGGATAAAATGGTATATAGTAAGAAATATTTCTAAGTTTGTATGGTTAAAAGCTGGGGAACAACTGAACAAGTCACAGTCTTGGACACAGATCAGTAGACCACGTGGTAACATGACCACCGGCATAAAGAGATGAAACTCCATCCAGCTAATCCCCCAATCGTTTTGTCGATTCTTCTGGTTGTCAGAGTTTCTTTTTCTTTTCTCCACGTACTCTATCTCTTGTTTTTAATTCTATTTCGTCACCAAATATGCTTATCTCGCTGAAGGTTGAGACGTGGCGAACACATCTCAAGTTTTGTGTGGGCCTGTGGGTGTTGTTTTCTCTGCCTGGGACCTCCCCGTGTAGAAAACTGAGCTCAAACTGAAAGCGACGGCATAGGTCCTTGTCCTCGTGGTTGTTTTCTATCTGACGACCTTACTTCTATATGCCTGAATGATTGTCATTGTTTTTCGGGTTATTGGGAATTTGAGTATATCTTCTCCTTGCATATATACTATTTGCAAAACTAAAAATTGTGAACACGAAGTACTCCATGGAGCAAATTCGGAAACTGGAAATGAGGAAGGAATGCATGTCGAAAGGCTCACTACACTACGCTAGAGTAGTTCGTAGAATTGCTACAGGAGATGAGAACATAAACCAAACGGAGGGCAGTGTGATCTTGGAGCTTACCACATATCCCCCAATGGTGTCATAGCCAAGCACGACATCAGCCAACTTCCCTGCAAAGAAAGTTGGGGGAGGACGTTTGTGATGGTGGACTAGTAATCGCACACGCAGTACAGCACAGCACAGGGGACGGACGCCATGGATAGATTCTTGGAGCAAGGATCATAGGAAACTCGAACGCAGGCAACGCAGAACGCACCTTTGGAATCCGGGAGGACGACGGAGGTGATGGTAGCGCCCCAGTTGGTGACGCTGACGGAGAAATCGCCCGCCTTGAGCTCGTACACGCCGACCATCTTCCTCCCCACCGCCGCATTGGCCGAGCCGAGCGCGGCGGCGCACAGCAACGCGAGTAGGAGCAGCGACGGAGCTCTGGTAGCCATGATCAGCAAACGCAGGCGTGGTGTCCGTCGCCGTGCCCGGGTGCGCGGCTGGGACGCGCCTTAAGAACAGGAGGACGGCGAACGGAGGCAGGAGCTGAACAGGAGCGACGACTGACTGAGTGACCGACTGGGCGAGTGACGACGACAGCTGCTGGATTTGTATGCAGTCAAAGATGTAGCTGGGATGCGATAAGGTAGTCGTGCCAAGGCCCAAAGCCCAAGTGGTCACTCCTCCTCGGTTCCTGCTCCCAAAGATGTAGCCTGGCCCGATCGAGTTGTCGTCGTCTCGTGAGCACGCCGAGTCCGGCCAGCCACCGCTTGTCTCGCGTTTCTCTTTGTCCGCAAGCTAATCTGCGCTACGCGCCTGTCCATCCACATCCAGCTTCCTTTGCGCGGCGAGCGGCAGATCGCCGGGCGCCGGCTACCACTTGGCTGGCACATGGGCGGCGACCGGCGAATATTCGTGCATGAGGCCTCCTGGCTCGTGCTGCGCATGATGGTCCAGCGCTTGAAACATCAACATGTCCGCACGCTCGGTCCGTCGATGCGCGCATGGTCCCTGACTCCCTGGGACCGGGGTTTGTGTGTGTGGACACACTCGGATCCACTTCTGATCGGAGGAAAAATCGCTCGGCGTCTTTCGTCGTCCACAGGTTGTCGTCGTCGTCCATGGCTCGTTGTGCGGAAAATTTCCTGTGTACGCACGCGGACGGGGCGGGCGGGATCCACCGTTCCGCCGCTGACAAATTGAAGCGATCGGATGTGAAGAAGCCCGGAAATTCATAGTGCTGAGGCAACGAGTGTGTGGGATGATTGTGACCGCGGCAGACACGGGACAAGATCATGAAGAACGCACAGTATCACGGCTATTGTGGACCGCCTGCAATTGAACCAGCTCAGCACACTACAAGTCGTACGATCATATCCGGCAATATTAGCTGCCGACCAGTCGGCGCCGAGGCGCCGACCACCCTGGCACGCCCAAAGCTTGCTAGACGGTCCGGCACGACGGTGACGAAGACGAGGCGGAGGCCGGGCCGCCGGAGACGAAGACGACGCCGGCGAAGCTCCCGGTTAGTGTCGGCGTTCCCCGGTTGTCGATCGCCCGGCCGGCCGCCGCGTCGCCGACACGGGCGGTGGCGCCAGCGGCTTGGCGGCGATGACCTCGGCGGGGGGCGCCGCCGAAACTCCGGGCGAGGAAGGACCCATCCGGCCGGGTATGGGTAGGCGGCGGGGAACGGGAGGTCGCCCATGGCGGCCGGTTTCGGTGCCCCTGGAGGCGGCGGGGAGAATGACGGCTAGGTTTCCGGCGAGAATGGCGGTCCGGCGAGGGAGAAGAAAAAGAGGGGAGGGGCGGAGGCGCGGGGGGGGCGACGGTTGGCCGGGGACACGAGGAAGACGAAGGGCTCGGGGCGAGGAAGACGAAGGGCGCTCGGCCGGCGGTGCCTTGGGTCGTTACATGGGCCGCCTAGTCGGCGCCCTAATGACCCCGATCATATCCGTTGCGCTTCGCGGGGGGCGGCAACAAAGAATCTAGTGCTTGCATGCGCCGGATTTTCACCGAACTGGAAGGAAGGGCACCAAAGAGCAGCACTTGATCCCGGCCCATGGGCCATGGCGATGAAGGGCAGCCTTTTCGTTTCTAAGTGTGCAGTTTGCGGGTACTTGTTCCGCCTTAGATCGGGGAAAATAGCGAACGGAACGCATCTCCTTCCCCGAGCGCCCCCCAACGGGCGACTCGGGGCCGACCGAGCCCCACCACCACACGAGCACCCCTCCCATGCCCTTCTCCGACCACCGCCGCCGCTTTGTCCGCGGGGCGACCGGTGGTGGTGTCCTAAAGACGGGCTCGCCCGCCCTTCCCTCCCTCCACCCCTCCCATGCGGGCGAAGTCGGATCCTAGGTCCGTCTCCCGGATCACGAGACGACACTGTAGCATGGAGCGCTGACAGTGGGCCCCATGCATCAGCAGGCGGGTGTGGTGACCGCTGCTGGCAAGTGGGCCCGAGCGAGCAGGCAGGTGTGGGTGGGAGCTGGCGCTGGCGAGCTGGGCCGGCCCAAGCTACTGCTGCTGCTGGTTGCACTGCTGCACTGGGGCCAAAAGCAGCGGCCCAAGCGTACAATGGAAAAGCTTTTCTATTTTTCTAATTTAGCCTTTGAATGAGATCTGCATTAAAGTTGAATACAAACTTTAAACATTCAAGAGCAAGCAATAAAAGTTATGCAACAGCATGAATGCATAAACCAAGGTTTCTACCTTACATTTCATTTAAGATGTTTTATAAAACATTATTTTTTGCCTAAGCTATAAAGCATCGATTGAATTTAACCCAATTTAAATTTTGGGACTGGTCATATCAGACTGCTGATATGATCTGGCCAAATTAAGCGGGCGTTATGTATTTTAGAAGGAAAACTTGAAGAGCATGTCATGCTGGTACGCCGCCCCGCCGGGCCTCACAATCTCCGACGGGAAGTTGGGGTGGTGCACGGCGTCCGGGAAGGCCTGCGTCTCCAGGCACACGGCGCCGTACTGCCCATACACCCTTCCGCCCTTGCCCCTGACGTTGCTAAGCCAGTTACTGGTGTAGAGCTGCACCCCGGGCTGGTTGGCCCACAGCTCCAGCGCTCGCCCCCGACGCCGGGTCACGGAGGTACGCGACCTGCCGGAACCCGAACGCGTCGCCGTCCACCGCGTAGTTGATGTCGAACCCGGCCATGCCGGCGCCGGAGACGAGCTTGATGCGCGAGCCCAGGAGGGTCGGCGATCGCAGGTCGTACGGCGTGCCAGAGACCGGCGCGATCTCCCCGTCGGGATCATGGACGCGTCCAGGGGCGTGTACCGCGACGCGAACACCTTGATGAGGTGGCCGAGGGCGGCGCCGCTGCCGCCGTCGCCGGCCAGGTTCCAGTACGCGTGGTTCGCCAGGTTCACCGGCGTCGCCTTGTTCAGCGCCGTCGCGTTCATCCGCGCTCTCAGCTCGTACGGCCCGCAGCACAGCTGGTACGTCACGTACACGTCTAGGTCCCCGGAAACCCTGCAAAATTAAATCATTCAGCGCAGTCTAATCACAAGAACTGAATCTTCAGATCGAGTTGCCGAACTATCAAAAAAACTTGGTCGCATTTGTTTTCACCTTGTTCGCCGTCGAAACTGTGGTAGTAGAGCGTGATGTATGGGGAGTCACCGCCGGGCACGTACTCTTTTTCACCGTCCAAATGACTCTGTTGAACCCCCTGTGCCCACCTTTGTGATTTACATGTGGTGTCAGGACTCAGGATGATCAAGCCAGTGAACCATTGGTCAAATGTACACAGTGCATGGTAATGCACGCATTATGTTGAAGAAATTAAGGTGAATTCACAATGCAGAACCAATCAATTACCGTGGAGTGTGGTGGTGCCGTCTTTGTTCAGACGGATGGTTTTTCCATCGAGTACGAAGCTGCCGTTGGCGATTCTGTTGGCTACTCGTCCGACCACAGTTCCAAATGCAGAAGAAGCGTTCTGATGATTATATAATATAAGCTAGTATTAATCTGCTGAAAACATGAGGAAGAGGAACAAATACATTTGTGTACTGCTCTATATATGCCTATATAACAAAACAGAGGTATTTTTAACCCTACCACATACTGTGCAAGCTTGTCATATCCAAGGACGACGTCGGCAAGGTTTCCTACAGCAAGAAAGCATGCCAAATTGTTTACATCATCACAAAACGTCAATGGTTTCTCTGGAAATAGTGGAACCAACCATACCTTTAGAGTCAGGCACAATGACAGACATGAGGGTGGCTCCCCAATTGGTGACCTTGATGGAGAAGTCCCCCTTCTTGTTCTGGAGCTTGTACACCCCAACCGTCTTCCTCGCCGCATCCGTGCCGCCGGCAAATGCTAGGCACAGCAAGAGCAAAGAACTGGCGAGCAGTGCAGCTCTAGCCATTGTGGTCAACAATGTTAGCAAGCACACAGCAATGTGCTAGTTTACAAGGGGGAGAAGATATGGCTGGTGGAAGGAACAGGCAGATGTGTATACGTGCAGATGACTAAGCACTCTCTTCTATCGAAGTCTTGAGCCTTGAATAAAATCAGAAGGTCAAAACTCTCCGTTCTGAAGTTGGCATCCAAATGCGTGTTCTTTGTCTAGAGATTTGAGAATTTATTGGTTCATGGCAGCTAGTCTCAAGATTAAAACATCCACACTTTCCAGCTTCCCTCCTCAAGAGTCAATGCAGACGGCATCTTTGGTACATAGGTTCATATATAAAATCAGAGACGCATAGAACCATGCCCTGGTACCAATAAACTAGAAGTGAACCTGAATGAGAACCGACACAATGCAACCCCCCTACTTTCGACCAATAAAGTTTGGCCAAGCACAAACTAAAATAGCTAGCTCAGTATCATTGACACGAACACCACGCAGCAAATTGAGTGTCCCGTTTTACAGTGCAGGTATGTTTGCTAGTTAAGTTAAAATACAAGTCTGCGAAATAGGAGCATTGTTTAGCACCGACGCTACATTTTTGTACACTGAAGTTATTAGAGACGCTCGCTTGAGACAACTGATCTCATCTGCTAATCAAAGTGCGGCCTTTAAAAGGAAAACTTGAACAGCATGTCGTGCTGGTACGCCACGCCGGGCCTCACGATCTCGGACGGGAAGTTGGGGCGGTTCACGGCGTCCGGGAAGGCCTGCGTCTCCAGGCACACCGCGCCATACTGCCGGTACACCCTCCCGCCCTTGCCCTTGATGTTTCTGAGCCAGTTGCCGGTGTAGAGCTGCAGCCCGGGCTGGTTAGCCCACAGCTCCAGCGCTCGCCCCGACGCCGGGTCCCGGAGGTACGTGACCTGCCGGAACCCATCGCCGTCCACCACGTAGTTGACGTCAAACCCGGCCATGCCAGCGGCGGAGACGAACTTGATGCGCGAGCCCAGGGGCGTCAGCGCGCGCAGGTCGTACGGCGTGCCGGAGACCGGCGCGATCTCCCCTGTTGGGATGAAGGACGCGTCGACGGGCGTGTACCGCGACGCGAACACCTTGATGAGGTGGCTGAGGACGTCGCCGCTGCCGTCGCCGGCCAGGTTCCAGTACGCGTGGTTCACCAGGTTCACCGGCGTCGCCTTGTTCAGCGCCGTCGCGTTCATCCGCGCTCTCAGCTCGTACTGGCCGCACAGCTCGTACGTGACGTACACGTCTAGGTCCCCCGGGAACCCTGCAAAATTAGTCAGTAGTTTACTTGCATTCGTCATCGCATTTTACCAAAGTATACGTTACAACCTGACTCGTGGAAATAAACAAGTATTGTGCAGCAATGATAGAACTGAACTGAATCTACCACCCCTGTTCAGAGTCCAAATTGACCTCAAGTCAAGTGACTTCTTGGAGTTGCCGTACATATCAGAGAGGCTACTGTCACGAGAATTCACGTGGAAGAAACTATCTAGATGTTTAGATGTGTATATGCGTGCATTGGTTTTCACCTTCTTCTCCGTCGAAGCTATGATAGTAGAGCGTGATGTATGGAGAGTCAACACCGGGCACGTACTCCTTCACCGTCCACATGACTTTGTTGAACCCCTTGCGACCACCTTTGCGATTTAGGTTGGCAACAAATCGAACAAACTAGTGAACAATTGGCCATATATGCATCGTGATTATATTCATGCATGAAGAAAATAAGATGAATTCCCAATGCAAAGTTACTAGTTACCGTGAAGCGTGGTGGTGCCTTTTTTGTTCAGACGGATGGTTTTCCCATCAAGTACGAAGCTGCCATTGGCGATTACATTTGTTACTCGTCCAAACACAGTTCCAAGGGCGGAAGAAGCGTGCTGTGAATCCCAATCGACAAAGAGATTCAGTTTAGAATAAACTGACAACAAAACTATGGGCGTGCAGAACCTGCTGGCAACAATTCAAGATGACATTCAGTCGCTCATATGGCAAGAGATGAACCTGAATAGTTTCCGTAGTTTAAGGCCTTGAATGGTTGTAGTTGTATGTGTTTTGTTTCTTTACTTTTGATCAGACTTTTTTGGTTTAGACTCACTCTATCTTTGCTGTACAGTTTGTTACCTGCTTCCTACTATAAATGAAAAAAGGCAGAGTCCCTGCCAATATTGCTCAAGAAGTTTAGTAGGACCCAGGATTACAAGGGTTCTCACTTCCGGGTCCCTCATCTATTAGAGTTGATCTCTATCAAATAAAAAGAACGAAGTACAAAAGAGTTAAAATCACACACATAGCTAAGTGTTTGTTTGGTTGCACTACCTGGAGAAGTTAGTCAGAACCAAGTCCAAAAGAGTTAAAATCACACACATCATCGACTTTCAGGTCATTTTAAGAGGAAAAACACTTCCTACTATATTATTTAAGATTCCCTCATACTCAGAACCGATTTAGGTCCTCTTCGTATAGCTCTTTGAACAAATTCAATGTTGTTTTCTCTGTGGTTCCACGTGAAACCTTGCCAAACTCCAACTCAAGAGATGACTTAGAAAGAGAAGATCCGTAGAAAAGGAGCTGTTTTTTTCTACTACATGGGCAAACCTACCTAAATGTGACTTCTCCGGCTCCTCTGTCTCCTAGCTTAAAGTCGGCTCCAGTTGCCAAACACGGCCATAGAAGTCATCTCAAAGACTCAAACGGGACATTAAGCTTTGTTCTAAGTTCCATCGGTGTTTACCACACATTCCGCTGGATCTGGATCTTGAGATGAGCAATATATAAGCATTTTATATGTCTATCCTTCTGAAGTCTTTCTGAACAAATAGTACATATTTTCTAACAGATTGTGCATATCACAGTGGAACAACACTGCAATCATACACTCACCCAAGACGAATGTGTAATGTTTTGGCATTAATTCCTGTTAAAAACAGAGGAACACATTTTCCTACTCTATAATTGTTTTTTTTTTCGAGACTACGCCGTTCAAGATTTTTTCATTAAGCAGAAGAAAGTTCAAACAAGATAACAAGACGCAACGGTAACCAACTAATTGCCAAGGCGCCAACCTACCTACTCTATAATTGTCAAAACAGAGATAGTTGTGAGCTTACCACATACTTTGCAGGAGTGTCATACCCAAGGACAACGTCGGCCATGTTTCCTACAGCAAGAAACCGTGCCAACTTGTTTACATTACGAGAGCTGTATATATATAATATCACAGAACGTTAATGGTTTCTCTGGACGCAGTGGAACCATACCTTTAGAGTCAGGTACAATGACAGACATCAGGGTGGCTCCCCAGTTGGTAACCACGATGGAGAAGTCCCCCTTCTTGTTCTGAAGCTTGTACGCCCCAACCGTCTCCGTCGCCGCATCTGTGCCACCGGCCAATGCAAGGCACAACAGGAACAAAGAAATGTGGTGAAGTGCAGCTCTAGTCATTGGCAACACTGTTAGCTTCTAGTCATTGGCAACACTGTTAGCTAGCGCAGAGCTTTGTGCAGGATACAATGGGGAGAAGAAATGGGGTGAAGTGCAGGATACATGCAGATGACTGACCACTCTCTTCTATCAAAATCAGAAGGTCAAAATCTCATGTTGTCATCCAATGCGATTCTCTCTCTCTCTCTCTAGAGATTTGAGAACTATTGGTTGTTTACTACGCTAGTCTTTAGAATACCCCATTAATCATTAGACTTTCCCGCTTATCTCGTCAATATTCAATGCGTATGGCATCTTTGAAGCCAGAGAATCGATATAAAACTGGACGCATGGAAACCATGCTCGTGGTACCAATAAACTTGGATCACTGGCTACTAGGCAGTATGTCAAAATTGGCAAGCAAGGATCAAGGGGTAGAGTCCACATTAAAATTGGACGGAGGGAGTACTTTGTTAGTTGCTGCTACAGATTAACATGCTACAACTAAAAGATTCAAACAGGGACCAATAAACCTGAAAACGAACAGACATCATGGACGACCTCTACTTTCGATCTCATTTTTTTAGCTACAGTAGTCACATAAGCTAAAACGGAAATAGTACTACAATGTAGTATTCTACGCATATGAGTAATCTAAGAGAATAAACTGAACCGACCTTGAGATTGATGAAGAAAATAGTAACATTGTGTCAAGTTGACAATTTGAATATTATGAATAAACAAGTTCAAGAAAGAACCTAACTAAGCTATGGTAAGTTCCAAATACTCAGCAAACTTATTTTTGTTTTAGGTTACTTTTAGGTGTCAATGCAGTGGATCACATCCCTAAACTACAGAAATTCTTCAGTAGCATGCTCTGTGTACTGCTTCATTCGCAGAAAAAATATAGCAGTATTTTTAGTTTCAAGTCTGGTTAGGAAGTTAATGAGTGAATCCTGCCAACACATCCAAGTCGCCCGGGATCCTGCCAAGACATGCAAACATGTTCCAAAAGCCAGATCATCGGCACCACAGGACAGAAGCTAACAAAAAATCCAAAACTGTTCTCATAAAAAAAAACAGAGAATGATACTGCAAGATTGACATTTTTTTTTTTTGAAAGAAGATTGCCATTTTTATAAGAGAGAAGTAGGGGTACAAGGTGCAATAACTTAATAACAATATACAAACAGATAAGAACAGAGAATAAATATAATAACCTGGACTAACATGCTGAAAAAATTCAGATTTCAGAAAATTGGAATCCAACAGTTTGCAATGGAAAGTCCAGACAAGATTCCTAAGAACACGCACAAACAGATAAAAAGCAGCATACTAAGTACGAATTTATTGCAGTACTGACTACAACTGAACCAACAAACCAAAACGCGTCCACAACAATTGCCAGCCACCACTTTACATGGACTTTAACCAGTACATAAAGGTTTGAAATGTTTATCTAGACAAGAGAAGGCACGATAAAAATTCAATTGGCGGAAATGTGCCCTGTTTATGTACAAACAAACTGACCAAATCTGCAGATGGAAAAGCAAGCTTCAAAGCTTTGCCACATCAGCGTTCCTGAAGCTGCCACCAAGTAGTGACAGGAGGCCACCACCATGGACCCTTCCCTCAGGAACAACATTACCTCCCTCTCTGCCTCCATCTACAGGCTCAGTCGGCCAAGAAGGCATCATAGAGCGAGGAACCAGCAACTGTGGAGGAATCATTGATTGACTCCTCACGGTGCCGTCGCAGTCGGAAGCGGTGCTAACGCCAGAGGATGAGTGCTCGTTCGTCATGCTGCTTGCTGCAGTGGCAGATGACACCACAATGCCACTGAACAGACCTGATCCGATCATGCTTCCTGCATTCTTCACCACCTCCTGATCTCGCTGTTTGGCCATCAAGGTACCATGTGCAGCACAGAAACCACTCTTCCCACGGGAGAACTTTTCACAGCCTGTGCTCCATGTGCACCGCTTTCCTCCGCCATGGGCTTTGCAGAAGTCCGTACTCCCCTGGGCGCTCTTACCGCAGTTGTCAATCTTGCACCGCTTGCCTCCACCATGCTTCACACAGCAGTCTGTGCGGCCACGAGCACTTTTGGTGCAGCCAGGCACAGAACAACGCTTCCCTCCTCCATGTGCCACGCAGTATTCAGTAGCCCCGTGCACACTCTTTGCACAGACACCACCTCCTTCAAACATGCATCGCTTCCCACCACCGTGTGCTTTGCACAGAGGTGTGCTACCCTCTGCGCCTTTGCTGCAACCATCGAAGATGCACCTCTTGCCACCACCATGGCCCTTGCAGTACAATGTGCTGCCCTGTGCCCCCTTGCCACAATCTGGATATTGGCAGCGTCGACCACCACCATGAGAAATGCATAGTCCAGCCT
The DNA here is from genome assembly GCA_015847255.1 of Hyparrhenia diplandra. NCBI lineage: Eukaryota > Viridiplantae > Streptophyta > Magnoliopsida > Poales > Poaceae > Hyparrhenia > Hyparrhenia diplandra. The sequence continues at coordinate 982,234 of JADLZK010010938.1, read as the reverse complement.
TTCCCTCGGCACTCCGAATGCACCCTTTAACTGAGCACCTCTTCCCACCACCGTGCTTGATGCACCGGCCAGACTTACCCCGAGCAGCCTTAGGACAGCCAGGATGTTCACAACGGCGGCCTCCACCATGAGCAATGCAATAATCTGTTTTTCCTTCTGCACTTTTGGTGCAACCAAGCTCCTCACACCGGCGACCACCACCATGAGCTTTGCAGTACGCTGAGCTGCTCTCAGCACCTTTATGGCATCCAGGTTTATGACATCTCTGTCCACCTCCATGAGCAATACACAATCCTGATGCTCCTCTTGCACCTTTGGAACATCCCTTAAACCTGCATTTCTTAGGATGTCGAGAATGGCTACGTTCTGAGGTAGTTGTTGCGGTGGCAATATCAGAACTCACACCAAATGAAGACTCAGTCATTGCAGAGGGTTCAGGGCTGAGCTGGAGGTGATGTTGAAGATGTTGACTACTGCTGGTGTTGTGCGTGAGGTCTAGAGAATCTGAAGTTTCCAACTGTGTCTCATTGGCAGTAGAATTGGCACGGGGAGCAAAGAGTAGAGATGGCATGTAACCACCCAAGTTCCTTACAGTAGCAGATGTTGAAGCCTCGTCAACAACTCCATTCGGTGCTTGTAGATGTTTAATTGTTTCCCCACCATCCATCTGGAGACCAAGACTTAGCATACCAGAATCAGTGAAAGTGGAACTTTGATCGAACAACCTCTGATCTTCTTTTGAACCAGTGGACACTGCAGAATAAAAATTCGGTGTTGGACCCAAACCAAGTACTAACTTGCTGCCATCATCTCTCGTTGTTATATCATTTATCTGTGTATTTCTGGTAACATGGCTGCAACTAACCATTGTTGGGTTCTGGCCGTCCATACAAAGTGTGCTTTGACCCATGTTTTCCATTGTGGAGTTTGGCGCTGAGCATCCCGTAAAAACAAAGGGGTCATTAATTAGAGGCAGATGAGGGATGTCCATGGAACCGTTATCCATCACAATGGCCGAAATAAAATCAGTTTAAACACTCTGAGAGCTCAAAGAACAGGACTTGATAATATTTCTGTGCAGATAATTGTAGGAGGGTTCTTAACAATCTTTCAGACACGGACCGTAGAATAGACAAAATGAAAGAATATCAGAAGTGTTGTAACAAAACAACCACCACTAACAAATCCCGATGTGTCTGCACGGTCCATAATTATCTTGTTTCTGTAGAATTTATAATCCAAAACTACACAACTTCCCCAGCACTAAACTGTGGTTGACATGTTGAATAGGCAGGAGCATCCAAATTTTGTGGTTTCACAATCTGAAAGTTAAAAGAGAAAAAGAAAAGTGTTAGATAAGATTGAGATAACAAAATATATAGTAGGCATGATCGAATTTACTAATTATCCGTAGCAGAATTTGCAAAAGCTCAAGTAAAATTGCGGTTGTACTGTTACAAAGCTTAAGTCAATACAAGGTAAACCATTGTGCCATATGCACATATCACATCTTTCTCAAAATAAAAAAAAAAAATGTAAACCATTGTGCCATATGCACATATCACATCTTTCTCAAAAAGGAAAAAAAAATGGAAACACACACATGACAGATTCATCTGAAATAGCAGAGCTGAAGATAGATAAGAACAATTCAAGCTAGCAAGAATTTAGAGCACAAAATGAGGTCCTCAATTCTCCATAAGAAACATATATATAAAATGAGAGAAGCCATAAATCCATCAAAACGCAAGCTAAGAGGTTGACTTAGTTATGCTCAAATGTCTACTTAAACGATGACCACGCTGAAGCTCTTGGGATTTAGGAGCCACTAAACAGAATCCCCAATAAGATGAACAGCCCCGTTATAAGAAGACAGCCTTTTGGGGGCTGACAATAGGATTTGGCGGCGAAAACTCAAGAGATGCTTAACAGTGGCAGTACCAAAGAACTCTTGACCAGAGAATACGTATAGCGCAGCCAGGAACAAAAAGTACAAATAGGGGGACGTAAAAGGAATTAAAAAAAGGAAAACAGGCGTCCTTTCTCTATGTAGACATGCTTCAGAGCCCCGTACTATCCGAATTGCAGAACACCCCAAAACAGAGGCCGCCTACTCCATCCATCCCGCAGCTACCGTTCTCCTCGCAGAAGTGTGGAACGAACGGGGACGAACAGAACAGATCTATAATAGCGCCAGCACCCACCACGAGATGGAACGCGAGGAGGAAATTCCCCAACCACACGAGGTGCCCCGAAGAGCAGCTTCTTAATCCCGAAAGCTCTCATACCCGTAACACCACCCCAGCGGCGTAGCAGCAAGCATGCACACAGGGGTCGTGGCCGAAGGAATTAAACAGAGAAGGGAGGCAGGGAGGAGGGACTGGGACGAGAGGTCAGAGGAGGCGGGAGCGGGAGTAAAGCAAGCATCATCACCTGGCAGTCGCAGGAACGGAGGACGGTCGGGCTCGCTGCGGCGTCGGCGGACGGGGAGAGGGAGGAGGAAATCGCTGGGAAGAGGAAGGAGAGGGGAGCCGTGTGTTTGTTTCGGTGGACTGCGGACCTGCGGTGCGGGCGGCGGCCGGCCTGCCCTGCTCTCCTGTATTCTGAATTTCTGATGAACAGAGCAAGGGAGGGGGCCACCACGACCACGAAAGCTCGGCTCTCCGCTCCGCCTCCGCTTGCAGAGGATGGATGGAATTGGAATGCAGCTGAGATTGGTAGGGTTCCTTCCTCCAATAATCCTTCTCGGTGCGGGTGCGGGTGCGGGTGGGGTGGGACGGCGGAACGGGTGGATGACGACGGGGTTACCTGGCAAAGCCTGCTGGCAGGCTCGGCTTCGCGGCATCAACGGCTGGCTTGGCAAGCCAAGCGGCGCCCAGCTGTGGCTGTGACTGTGACTGTCAGCCTGGGGAGTACCAATTTTTTTATTAATTAACGCTTTTCGTTTTTGACTTGGCTTCCGTTCAGAAAGAAGAAAAAAAAAAAAATACGAGTACAGTTTTAACACAGTACCACCAAAATAGCAACACTTATTTGGTGTCAAAAACTTTTCTTTTGTAAAGAAAAAAAGTAGTCAAAATAAAGATTGATTAACTTACTAGTATTATGCTTCCTCAAAAAAACTTACTAGTATTATAGCTAAAACTACACATCTATTTTTTTTTTTTGGAAGAATGGGGGCACTACCCCATCGTAAAAAAAGTATTAGTCATAGTTTCCTTTTGTTAAACTTGAAGAAAATATATTCATAATTACAGTGCGGGATGGAGGGAGTACTAAATAAGTATAGTATTAATTTATATTTCACAAATAACTTATTTGGTGACAAGGATTGGGGTGGAGGATGAGGAGGGTCAATAGTGGCATGTAGGTATCAAGTTTGACCAAATATACACAAAAGTACCAATATTTATAAAGCATAATAAGCATCATTGGATGAATTATGAAGTACATTGTCATATTCAATGTATTTGGAGATATAAATACTGATAACATTTTTGTGAATCTAGTCAAGTTTTAGGTTCAATTTAGCCCAAACCTATGACACCCGATGTGCTAACCTATTAAATGTAGTTGTACTAGATGTTGATCGTGGTCAAACTTCAAGTGGAAGCAAAATTTGATTCCCACTTCAGGGGTGACTCGGTGACGACGATGAGGTGCTTCCGTAAGGGGGTGTTTAGTTGGTGAAATATTTTGGGTTCCGAAAGATTTGTAGACTTTTCGTTTGTATTTGGTAATTATTGTCCCACCATAGACTAACCGTGGTTCAAAAAGATTCGTCTCGTACTTTTCAGCCAAGTATGTAATTAATTTTTTTATTTATCATATTTAATCTTACGTAAATGCGTTAAGATATTCGATGTGACGAGAAAACTAGAAGACTTTTTGGGTTGCATGGGAAGAGAACACCCCTTTGAGGTTAAAAAGTTTGCACGTCACTCACTCGGTTGTGAGGTCTAGTAGTGACCCGTACTGATTATCACTTTTCCAGCGTAAAAATTCTCGATCTCCAAGCCCCAACTAGAGTAGTACTGTACACTTCAGTTCCTACTCCTACAATGCATACGTACCCCGGATACGACAAACTGGCATGCGCAGGCACGAGCCAGAACGGCAGATCTGAGATCTGCGCGAGTTTTTAGGCCGCCTGTGTTTGTCAGTGTGGGGGTGACCCCATCCCCCATCGCTTTCGCCAAAAAGCTAGTGTCGGTCTCGGTGGCAGGGCACGCACCGGACCACCACCCTCCGCCGTGGCGACATGGCCAAGCTACGGTCCTCCAGCTCCGATCGTACACACAAGTTGGTCCCTCGCGGGGCCCCACCGAGTTGGTGCGTTGCGCGGCTCCGCAGACCGCCGCCCGCCTGCCGTGCGTGCACATGCGTGCGTGGGCGCGCTCGAGCCGGCCCTCGCCGCGCATGCGCATGGATTGATGCCGGAGCCGCGCTCGTGAGCTCGTTTTCGTCGCACTCCTGGCTGTGGCTCCTGCACCGTCCGTTGGGAGTTGCCCACTTGCCCACTTGGGCGTGCCCCGGCACACTTGTCGCCGTCCCACGGGCGACGGGCCGCAGCTCCGATTTTTTACGCTGCCGTTCGCGCGCCCGAGACGCGCGCCTCCCGCGGTGTGTACTCCCTCCGTTCTACGCGGTCTTTTTTTCCACGTTAAATGTGTTTTGGCCTACCGTCTTATTCAACTTTTTTTAATAAATATTACCACTTTTGTAATGACTTATTTACATCACTAAAAGATATTGTAATGGTGTTTTGTTTGTTTTATAATTTATATAAAAATTTGAATAAGACGAAGAAACAAACACGTTTATATGGAGTCCTTAATCGCAAAGATCGAACGGAGGGAGTATTTGAGCGAGGTGGCCAGCCTCGGTGTCCCCCGGGAGGACGGGGGACCCGACGACGCCCCGGCCTCTAGGACGACGAAACGTAGCGCGCCTCCATTCGTTGGCCGGTGGGCTGCGCCTGCGCACGCAGGGACCGGAGCTTTGGCCGGCCTCGAGTTGATAGGCGAGAGTGAGTGAGACCGTGACAGTCTGTCTGTCGGGTGGTGGTGGCCGCGGCAAGGTGACGTCGGCCGGCGTGTGGTGTGGCGCGGCAGCTTGCTGGCGCGAGCGAGCGACCCGACCACCACCGGCCGCGCGCGCGGAACCACAGCCATGTCATTGCTGGTGGGCGCGGCCGCGCGGCGCGGGCAAGTTGCCGAGAACCCGTGGAGCCGCGGAGTTAGGTGGCACAGTACGGCAGCAACGTGCCAGCAGAAGCACGATGCCGACGTTTTGGCAGTTTTGCCGTAGCGAAATCGTGTTGGTAACTGCTAACGCTGGTTAGAACTAGAGTAGTATATGCTGCTCTCGACCACTCGAATGGATTTGTTGGGATGGAGGAGATTAGAGGGGGGGTCGGTAGCCTTGTGGGAGAGCCAATCGCGCGGCGCGTTTTTTTGGCCCCTCCTCGTGTCGACGGTGCATTCGTGGTGTGGGAAAAGGCCGTTTTTTTATGTTGAGATCTTGCACGTTTTGGTCACCGAGATAACACATGCTTGCGTCTCGGATGAGAAGAGCTATGCAGTCTACGTACACTATGCACGCGAGACGCGAGGAAACCTCTAGCTCAGCAACGTGCCTTGTCAGTTGTCAGTTTGTCGCCCACATTTTTATCAGGAAAAAGTTGTCACCCACTTCAACTATCACCAATTTTAGTGTACACTGTTGGACTGTTGGCTACGTCTTCGTAATAGAAGTAGCAGCAGCAACAGCGCAAGACGGTGCACGTATACTCTTTCAGACGAAAACAGCATATGGTGTGCCTTGTGCCAACATCACAGAGCAAGACGATGATCAGTTGTTAGATGCTTTTTATATAGCGAAGCTGCTACCCCGGTCCAACTTTTTCCAATATTTTCATTTGGGTACATAAATTTCGAATTGATCATATGTGTCCTCAACTATTCAAGTAGTTCATTTGAAATATAAATATTGGTAAATGATTGGATCTATAGTGAATTTAGAATGAACAAAAGTTAAACCTAGATAGTCATTTTAAGAGATCATACATCTAGATGAGAATGAAAAAAAGGTTTAAGAAGCATCAACTCATTTCACTCTTTGTTATATGGACCACATATATAAAAAAGCATTAAAAACAGACTGGGAATTTATTTTCCAAATTGCAAACCATAGCATCCTAGCTACAAGGATAACACAAAAACTCATGTAAAGATTCTCATAAACAGAGATAAAACACTACCCACATCTGTGTTTGGGACTGCTCCCCTTTGATAGGTCCTCTCATCGCTCTATTTTTTTTTTCAAACAAAGTACGTGAAGATAAACCTATTTAGCTAAAAAATGAAGAAAAACACGAAGTGGAACGGTACAAACAACCTCTTTATATGCAGACACACGCGATGTCTCATCGAGGGGCCTCATATAAAACCGGAATTTCTTTTTCATACATTATTATATTACATTCTCTCCATTCTAAATTATAAATCGCTTCGATTTTTTTGGTTCATCCATTTTCCTATGCATCTAGACATAATACATTCATTTTATTATACATTTAGATATAATATGTCTAGATACATAGAAAATGAATAAAAAAAAAATCAAAACGGCTTATAATTTAGAACCTAAAAAGTACCGAACTGTCCTCAAGGAAAAAAAAAAAGGGAGATAGATAACACAATGCCCCACCAAACAACAGCAATAGCAAAAAGGGAAGCTGTAAATAAATAGTGCTAGGACTGAGGCTGAGACCCAACCTTCGTGATCCACCAAAACCGTGTCTAACGTCGCCCGCACATCCTGCAGCGTTCAGATCAGAAAACATTAAGCAAATCAGATACGTTCAGCTGCAAATCAGGCCAATCCTTTGGCCTTATTCCGCGACAAATTATTAGTTGGCCGAGATCCCACCAGAGAGCACCGGTGCAGCAAGCAAGCTACTCCTACCACGACGACGATCGACGACTGACGAATCAACCAATCTTTGCAGCCAATGGCGTCAGGTCAAACTTGTTTAGTGGGCCCCAACAGATAAAAATAGTGACCGGCCTACCGTGGACTAGAGAATCCTGGCTCCAGAAGAAACGAGGAAAAAAGAAATGGAATCCTGGGCTGGCTCGTAACTCCCAATTATTGGTGCGTCGTCCTGCTTTGCCATTGATTGCTGGGATCGTCGGTGATGTCGTCACTCGTCAGCTCTGCATCTGCTACTGCTATGCCATCACCTGAAAAGATGCCCGGAAGATTTTTAAAGAAATGCATAAACATTACTGTACTTGTGAGCAAATTGAAAATGAGCTAAGCAAAATTGAAGCTTTCCTGTCCTGTTCCATTTTCTTTTAATTAATTATCAATAGGGAATCTTGTTCCACTGGTTCATTAAGCGTGGAACGGAAGAACACAACGCAACTTAGAAACACATGACCTGAGGGCCGCAGCATGGGTGCAGAATTTCTAGTTGGGCCTGAAGTAGGCCTAAAATAGCTCCTCCAATATGTGGCCGGCGGCCGTTCTTGACGGGCCTGGCGTTTTTTTTCTGTCCTGAAATGAATGAGGTTCCACCTCGAGGCTCACAAGAATGGCGAAGCCATTGGTTGAGGGGCTCCCACCTGCGGTTCAAATCCCGGGTGCGACACTTTATCCTGGATTTATTTCGATTTTCCGGCGCAGTGCGTTAAGTGGTAGGCGACGCCCCCGTCCGATAGCGGCGCCAATGGTGTCTTCGAACTTCAAGATTTGCCTGCCGATCCTTCAAGATGCTCATAGGGGTAGGGTTTGCGTATGTGTGTTCATAGGGTGAGTGTGCGTGCGTGTTGAGTGTCTGCGTTGTGCTTCGTGTAATCTCAAAAAAAAAAAAAAAAAAACCCTAATTTCAATGTCGAAAAAGTTCACGTGACGACGTCCCTCGGGGCCCCAACTATTCTGCGTAATTCCCCCCAAAAAATTCCGTAAGTCCGATTTACTTCTTCAATAAAAAACTTAATTCTTTAGACTCTCTCTCAACTTTTAAAACTGCCTGATTTACCACTTGCATGACATTGAAAGCGGTTTTAGTTGATATATGGTGTTGGCCGTCCTAAGTTCCTTACTAGAGGAAGAGGAGGGTAAATCGGACTTTTACAATAGTGGATCAATTGAACTTTATACAAAAATATAGTTTTTTTCAAAACATATATCCAATTATTTTCCCAAAAAAAATATAATTAAAAACACTAGAATCTGATTTCACATTAGTAAAATAATAGAAATTTGTTTTAGTTTGGTTTTGTTTTTTTTTACAAACCATGCTTCATGTTTTTGTTCTTGCTTAGAATTTCTAAAATTTATAAGGTCTCCTAAGATTTGAAACTGGACCAGATACGAAACAGAGATGATGCATGCCAAGACAAATTCTTGCATATCAAACCTTAATCAACGTGCAACCCATTGTACAAACTGCAAATGACGTTTCCCTAGGAGCAACGCCTTGGCCCTTGCTTAATCATCGAGAGAGAGACAAAGAAAAATGCAAATAAGAAATATAATTTAAGTTCGTGCATATTAACAACATGTATCATATGGTTACTTGGTCGCAAAACTGTCTTCTCCGGGGACAAGAGACATCACAAGTCACGGCAATATTGCGCAGATCCCGACTTTTTTTTACAACGGGTGTGTTTAGCACCCTAACTTTCTCTCCAAATTCCACTATGCAAAAGAAGATTCTCCATCACATCAAAATGCCGGCACATACAACGAGTACAAAATGTAGGTAAAAAAAATAAACTAATTACACAGTTTAGATGTACATTACGAGACGATTCTTTTGAGCCTAGTTACGTCATGGTAGGATAATATTTACCACTAACAAAAAAAAACGCGTGCTACGAGTGCTCGATGTGACATTCCTCCAAAATTTGCACCAAATTTTGGGATCTAAACACACCCACAACAGACTCCCGACTGTAAGCAGCAGCTGGCATCTGACTTCAAACTACCGAGTGAGTGTTTAGTTGGTGAAATATTTTAGGTTGGACCATCAGAAGATTTTTCGTTTGTATTTGTTAATTATCATCCAATCATAGACTAACTAGGCTTAAAAAGATTCGCCTCGTACTTTTCGGTCAAACCGAGTAAGTAGTTATTTTGTTTACCTACGTTTAGTACTCTATATATGCGTTAAGAGATTTGATGTGACGGGAACCAGAAGCAACTTTTTGGGTTTGCATGGGAACTAAACACTCCCGAACCAATGTCTGCAACATTTTTTTTATCCAATGTCTGCAACTTGGCCGGTAACATCCGAGTGGACGCGACCTTTCCCTCCCTCAATTCTCTCTCCAAAATTTACTATTCACCTATCATATCAAATCTTTTGCCTCATACATGGAGCACTAAATAAAAACTTATTACATAGTTTTAATGTACACGACGAGACAAATCTTTTGAGCCTAGTTAGATCATGGTAGGATAACAGATTACCACAAACAAATAAAAAGTGTTACAAAGCATGATGTGAAATTTTTTTTCCCAAACTCTATGGATCTAAACGAAAAGTGTTATGGTTACCACAAACAAAACGAAAAAGGTCAGCGTACGCACTAGGTGCAAATAATAAATGGCGTTAAGATGCCAAACTTAATGCATTTTCTAAATCAAGCTCTATCTAACGGTGTCTAACTAAAAAACATATAGCATAGTTTTAGGGGGGGATATGAAATTGTTTTCAAATTTTTATGAATTTCTATGAGTAAATCAACTTTTTATAATGCATATTGTTCTAAAAAAAGTATTTAGATTTTTTTAAAAAGATATTTATATTTTTCGATAAGTTCGATTGCCCTCGTGGCCTTAAATATTGCAAAGTTCTATTTACTTTCTTAAGTGGTTAACATGACACCACTTAGGACAACCGACGTGGTGCCATGTCAGCCCAAAACACCACAGAGGAGGTAAATCAAACGACTTCAAAAGAGGAGTCTATCGATATTCGATTAATAGAGGCAAATCAAACTTGAGCGATAGTTGAGGGAGAGTCTATCGATATTCGATTAATAGAGGCAAATCAAACTTGAGCGATAGTTGAGGGAGGCTAGATGGACTTTTTTCATTTCAGGCCCAGTGTCTCATTACCTTAACTAATATTCAAATCAATGAAGTATTGATAACTGTTGTGAGCCAAGCAACTATGCATTTGGTTATGCTAAGCATTAACATCTTTGACTTCATCTTCACCGTCAATTGGAGAGGTGGGATCCCCATCTATGACATCAACCATACCTATGTCATTTACTTCAAGCATGTGAAAGAATTTCTCACGAGTGCAGCCAAGAGGGGTCACCGAGTGTATTTGACAAGTAATCCGAACCAAGGAAAAATGCCTTGTCCGGGCGCCCGTAAGTGAAATCTTGAAAGGGGAGGTGTATTGCACATTGAAGACCCCACTATTAAGCTTGGGGTCCAATTATATAGCTTAAGGGGTTTGCAAAACAATATTTAGGACCCATTTGTAGCCCTAGTGGACATTTAAAAAAAAAAAAAAACCACACTGAGAAAATAATAAAAACCTCTGACAAACCCCGATGTCTCTGCATCGATAGAACCAGTGGCGGAGGACAGATGACAAACCAAGGTGTGGCGCAGAGTTGAAAGTGCTTGATTAATAGCACAAATATTATGGAAAACACATGATGTAGCTAGGACAAAGACGAGCAAAAACAAATTTAAGATAGGGCAGCTACCACACCTAGCCCAACTGATCCCTTCGCCATTGGATAGAGCCTCCATCAACTCTTTTGGGTGGCAAGGAAGGGCCAAGATACAAGAACCAAGAACCCTAGAGAAGCGGAACACGAGGGAGAAGGAGAGAACGGGATCATCGGCGACAAGGGCGAGGAGGCATATCGATGTAGGGTCGCCATCGCCGCCGCCTCACGCCGCCAGCCGGGAATCTCGCACGCTCTCGCGTCGCTAAAATCTCTATGTTTGGTTTTGGAAATTGATGACACACTTGCGGCACTAATCCTTTGCTCTAAGTGTGACTTATGAGATAGGATTAGATGGATGACAAGGAGCATGATGATCATGAACATGGACGACATTGGTAGACATGGTGGATCGTCAAGCTCGGTGATCGGCTTGAGAGGAACCCGGGAGATCAAGGCAAAGGTATCTTGATAGGGTTTTCCTTTCGGTGATCAAGACATGATAGAGCGTGTGATCACATTATAGGATAGATAGCCGACTATCAAGAGGGGATGCCGCGACAATCCTTTGGTGAAGTGCTTCTAGGCCCAATTGACTTGCATATTGCATTTAGGACAATGAGAGCACTAACTTCGTTCTTGCCTAACCTTTCGACGTGCTAACACAAGTGATAACGCGATCATCTTCGACGTGTTGGCAACATATGGCAAGAGGCAAAGCAAGGTTGAAGCCGGCGACAACAAAATTGAAGAACACGCTGCTCAGTTGGCGGCCGACGCACACCGGAGGCCGACCGGACGCGACCGACCGGACGGGTCCGGGCGGTGCGTCCCGCGCAGAGCATGTTTTGGGTTTTTTAGCCGGACACTGCGACCGGAACCTCGATCGGATGCTTCCGTTGCTGACCGGACGCATGGACCGGATCCTCGAAGAACGTTGTCGGTACTGGGGCCAAGGCGCTGTGGTCGGTTGTGACCGGACGCGACGAATGGTGCGACCGGACTCACGAGTCGAAGGCGTCCGGCCGATCGCGCAGATTGCCCATTTCAAAGCCCAACGGCTCCATTTCGAGGGGAGGTCTATATATACTTGTTTGGCCGGTATTGTGAGCTCTCTCTTGCACATTTGAACACTCTAACTTGCTAGTGAGCTTGTGAGACTCCCCTCCACTCATCTCTCCATCCATAACTCGAATTCTTGGTGAGATTGAGAGTGATAGAAGTGCATTGCTTGCATCGGTTGCATCTAGAGGCACTTCATCCTTGGAGAAGACGGATTTTGTTTCTCTTGGGAATTTGCTTGGTTCCCTAGCGGCTTGGAGCAAGAGGCGGTGTTGAGCTCGATTGGAGCTTGTTCGAGGCCACACCGGTGGTTTTGTGAGGGGTCGTTCCTTACCCCGCGGGAGATTCGCGAAAGGAGCACTAGTGGATTGCTCGTGGCTTGTTGTACCCCCTCTTGTGATTGGTGTGCTTGAGCTCCCACCGATTTGGCACCGCCATTAAGCTTAGCAACCATCAAGTGGGTGTGTCGCCACAACGGGACTAGCGTCTCGGGCAAGCACGTGAACCTCGGTGAAAAAATCATCGTGTCACTTGTTCTTGCTCGTTGGAGATTTCTCGGTGATCACGGTGATTGGCTTCCACCTCTACACTCCGCGGTGGTATTGTATTCTAGCTCTCCTTTGCCTTACTTGATTAGTATATCTTGTTAGGGAGTTTTGCTAGTATCCTTGTTAGCTTGTGTAGCTTATTAGTTTGCTTAGTCTTGCTAGTTCATAGTGTTTAGTATATCTTGTTAGGGAGTTTTGCTAGTATCCTTGTTAGCTTGTGTAGCTTATTAGTTTGCTTAGTCTTGCTAGTTCATAGTGTTGGAATTAGGTAGCATATTTTGTTCACCTAGGAGTAATCTAGCAACCTAGCCTTTGAGTGTATTTAGAGATTATAGAATTGTTAGAATTGCTAGGAGGCTTGCATAGCTAGTTGAAGCATTGCTCATTTGCTACGCCATCTTATATACTAACCGCCTTGCTTAGTGTTGTTCGTAGAATTTTTAATAGGCTATTCACCCTCCCTCCCCCCTCTAGCCATCAGGACCTTTCAGTCGCCCACACCTGGAATGAAACCAGAAGGTTGAGGTCGGGATTGTAGCCGGTTCGGGAAGCTGGGATTGAGGCCAAACCGGGCCGGTTTCCAATCTGATTTCATATTTGTCATTTCTCGAGCAACACAGCTTGTTTCCTTGCACTTCGTTCCCTAATGTTGGCGAGAAGATATAAAATGTTTCTTCATCGAATAAATATAACAATCAACATAGTTAATATGCTAGTGACATACAGATGAAAAATGACATAGTTTGAGTGCAATACCTCCTTGTGATTTTGATTTTTAGTCACTTTGTGTTTGAGATAGCATGTTAGGCAGATGGTATAACCTTTGTATCTACGAGCATCTCTACCATAGGCTATTGGCCTCTGCAGTGAGAGCATCAAGATAGTGATTGTATCACTTAGCACTTCCTCTAAAAAATTTCTATTGTCATCATGTAGCACAACGCCAGTGGCCCTCTTCCTCTGTTCTTCATAAAATGCTTCATTAGTGTTACACTATAACCACCCCATTGTTGGTCGTTCGTAGATCGGTTCACTCATTGTCACAATGGGCTCTTGAGGTAGCCAAACTTGACCGAGGTCAAAAGCCAAGTCAACCGCCCATTGGATAGATGCTCGGATCGGTAGGGTGGTTCCCCATGCCTTTGTCTATTTCGTTGCATCCTTGATTTTGCTCTTAACTAGCCCAAGTTTCATGATCCTAGAAGCCCCCGCAACCGAAAGCACTCTACGAACATGTGTCTAATAGACTCTACATCGGTACCACAAACTTCGTAGTTTGCAATCGGTTCAATGTGCTTACAGTGAAGGACATATCGAGCTAGGAGGAACTCTAGAACCACACTCGCCATCAGAAAACTTTGATTTTTGGTGGCACCTTCAACTTACAAATTTTCTTCTAGAAGTTATTCCCCTGAACCATTCGCGACTTGCAAATTATTATCTCTTGTGCTCTCCGTGTCAAAGAGCCTATAAGCAGATCAGACCAAGTACACTCCATGTTTCTCCATTTCCTATGCCCACATGTCGCTATACCGAGTCTTTGCCGGGTGTGTGTAGGATGGGTGCAACGTCCATAAGCGGACGACCTCCAAAATGGTTCAGCACTAACCGACACGCCGAAGTGAATTTAGGTCCCATTAATAATTCTCTTGGTAAAGCCCATGTGACAACACCTCACGACCTGCAAGAATTGCTTGCCTGGTGTGGTTTGTGTGTTTTCTTTCGTGTACTTGTTAGAAAAATCGCCATCGTGATAGTATCTTCATTTAAGCACTCCAACACCTACAGTGTTGGATTTAGAAATAATATATTTGGGGTGGGCTGGGGGTGGGGGGGCTAGACTAAAAATAGAGCTAAGACAACCTAACTCAATTCTGTCCCATACAAAACAAATATAGCAATGTAAACCAATATATTATATGACAACTTGCATAAACACTCAAAAGTATCACAAAAGGAAGTAAAGATGCAATTTTCATTAGTAACCAACAAAGTAATATAGTATTAGTATCTTGGCCTACTTTACGAATTAGGAATCCAAAATTCCAAAGTAGGTAACGTGCACATAAACACAAAAGTTCTATTAAGCACTATGGCTAACCAAAGCAATAAAATCCGAACAACTGAATTACTGTTTTTTTATAAACTAGGAAATATGCCCGTGCGCTGTAACGGATAGCATTATATTATGGTAAACCATAGTAAATAGGATAATTTGTAAATAGCCATGGATCACAATGCATGCTGGCAGTTTGAAGATTAGCATAGCATGATTCTTGAACAATTTCGTTGTCATCAATTTCCGATGCAAAACAATAATCAGATCGCTTCATCTAAAGCTGGAATTGCGTTTTAACTCACATGGAACATGAGGAAAGTGGCCATTTGTCGTGGCTTCAATTGTTTGGAAACATCCAATGTGTTTGCAATGTTTCCTGACTCAAAGTGTTGGGCTTCACTAATCTTGAAAGAGAACTGTTCATGTAAACTCACAAACACACCAATCCTGTGGCCTGCGTGGACATGTCAGGAGTACAGGAAGAAAAAAAAATTGCTTTACCATGGATTGGGTAGTTTTCTAAAATCAGAGGGAAACACATACTGTAGATACAACTGCTAATCGGTGGCATGTCATTGATTCACCAGAAAGGTTGCTGGCCAAGAAAAAATAAAAATAATATGCATGTGTACGTCACGTGGGAAGAAATCTACGGTAGCGCCGCCTGTATGCCACCCCGCAGCAGCGCTGCCGCGGTTATGCCCCGCCGCAGCGAAGTCCCGCCTGCAGCCATCGGCCTCGCGCGCGGCACCTTGCCTGCGCCTACGGCCTTTCAGCACGGCATATGCAGGCATGCAGCAGCGCCATCCCCCTCGAGCCTCAGCAATAGCAATAGGCATGCTCACGCCTCGGCCAGCAGCGCCGGGCAGAGCACCTCCGGCCTTTTTCATCCTCGCTGCGAGAGCCACCATCCGCGCTGGGGCCGACCGCCGTCGTCCACGCTGGAGGTGGAGCGCCGCGAGCAGACGTATTGTTTTCAACTCCGGTTTTAGAATTGTTCTCAACTCTAGGTTTGGACTTTGGAGTTAGTTTTGGACACAAACTCTGTGTTTGGAGTTTATTTGGACTGTACGTACGTAAGCATACTCTGATTGGACTTTTGTTTACAGAACACAAACTCGGATCGAAAGATATACTAACCGAAACATACTAAAATACTGGAACAATTTCGAATCTTATCTTGCGTGGCTGGACCAAGTTTGGGGTGGACGACGGAAATTTTCTCTCTTTATTAGTAGGTATAGAAGAACTGCTTACACGGGCTAGGGTTATCGATCTAGTTGCCTAGCTTCAGCTATTCAAAAAAAGGAAAAAGTCCACATTACCTCCATCAAGTTACGCAAAAAAGTAAATTTTTCCACCTTAAAACTTCAAAATCGGGCAAAACACATCACTCAACTTTTAAAATTGCTTATCTTACCTCCCTTGCCTGGTTATAAGTAGTTTTGAAGGCAACTTTGTCATTTTCCTTTATATTTATTTTGGTGAAATTTTTTAAAAATCATAGTAAATCACAAAAAAATTATAAAATGAAAAATCCAATTTTTTCGGACTCCACATGAGCACGATGAACATATAATATGTTATGTTTTAGTTCAAAGTTTTTGCTATAGCTTTAGATCTATATTTTTTTTGTAACTGATTAGAATAGCTATTGTTTCTATGATCCAATTGTGGTAAAATTTTGTATGGTAGATTAATTATTATATAATTTAACTGTAGTAATAATCTCATAATCATTAATCATTTATAATTTAGTTATGGCTTTATTTAAATTTAACAAGCATAAACCTAAATAAAAGTTATAACTAAGTTAAAAAAAAAAAAAAAAACTTCATACAAAAACTTATCATACATGCTTTGTGCGAGCTGTTATCGCCGCTACTTATACTATTGTAAAAGATAAAGAAGTGATGTTCGAGCAACAACCAAATATGCTAGTAGGTTAACAATTGTTCTTCGGGAAAAAAAAAAGTTAACAATTGCAGTCGGTGGAAAAGGGTATTTTTATCTCAGTGTTTTTCCATTTAACTCTTGCCTGTGGCCTCATGCACTCCCGTCCAGTCCCACGTGGTCCAACATTTTGACCGAACTACGAGCTGGCGGCGCCTTGCTGGGCCCCGCAATCATTGGATCAAAAATCATGGCTCTCCCCGCGCGCTTGGAGCAAATCCCTGCGTCATCCACCCACCAGCCGGAACGGGCAGTGCAAGCAAAACACCCCGACCTGGTCCTGGGCCACGTTTAGATGGCAAAAAATCTGCAAAAGAATCTGTTTCAACTCCTCAGAAGACTACTCAGAAGACGTTTCGTTTGTTTGTGGTAAATATTATCCTACCATGGCGAATTGAGCCAAAAAGATTCGCCTCCAAGCTGTATAAATGTAATCGTATAATTAGTTATTTTTTTACCTACATTTACTGGCTTCCTCATATACGCTTTGCAGATTTAATGTGATGTGATGGAGAGAGAGTTGAAAAAGTAGTAAATTTTTGGCAAAAAATTTGCCATCTAAACGAGGCCCTGGACCCGTTGCGTGACGCCTCCCCATTGGCCGGGGCGCTGACAGGACGGAGCGCGCGGTGGGGCCTCCCGGCAAACCCGCCCTGGTCACGCCTGTGGCTGCAGTGCTGCAGCCCGGGTACGGGATTACGGTACGGGTGTTGCAGTTGCACCGGAACCGGACGGACCCCGTTACGACCGAGAGGACGGGACGGTCTTTGACCGCGCGGCGCCCACAGGCTGGCCCTCTGACAGGCGGACCCGAGCCTCCTGGGGCAGTGCAGTGGAAGTTCATGGACGTGCCGACGTGCCGTACCGCCTTCTTTTCCGGTAATAACGTACTGTACGTTTCTTGTCTGTAGACAAAAACAAGGGCACTGACGTAGAATGCTGCTAAAATACAAGATACAATACACTGGAGTGCATTCAAGCAGTACATTAAAACACTGCCAAAAAACTTTGAGCTGGTAGTGGCAAGAGAAATCGCGTGAATCGTAGGCAGTGGACGGTACAACGGAAACTGCTACGTATGCTTGCGCGTGCTGTACAACATGTTATGCTATGGTATGCTTTTTTTATGTCGACCCCGGAGTAAACCTCATTTTTGCACAACAGTCCCGAAATGCAAGTACATGGTTTGTGAAAACAAGATATATACAAGGGCAATAAAGGAAAGCAAAGTACTTCTAAAACATGTATGCGAATTTGCGAGAAGATGTTCACGAGCGAAGTCCAGTATATGCATTCACAAAGTGGTCACGGAAGGTTCGAGATAATATGTTTGTAGTTGGTAATTGTGGTTATGTATTAATGTGTTGCTACATAATATGTTCCTATTCGATAACCAAAGTTTTGCAAGAACCTCATTCACGCGGTGCTAAATCTACACGACGATACAACTTGTACCCACGTGTGTATGAATGCGTTGCCACGTGGGTATGTTCTCAACTGATAACTGAAGTTAGCCCCACGTGCGAATGAATGTGTCCAAAGACATGGTTTGTTATGGTTTTCGCGTTGACATTCGCATTTGGTAACCCGAGGTTCTCCTTGAATGCGGTGCTACGTAACATGTTCTCCACCAATAAATGACGTTCCGCGTGAGAACCTCATCCATGTGGTGTTAAATTCGCATGACGACACAATTTGTACTCGTGTGCGTGGTCATCGTGTGTTTAAGCATGCCTTGTTTCGGTCCATCCAAATTAGGTACCGACTCGAAGCTAGGTGTTTGAGGCCAAAATTGATTCAAACTTCGTGGACAACAAATCATACCAATAGATATATCAAACCCATACAACTCATTGTTCATCACATTGTAGAGAAAAAGAAGAAAGTGGAATATGTGATGATCGCACCTTTGTTACTTTTCCCCTTAGAAATGGGGAAATAAAAAGAAAAGTGAAACGGATTTTCTGGATAAGCCCTTCACGCAAAGACAGACACAAGCTTTCTCGATTAAGTTGCAAGTGAGAGTGATGAATGAGTGATCTGGGGTCGAGTGTACAAGGACCGCGTCCACAAAATCCCCAAACGGCATCACTCCCACGTCAGCGCCTGTGGCTTCCGGCAGTTCTCATCATCGGCTCATCGCACTCGCCCAAACGAAACCCCCGCACCTTTCGTCCGGCCGACACGTGGGACCTACGGCATTGACCCCACCTGTCAGTATAGTTACCCCGGATAACGCGGCGTAACTTTGATCTCCCACCCTCGCATGTTTTACCAGTGGAACATTTTCTGGGGTCCGACTCCACACGCAAGCCTCGCCAAAGTTTTTAAAACCCCCGAGCTGAGAAAAAAACAGGTAAAAAAAAAATATAGGAGAGAGAGAGAGAGAGAAATCTCTCTCGCCCCGTCGGAGAGGAGAGGTGGCCGAGCTGACACGGCGGCGGCGGCGGGGTAAGCTGAGCGAGGTCCTGGCGGCGTTGTCAGCAGGGCGCTGCGGCAACCTGGGTGCTGCCCGCGGTTTTGGCTCCCGAGAGGCGGGCGAGTCTGGCCGGGCGTCGGCGGGATGGCGGCGTCGCTGAGGTGGTGGCGGTGGTCGGCGGTGGTATTGTCGGTGCTGGTCGGCGTGAGCCCGGTTGTCGCCAACACGGAGGGTATGCGTATGCCACTGCTTCATGTAGTTTGTGGTTTATTTTCTTCAAGGTTTGATGAGTAGCCCCACAGCGGAGCGAATTCCCTTCTATAGGGGGATAATGCCTTAAAATCTGGGGATGGTGTCCAGAAATCTAGTCCTTGTTAGCGTTCTACAAGCCTCTGTTGATGGGCGGGGCTAAACAGGGGATGAAACGATAGCCTGTAGTTCCCATTTCCAGCGCTTTGACTGATTGCTTTGGGGGCCGGGGACGGGGGGTGTTTGTCTCTCCAAGTGTTTTGGCATTTTGTACTATATATATGGCAATGCTTGTATGAGAGGAGTTGTTTTGTTACATCTGGAAAGGTTGGTTGCACAAACCTGGAAGGCAATTCGTTCTGGAACAAGCGCCCAGTCTATGCACAGAAGTGTAGATTCTGCTTTCTACTCATGTCACCGTCTAGAACTATTTTGGGCCTCAAGGTCCCAAAGGAACTATTTTAGGATCTGTCAAAATTGTTGCCTTTAAGTTTTTTTTTTTCTATGAAGGTGCATATGCATTATGCAGGGCGTATTTTTTGATGCAAAAGTTTGGTCTTTGATTCACTACTACACAGTAAATTTTCAATCCATTTCACCGTTGAATCTGAACTAATATGATTGTTTTTGTCTATTTGGCTAAATATAGCATTAGTACCCATGAAAGCTGGAGGAAGGAAATTCTGATTATTGAACCTTTTGTGTTTGGGTTGGGAGATGGGGAGATCACTGTACTTAGTTATAATTGTCTCATTAATTTGTTCTGGCATCATAGATATGGACTGATATATTAACGGTAAGTTGTTAACGAACAAACTGTAATTTCTATCTAAATAAAGTGGTGCCACAGAAGAACTGAAGCTACGTGAGCGAAAAATTGAATGCGGCCGTTACTCTCTTAAAACTGAGCCGCCCTACGCACGTGCGAACTAATTGCGAATAATCTGAAAGCATGGCTTAATCATTAAGAGTGCACTTTTCAGTGTTTTTTTTATCGCTTCTTCTAGTACACGTGTGATAAGAAACCGCATTGCCTTATGGTGGTTGTATCCTTGAAATGGACAGTAACGTTTGGGTATGTATTCACTCAAAAACGTTTGGGTATGTATTCATGATTAAAAGATGATACTACCAAGGTTACTGAACCCACATAAGAGTAATTACTACTCTAGATGCTAGTCTTATGTCGTTGAATCCATGATGCTTTAAATTTGGCACACTTTTTTTTTACCTATTGAAAAAGGTATTGTCTGCCGAAATAAAAGATGTGCATGAGTCAAAATAAAAGACACATATTTAACCACATATAAGAACATTACTATATTAACGCATATTACTGAAGTGTAAAGCTTATGCATTCTCTTAAATTTCTATTGGGCACATTATTGCTTATTGTGATGATACCTCAATGGCAGGTGATGCTCTATACAGCCTACGACAAAGCCTGAAAGATAACAACAATGTGCTACAGAGTTGGGACCCAACTCTGGTTAATCCATGTACATGGTTCCATGTTACTTGTAACCCTGATAACAGTGTCATCAGACTGTAAGTTGATCAATGATCTTCTTGTTTATTCTCCCTTTGAGGTGAAAGACTGGCCATTTGACTATTGACTGTCTCCCTTTTGCTAGTGATCTTGGAAATGCACAACTATCAGGTCCGTTGGTGCCACAGCTTGGGCAATTGAAAAATATGCAATATCTGTAAGTTCCACGAGCTAATAGTTGCACGATGCCATATAGGTGCATCTTCCAATTCCAATATTGGTTTAGCATAATTGCTTAGTTTTTGTGGAGTTTCTGAAACATGTTTGCATGCTTTAGGGTGCATTATGCCTCCTTTTGTCTGACGCCCAACATTTCTCACTTCTCCTACTATTTCTTACCGCATATATTTTCCAATAAATAGTGTACCCTCCAGTTCCTTCTCCTTCGAGTTGAATTTATGTTCCATCATTTTGCAACAGAGAACTTTACAGTAACAACATAAGTGGGCCAATACCACCTGAACTGGGAAACTTGACTAACCTGGTCAGTTTGGATCTGTACCTCAACAACTTCACTGGTGGTATTCCTGACACCTTGGGCCAACTATCAAAGTTGCGGTTTCTGTAAGTTATTCAATTGCCCTGCCCTGGTTACAGAAGTGATATATTCATGTGGCATTGTCCATCGATATATGTTGATCCTGTTAGTATAAATTGTCTGATTGTTATTCGGTCATGATTTATCTGACAATAATGTGGAGAAATATAAAATTCTTACAGAACAATAATATATGCATGATGTACGCTAGCTTTGCACATAGTTATCTTCCAAATGCACTCTTCAGTTTGTGTTAGTAGATACTAAGGTTTTCATAACTTCAATCATTCACTTGTCCATTAATTTCTTTTGATTTTTAAAATGAAAGGCAAAATCTATTGTCTAATTCATGTCTAATTACCTATTGCATTATCTCTAAGCTTATCTATTGACTGTTGGAAAGAACAAAAATTGTAACATTTTTATTTCTTTGGATATCTACTTGCAAGGACAGCCGCCTTAATAACAACAGTCTTTCTGGTCAAATTCCACAAACGTTGACCAATATCAACACTCTCCAAGTTCTGTAAGTTACCTATTTCCCCTTTTATACATCATTACAACTGGTCAGGATGTTAGATAACAACAGAAGTGTTTTGACAAATGACAATCTTGCAGGGATCTCTCAAACAACAATCTCTCAGGAGGGGTACCATCAAGTGGTTCATTTTCTCTGTTTACACCTATAAGGTAATTTCTGGATGAATTTGATGCTTAATTGCATCTTCTGATGCAGCTCTCCTGCCAGTTGGAAACAAAACCTGTGTGTTCTTATGTTGAAAATTTTACCTTTTTTGTCACAGTTTTGCTAACAACCCAAATCTTTTGTGGCCCTGGTACTACAAAGCCTTGTCCTGGGGCTCCTCCATTTTCTCCACCCTCCATACAATCCCCCAACACCAACTTCATCAAAAGGTACGGTGATTGGCTGTATATTCTGTCATGTCATGCTACTGTTTGAGATATGCATAAGCGGGAAGCACTGACATGATCAAACTATGGTACATGGCATATCCTAATTGGGTTAATTCTGTTCCCTCAGGTGTGTCCAACACTGGAGCAATTGCTGGAGGCGTTGCGGCTGGCACTGCATTGCTGATTGCTGTGCCTGCTATTGGATACGCATTGTGGCGGAGGCGAAAACCTGAAGAGCAATTCTTTGATGTCCCTGGTCGGTATTATATGCTACAGTGCTGCCGTTGTCATCTGTACTATTCATTTCATATATATGCTCTCCTTTCCATTCAGCTGAGGAGGATCCTGAAGTTCACCTTGGACAACTCAAGAGGTTCTCACTGAGAGAGCTTCAAGTCGCCACAGACAACTTCAACAATAGGAATGTCCTAGGGAGAGGTGGTTTTGGAAAGGTGTACAAAGGGAGACTAACGGATGGTTCACTGGTAGCGGTGAAGAGATTAAAGGAGGAACGCACCCCTGGTGGAGAACTTCAGTTCCAAACAGAAGTTGAATTGATTAGCATGGCAGTGCACAGGAATCTGCTTCGGCTCCGTGGATTCTGCATGACTCCTACAGAGCGGTTGCTAGTATATCCATACATGGCTAATGGGAGTGTCGCATCGCGCCTCCGAGGTACCTCAGCGCTCAAATATTTTCTTCTGCATTTGATTGGAAAACAAGGTGCTATAATCTGCATTTGATTGGAAACATAAATGCTTTTAAATTTGTGTCAAAAAGCATATGACCATTTTTTTCACTTTCCTTTTTCTTTGTTTTCTGTAGTCCAGGTTTGATTTGGATATTTCTGATTTCATTCTTGATGCTTTGGTTTTGCAGAACGCACGCCAAATGATCCCCCTCTCGAATGGGAAACAAGGGCCAGGATCGCGCTGGGATCAGCCAGAGGTCTCTCTTACTTGCATGACCACTGTGATCCCAAGATCATTCACCGTGACGTGAAAGCCGCCAACATCCTGTTGGATGAAGACTTCGAAGCCGTGGTGGGTGACTTTGGCCTCGCCAAGCTCATGGATTACAAGGACACCCACGTGACGACTGCTGTGCGTGGGGACGATTGGCCACATCGCCCCCGAGTACCTCTCCACCGGAAAGTCCTCCGAGAAGACGGACGTCTTCGGCTACGGGATCATGCTCCTGGAACTCATCACTGGGCAGAGGGCGTTCGACCTCGCTCGTCTCGCGAACGATGACGATGTCATGCTTCTTGACTGGGTAAGTCGAGAGGGCTTTGCTGCGTGTCTATCTTTCAGTACAACATGAGAGTTGTGATTGAGCTGGCATTCGTTAATTAAATGCTTGAAACCTGTGAAAGGAATGGAATGGAAAGAAATGATGAAGGTGGCATTCGTTAATTAAATGCTTGAAACCTGTGGTGGTTGCAGGTGAAGGCGCTGCTGAAGGAGAAGAAGCTGGAGCAGCTGGTGGACCCAGACCTGCAGGGGCGGTACGCGGACCAGGAGGTGGAGTCGCTGATCCAGGTGGCGCTGCTGTGCACGCAGGGCTCCCCGATGGAGCGGCCCAAGATGTCGGAGGTGGTGCGGATGCTGGAAGGCGACGGGCTGGCGGAGCGGTGGGAGCAGTGGCAGAAGGTGGAGGTGATGCGGCAGGAGGCGGAGCTCGCCCCGCGCCACAACGACTGGATCGTCGACTCCACCTACAACCTCAGGGCCGTCGAACTGTCCGGTCCGAGGTAGGCCGGCGATGACTTGTTTTTTTGAGAGAGGCTGGTAGGCGATGACTGATGCCGTGGTACATGCTTGATCGTCGTCGCGAAAATCCTTGTCTGTGAATATGACAGCAGGTAGTTCAATTGGTGGTTTGGTTGGTTGGTTGGTCCTGAATGATAGCTGCGAAAAATTGTAGCTGGAATTGTGTTCTCTCCTGAGATGTGTAAGTTTTGGTTTTTCTGATATTAATTAGAGAGCAGTATGACACCAGCCGGCCTCTGTTGAGCTCAGTAGATAGTACAGTAGTAGCTGCTTTTCATTTTTGCGATGGCGTCCATAGCAGCCAGCCAGCACGTCGTTTACGTCTTGGTGGTGGCTACGCTGGTGACGCTTCGAACAGCGGGGTGACGGATTAGAGAGCAGTGGCCTGCCCACTGTATCGTACGTG
Source organism: Hyparrhenia diplandra (assembly GCA_015847255.1). NCBI lineage: Eukaryota > Viridiplantae > Streptophyta > Magnoliopsida > Poales > Poaceae > Hyparrhenia > Hyparrhenia diplandra. The sequence continues at coordinate 958,058 of JADLZK010010938.1, read as the reverse complement.
CTGGGCGGCAGGCATAGCACAGCACTGCTAGCACTGCTGCGCTAGGCGCGCGGCTCAGGCTGTCAGGGACGCATTGCTGGTAGACCCAGCTCAGCCGCCGCTCACCGATAAACAAGTGCACTGTAGTGCAGGTGCTGTGCGCTGGTGAGGCTACATCTGAATTCTGAACTTTCGTCTTTTCCAGACCATGCAATTAGCAACAGCCAACAACAGGCAACAGCGTCTTTGCAGTGCAGGCAGTCACAAGAGCAAAGGTAACCAAACGAGAGCAGCATCACAATCACTACGGAGTTGTTATTTAACCACTAGCAGTCTTGCACTGGTATCACACTGACAGAGAACAACGGCAATACCACTCATATACAGTACAACACCGACCGAACGACCGACGAGCGTCCCTGACATCACATAGGTTTACATGCCAAACAAAGAACAGAGAACGAAAGAGTTGGGGATCCATCCATGTCCATGTCCATGCATGAGCAGTCGTGATCGAGTCGTGGAGGCCGGCGGCTAGAGGGAGGGCACCCGGAAGAACCTGCCGCGGCACATACAGCGGTAGGCGATGGGGCAGGACTCGGATGCCAGCGCGCACCTGAAGCTCACGATGACGCGCTGGCACGGGGGAGCACGGCCCGCACGCGTGCCCGCAGTCCGGCAGCCGCGACCCCGTCGCCGCGCGCTCCGCCTTGAGCCACCACTGCTGATCCTCCTTCTCCTCCACCACCAACGAGCCGTCGTCGTCGTCGTCTGCTGGTCTGTGGGTTGCCCTGCTGCTGCTGCCGCTCGCGTGATGAGCACCAGCTGCTGCTGCTGATGCCGGTGCCTCCTCCCCGTCGAGCACGGCGGCGGCGGCGTCACCTGACCCGGACGCACCTGCGCGACGTACGTACACGGAGAAGACGAACGACTGTCAGCGTGTGTTCAGATGCCATCTGATGGTAACGTCGACCTGCCACGTCGGCAAGCTACTACGGTGCATGTACTCTACAGTACGTCGGACCGACACTGCTGCGTGCAACTTAATCTGAAATATCAACTTACGTGGTGTCGTTCTGACGCCGTCGGCAACGTGCGACGAGGACGACGAACTGATGATGACCAGCAGGAGCACCAACACGACCGCTGCTGGGGTTGGTGTTGGAGACCACCATATGCGGCACCGGCGAGCAGAGGACGCCGCCCGCATTCTCATTTCTCGCTTCCTAGCAGTAGGAGTTTCTGCTTCGACGAACTATGTAGAAATGCAAGCAAGAACACACTATGCCAAGCAAGCTACTGATCGAGTTGGGAGGGGACGCCCGCCTGTGGTTGTGCTTGCATGCGGATATATATAGGACACAGACACGTACAGCAGGTGCATCAAATTCAAAGCTTGGTGGAAGTGGCCATAAATAACTGGTTGAATGCATGCGGATGCGCCGGCCGGCCGGCCGGGCGTTCACAGGATCCCCGGCCGGTTGAGTTCACAAGGAAACCCTTGGCCCAGCTCGGAAATCGATCGACTGATCGAGCACACGATCGAAGACGATGCCCACAGCAGGCGACAACGAACGAGGGCCGGCGACTGAGAGTTGTATGTATTAGATGTGGCCGTATGAAGGTCGTGCGTGCTCGTGCTCGCACGGCACGCTTGTGCGCGAGGGGGAGCAATGGCGATAGATGGCGCAGCGGGCGGGGCATGGCATGGTTCGCTGCAAATTTATGGCTGGCTGGCTACCTTGGCTCGCAGCGCAGCGCAGCGCAGTTATTATGGCACGCGTCATCGTCGTCATCGCCGTTCTGCTCTGCTCCTGCTCTCAACAAGTTCTGAACGCGCGTACAAAAATATTCTTCTAGCCTGGCAGTGGCAGTGCCAGCACCGGTTTAATTGGTTTTGCATGGTTAATGAACAGGTCAAGTTGAATCACTCGATCGGCATCAATGCGAGCGTCTGTGGGCAGCACGCATGCAAACTGCATGATAAAATATAGGGATACTGTCTACCTGTCAATCGGAGTATTTAACAGTCTACCAACAACTGCATGTTGCCAGCACATGAAACAAGCGACCGCAGGCATAACATGAACCCGAGTGTTTGGAAAGCTTTCAAGTTTCAACACACGAATTTTGGACAGTCGGATTTTAAGTTGACGTATTCTCGAATTTTTGCTGTTTTGAGGTGATCGAAAAGATTGGAACATCAGTGCATATATAACTAGTTAGGAGCAAACTTAATTACTTAGTATGTCTATGTTAACTTCTACTAGTACATATTTTTAGGAGAAAAACATTTTCATATGAACTCGTATGCAAAAATTTATGTACCGTTCTCAATTACCTTTTACTTTTTAAACTGAATCATTTTACTATGTATCTAGACATATCATTGTATCTAATGCATTACAAATGGTTGTAACAAAAAAAAAAAAAATTACTTATAATTTAGAACAGAGGGATACTTAAATTATTGTTCTAAAAAGGAATTATTCTTTTTGCTAGGTAGCCAATGTAATAATACACGGAAGCCAACGGCATTTTTTTTTTAATGTAAAAGTTAGAATGCTACTGCTCCATTATCTTAAAATAATAACGCCACATTATTTTAAACAAGAGAACGCTTAGGATAGTGAATGAAACAAACCCTCTATGGCGTACAAGCAACTGGTGCTTATGCTCCAAAATTTTAGCCTGACACCTGTTGCAATATCTTTACTCCTTTTCCACCACCTCAGCATGCACGCTCTTGTAGTTAACAGGGTTCAGCGCCGTCGTCTGCACTGGTTCCCCCTTTTTCTGATGAATGCTCGACCTCTCGTGCTGTCCTTTGATTGGGTCTTTTTTTTTTTTTTTTTTTTGATTCATCCTTTGATTGGGTCTTGACTTGTCTTGAGCGGCTCAAATCTGACGCACGAGAAACCGGTGCGGTAGGTCCGAAACGCTTCGCAGCTCTGACCATGCCGATCCAACCAAACTAATATCAATATTACTTCTGCGATTCTTAACAAACCGGATCCGTGGCGCAATGGTAGCGCGTCTGACTCCAGATCAGAAGGTTGCGTGTTCGATTCACGTCGGGTTCAAAACCCCGAACTTTAATCCGGATTAATTTTTATTCCTAACAGCGACATCATGTGGTACTATCAAATATTCTGTAATTGTTTTTTTAAAAAAAAAACTCTGTAATTAATTCCTTTTGTCAACATGCCATTCGTCTCTTATGTGCTTATTATTACAGGTTATTTTAGATGTTCTTTATTTAGCCGTCATTTTTATGAATAATGGCCCTTGATCTCTTATGTGCTCAAAATTTAAATGATAATCTTAATTAATCTCTATATATCTATATCTATATCTCTTATAAAGAAAAAAAAAATCTTAATTAATCTCTATATCTATATATCTCTTTATAAAGAAAAAAACCCACTACTTGTTTCTCTTGCCACGTAAAGTGTCCACATTAACATCTACTAGAACATCCCACTACCCTCCATGAAAAGTGTCAACATTAGCATCCACTAGCACACGTCATTATGTCTTCATTGAAACTTTCACATTAACAAACCACATTATTTACTATCATATAATGAGGTTTCTACATTAGAATTCTAAACATCATCTATTAACATGTATTATATTACCAACACCATATATATATTAATTAACATTCTAACCCATTTATATTCCCTCTCCATACCTCGCGACGATCGAATCCACCTAGTTTTTTATGACCAACGCCCCTTGTCTTTCATCTCTTATGTGCTTAAAATTAATTTGATGTTGTTTGGTTTAGCCCCTGAGCTGTTTCATGACCGTATAATTAGAAACAGTTCATTTATGCGTTATTTATTTCGACCCTGGGAACGACAACAACAATATAAACAACAATATAATTATATGTTATCAATTACTCCCTTTCTATTCTAAATTATAAGTCATTTTGACTTTTTGGTACGCCCATTTTTCTATGCATCTAGATATAATAATATGTCTAGATTCATCGTAAGATGGATGAACAAAAAATACAAAGCACAACTTATAATTTGGAACGAAGGGAGTTGTTTGGAATTGAAAATATGGTTTGTTTGGTTGGCACTTGTAGCGGTTTCTATTTGCCTAAGCAGCGTACATATGTAGGATGGAGATCAGCATCCTTTAACAACAAGAGTATGGGAGAGAAGTTGTGCTATTAAGCTCGACAACATTTACTGGCAATGATATGGAAGAGAAGTTAGAGACAGAATTGTTTGCGCAAGACTTTTTTGCGATCAATTTTTTTACCCGTAGGAGTGGCCAAAAGAAAGGCCGAGAATTCAAACTTACACAACTTGGACAACTTTCGGTTGTTCCATGCCCACCGGCAAGACACTATTATGCGGGACCGGACAGAAATGTCGACAAGCAAACTAGAGCAAGATCCTAAGTGCTACAACTACAATACCTTCTAAGAACTATACGACACTATAATTTGCGACCATGGTACAACAAGGCAAAGCACTAGATGCTTGCCCTATTCTACGTCCCATCACCGGGCCACGACCACGGTATCTCTCGTGAAAGAGAACCGCCATGGTTTCCGCTTTTACATGGAGTAGTGTCGCAGCGACAACCTGCTGAAATCGCCAAAGGACGCCTCATCGGGCTTCTCAAACTCGACCTCAAGCCCGAGCTTTTCCATGAGGACCATTCTTGCCCGGGCGTCTAGCTTCACTACTTTGAACTTGCTCTTAGCGCCCTAAGCAGGCGCTACGCTTGGGGATGAAATCGTCATCATCAACAACTTAATTTGGGGTCCTTGATGACGCCAAGAACCCGGTGATGACGCAATAAGCGGCGGCTTAAGCTTGAAGGCGCCAATGGACTCCATGGCATTATCCCTAGAGGAATCGAAGACCCATCTAAACACGTGAGAAAGTGGAGTCACTCGCTCCCTACATGGCGAATCGGATAACATGAGAAGTTGAGTGGTGACCACATTGTCCGTATTCAATCAAACCAACTTTCGGTTTTTCTCGCAGCCTATAGCTCGACGCATCTTTTCCACGGCTCATAGCGAGCTCACAACTCAACTAATCAAACCCTACGCACATTTGGCATCCGACTCCGGTTGTTCCACGTGTCACGCCACTTGTAGGTAAAAAGGTTGTAAACTTTAGAATTCATCTCTCATTAGTAGAAAACTAGCAAATTTGCCCGTGCGTTGCTACGGGGAAAAATTGTACATATCAAGCTCCATCGTGCTCTAACTCGGCGTCGTCGTTGCAGCCCGCGGCCAAGGCCATCTTCTCCGAGATTCAAGTCTCAAAGGCCGGTGCCGTTAGCTAGCTCTCATGGCCGAAGCTCCACCTTGCCGCCATCCTAGCAACGGTCGGTGGCCCGCAGCCAAAGATAAGAGATCTGTCGACGACATCGCTACCGAGCTCCACCTCGTTGTTGCAATTTCAGAATTTTAGAAATTTCGGTGTCATACTAAACATGTGTGTTGCACCTCAAGGGAATCCTAAATTCAAAATCTAAAGAATATATACTTGACATACCACGTATACAAACACAATCATGGGGCTTAGCCGCTGACAATTTCTTATTACCTCCGAGTACTTATGCGGACCGAACGGTGGGCGCACATAGGCTGCTGGCGTTTTCAGACGCTCCGACCGTCGTCGGGCTGCACAGTACACCATCGCCTTGGCCGCCCCCATCCGGCAAAGACGTCTCCCTCGGCGTTCGCGAAGCCTACATAAACGACAACGGCGACAATATCAATGATCATATGCATATATATGCTCGCCGCCATACCACTATGACATGTTCGATCACGGCATTATTGAACACGCACGCATGTACCATAAGCTGTCGGGTCTTGTGCGAAGTTTGCGAGTAGCTGCGTGTAGATGTCGAAGATGGCGAGCTTGAGGTCGGCGTGCGCCGCTTGAGCGCCTTTGACGGTGGCATTCAGCTTCCTGTTAAAGGTCTTAGCGTCACGGTTGAGCCTCGGCACGTGTACTTGCCTTCGCTCTACAGCCTGATTGACGCCGGCAGGCAGCTAGGATTGATGAATCGTATATATGTATGTGGAGAGTTTTATTTGCCCTCCGTTAGACCTGTTTGGTATTGGACAAGAAATCGTATATATGTATATGCGGAGTTTGTGGAGAGTTTTTTTCCTGGATTTAGAGCTCTTTTTAAATCTACACCCAAGGAAGTATCTATTCCATATTCTATACGTACACGTATCCCGGGCAGGAAACCGAATCGATTGGGAAGAAAAGGCAGGCATGCAGAGCTAGCTTTTCTCTTCGTATCCGTATGCAACTCGCTTTAGTTTATTACGTATAACCAGCGGACAGACTGCACGTCGACATGATAACCAAAGGCGACAAATACTACATGGAAGCGGGCCGCCAAGGCTGGACAAAAATTTTAGGCGTGAAACTTCCTGGTCGGATGGAGGGTAGGGAGAGGGTCGGACGAAATTTTTGGGTGGACCATTGTCTTCTAATTTTCTATTCTAATCAAGACTTCATGAGGCGTGTAATGGGAGTCTGAGACGTATTCCGGTGGGACACTGGTACGGACGCGGACACAAATACGAAAGAGAGAGACAGAGAAGGTGGAACCAAAGATAGGGGAGACCACGGAAATTTTCTCTCTTTATTAGACTTCATGAGGCGTGTAATGGGAGTCTGAGACGTATTCCGGTGGGACACTGGTACGGACGCGGACACAAATACGAAAGAGAGAGACAGAGAAGGTGGAACCAAAGATAGGGGAGACCACGGAAATTTTCTCTCTTTATTAGTAGGTATAGATATATACAAACCTTGATAAGAGTGACCTCTTTAAAAGATGTCATTTATAAAGATGGCAATGGAACACCGATCCTATGTCATAATAACCAGTGACGGATATAACGCTAGGGCCACTATGGTCATGGCCCTAGGTGTGAAAAAAACATTAGAGTAATTCCTTTATATTTTTTTAGCTAAATTTATATACTACCATTACTTTTGTCTATTAGAATGTGATCCGTGTTGGTGGTTTATAATGTTGGCCCTAGTCACGAATGTTCCCTGGCTCCGCCATTGATAATAATAACACCACTTTAAATAACCTCTTCAAATGTCCTGCTCTTTTATAGTAATGTATTAAATGCATCTTTTTGTATTCTAAAATCTGAAATGTATTGGTTTTAATTGCTAGATTGCTTTTACCATATATGTAGTAGATACATAACAAAAGTTACCTATATAGAAAAGTCAAATGACTTGCAATTTGCAAAGGAGAGAATATAGTATGTATTATAAACAAACAAATTCTGAGATGTCAGCTCATAAAGAAATCCCCCATAGCTCATACTTCCAATCACAACACTTTCTATATCTAGTCTAGGATAGGAGTAGGCTGGATTGCTGAAACCACCAGGGGCGGGGGCCTCATAGATTCCCTCGACTCTCGTTCTGCCGCGCCATGGCTGGTAAGGAAATCGCGTGTCTTTCCTTCCGACGGTGTACTATCCATCCATTCGTTTTTCTATACTTCCCTCATCGTGAGCTCTGCAGCCGGCCGACGACGTGTCCAATGGGAGCCACCACTGCGAGTCACCGCCGCTCTCCTCCTCTTCCTCCTCCTCGGCGCCGGCGCTGCCTCGGCGGCGCCAGCAGGGCGCAGGGAGGTGGTGACGTCGCCGCACGGCGCCGTGGCGGCGGACGACTGGCGGTGCTCGAGGATAGGCCGGGACGCGCTCCGCGAGGGCGGCAGCGCCGTGGACGCGGCCGTCGCCTCGTCGCTCTGCCTCGGCGTCGTCAGCCCGGCCTCCAGCGGCATCGGCGGCGGCGCCTTCATGCTCGTCAGGCTCGCCGACGGCACCGCCGTCGTCTACGACTCCCGCGAGACCGCGCCCCTCGCCGCCTCCAAGGTGAGTCAATCCATCAAGCATTAATTCAAGCTAAACCGCGTGCCTCAGCCCGGTGGTAGTCAAAGGCCCAAAGCATTGCCGTACTAGCCGGAAATTGCGAGTGAATTGCGCCTAGGATTCTTCGTCTTTGCCACATCACCATAGCAGTTCATCGATCCATGACAAAGTTACTTTGTTAATTAGATATATACTAGTACGGAGATCGAGATCAGATCACAAGTAAAAAAATTGTGAAAAGACGACGACACGGAAAATGGATGGAGTGTAGTAATAATAAGGCTGAATATAGTACGACTTTACAGTAGATAGCAGGTAGTTGATTCACATGTTTGTTGCTTAAGCAAATTGTCTTTCAGTGTTATACGAAATAAAACAGAATATTGAAAGTAGTCATCACTTACAAAGAGCGTGGATGTCTTGGCCGTAGCAGCCAGTTCTATTGCTTTGGCTTGTGTGAGGATGTGCCTTGGAGTGGCGGGAACAACAAGAGGCGGCGGAGTCAGAAATGCATTTGTTTACAGGGCCAGCAATATAAATTTCTTTAAAATTTAAGTCAAAGTAAAAAAGGAAAAAGAACAGTAAAACTGTAGAGATTCAGGGGACGGTCTCCCTGTCCCTGCCACTTGGAAGAAGAACCGTGAGCCAAGGACTTATATATCCATGTTAGCTACTTGCTACACTAATAAATAAGATCAAATCAACAAATCAAAGAATAAAACGTGTCCGTGTCGTTGTTCTCCTCACTTGCCGTGTGGAAAGTGCTTTTGCGCGCGCTTTCGTCCACATCCGGTGTCGCCTACAGTGTTGTAGTGTCTGGATCGACTCGGGACCGCCGGTGACTGGTGAGCAACGAGAATTGCGAAAGCCAAAAAGGAATCCGATCCAAGTTACATAGGGTTGATGTTTACAGTACAACAATCGCTGCTAAGACCAACTAGATATATAACACCTCTTTTATCAGTCCATCCATGTGCATGCACTTGTGTACAAGCACAAGAACTGCGTGTTGTGGGCATGTTTGGCAGAAGGCACTCGCATCATATCACTACATCCTAGTTATATATTGAACACAACTTCGAACACAACTTTTAGCTCAAACAAAGTATATTTTTTTCATACCTCTTATTTGGAGATATAAGTTTTTAATTAGTTATATATCGTTCATTTGGATTCTTCAACATCCAATGCATTCAAACGTAAATTTTTGGCGATTACGTTTTTTTTTTTCACTTTTTGAGTGACATTATTCAAGTATGTCATTGACGATGGGTCCACCACCAATAAAACCAACACGGCAGACGTCATTTTTTTAGCTGTTACGTTTTGGCTTGTCCAAATACATCATTTTTACTTTTTGCTATATCTAGATACATGGGAGAAACAATGTATCTAGAAAACTAATATCTTCTCGTTTCAAATATAAAATCACTTTGACTTTTTTTGTTATATCCATTTTGTTACATATCTAGACATAATAATATGTCAAGATACATAGCAAAATGGATGAACCAAAAAAGTCAAAAGTCAATTTATAATTTGAAGCGGAGAGAGTATATCTTATAATTTGGGAACTTATAGTTTAGAACGGAGGGAGTGATGCCTAACCTACATGATACTGAGTTTAAGCCTAACTTGAGGTGAGTACAGTCGCGACTTGATCAAAGAACAACATGTTTATGAAGTTTGCTACACGTATTCCAAAAGTAGTTTAAGCCAACCTCTTCAATAGTGCTAGCTTTTAGCAATGACTGTAGTATAATTAGGCTACATGACACTCTCACATGATTTTAAAATGTGTGAATAATCCTAGCTCTTGATTAAGAGCTAGCTTTTCTCTCTGTTTTATTAAAATATATAAAAAATGCTAAAAAGTGCCCTAACTAGCTTCATTACATTTTTTTCATAAAAGTCTTATAGTACATTTATTTAAACTTATTGATGTTAGAGCATCTCCAACAGCGCCAATAATTTTGTCCCAATATCCCCGAAGTTTAACAACTCCCAAAACGGTATTGAAATGGAAAAAAAAATATCAATCTCCAACAATGCTCAATACTTACTTTCAAAAATTAAATTTGGATCCACCTGAAATAATTAGTTGGCTTGGTAGTTGATCTGGACTGCGGCGACTTCTTCTCCTCGCGCGACGCCGATCTTTCTCTTGTCGCGGACATCTTCTCCTTGCACGATTTCTCCCCTGCGTCCACTGGAGGAGCTCGTGATGCGTCGCGGAGGACATCTTTTCTTTTTTTTGCAAGCCTTTTTTTTTTTTTCCGCGAGCGCTGCGCAGCTCTTCACGTGTGCAAGTCATATTCATGCGCGCTGCCGGGGTTGTTCCTGCCGTCGGGGAAATCCAAGGTGCCTGCCGTAGCCAAAGTACAATACGATCAGGTGCATCAGGAGCTCTCGGCCACAGCATTGAATCAGCACCCAATCATTGAATCAATCAGGCAAGTCAATCTGTCTGCCAAATCACGCGCGATCTGTCTGCCAAATCAAAGCATGTTGACACCCAAAATGGTGTGGGTCTAAGTCATGGTAAAATTCCGGACTTTTCAGATTTAGCCAAATTTTCGAGGAAGATCAAAAAGGGGCTTTCTGAAAGTGACCGACGGACAGGCGACCGGACCGTCCGGTCACTCCCTCACGCGTCCGGTCAGGTCACCGGACGCCCAGGCCGATTTTCGAGGCATCGACCGGCGACCGTCCCAAAGCCCGGTCAGGTTGGCGACCGCGGCGTCCGTCCAGACGACGTCCCAATCGGTCGTCCGGTCGCGCGCCAGCGGTCGATTTCAGGCCTTTATCGTTATCGACGAGGGCGTAAGCGACCGAGCGGCCCTGGCCGGCTCGCTTCCGGCGTCCCATCCACCCCGACGCTGGCGGGTCCATACGAGATCCGAACCGATTTGTTTCCAATCATGTTTAGGTCGGATTTTGAGGCTTGGAAACGCCCAAAGACGGTTTTCTAAAAGAATAAGACCACCCTCCTCTATATATAAAAAGAGGTTCATGGCTGATTTGATCCCATCTATATCCAATCGACAATCAATCTACCCCCTGTTCCGTTTGTAGGTCATCTTCTTCCTTCAAACCTCTATCCTGCTATTCGGCGGCGAACTCCGCGTTCTTCGTCGATGTCCTAGGCGGCCTTGCTGGTCCTAGGGCACCCCTCGCGTGCGTCCACCCGACGGGTCTTCCCGGAGGTGCGTTCGGAGGTTCTCCCAACCGTCACCGAGCTCTACGTCGCCCTTACCGAACCCCAGATCGGTTTGGGTGATCACGCTGCGGTGCTCGCTGCTTCAAGGTTGTGTGCAACCTTCGTGGGCGCCCAAGGCTTTCCCCGATGTGCTTGGCGTGAAAACCCTAGTTTTAAGGCCAACAAAGCCGGGTTGGATGGCCGCCTAGAGGAGCTCAGCGCATTGAAGTTGCATGGCAATTGGAGGAGCTCGCGATGCCGGAGCTGGAGGGCCGCTTGCACCGCCGGCTCGCCCGCCGCCCTGCATCCACCGGAGGCGCGCCGAGGAGCTCGCGCATCGAAGTTTCACGCCGCGGGGGCGAAGGCTTGGGAAGCGCCGCGAGGCGGATTGGGGTGGAATGCGCGCTCATCGATCTCGCGTATGTTTACGCGTTGGGGGAAAGATTTTTCCAACCTCCCAAGAATTGGGAGCAAGTGTTGGGTACTGTTGGAGCAGTGTGTTTTTCATCTTTTTCCCAAAAAAACTTGGATTGAGAGGTTATATAGGGTACTGTTGGAGTTGCTCTTAATATATGTTTTTTAAAAAAGAAATAGTAAAAGCAGGAAAATTTTTTTCTTTAGGAGAAGACTAAAGTAAGAGCTAATTTAAAAATAAATGATAATAATATGGTACCCAAATAAAACAATGAGAGAAGACTGATCATAGTGATCTGTCGAGAATATTTGCCAACGTGACACTAGGATGATAGTGCACATGCCACATGTTTTCTAGACTATAATATGTCTGCCCCTCTTCTTTAGTTAGAATTCACAGTAAGTCAAATGATTTCTGTACAAAGAATTTTCAAATGGGGACAAAGAAAGATTGTTTTTCTATTTATGACCTTATTACCTCTTAGGATGAAGTACGTCACATTGACCTTTAAAACAATGGTTCAAAACCTTTTTGGCAGTACCGTTAAAAACAAGTATCTGTTTCTCTAAGTACCTTCTACACTCATAGGTGACTTTAAAATCCCCATAAATATCGACACAAGAGTTGTCGGTGGACATGGGGGTTTAGGGCTTTTGAGGTGTTTAAAATGGGATTTGTCTTGCCTTTTGGCAAGAACAAGTTGAGCCGGGGAAAGCAATGTGTGGGGACGGTACGGCAGAATGCTACAAATAGTTGGGAGGGGGTGGGATGACCTGGCAACATGACAGGAGCGCATGACAGTGTAAAAAGCGATTGCCTGGCATGCGAGCGTGCTAAGGACGGGACGATGATTGATGATGACAATGGTAGGGGACTGACAAATGATTTAAACATGGATATGGATTATTAGAGCATAAAGAGAGTAGGCATACACCCTACGTGTCGCAAAATGAATTTTGAGTCAATCAACTCATACTCGCTAGAGCTAGAATCTTATATCTATGGCTTTATAAAACAAAACTCCTGTAGCAATTCATCTTGCCATACAAAGTGTTCAAATCAACTTAACATATATTTATTATAGATCTATATGTTTACCTCCAAGATTGATATGATATTAAACCAAATATTTTTAACTTATGTATACATATTTACATGGTTGTATGATGGAATACATCATTATATTTATTTCTTTTTAATTTAACAATGATAAAACATTAGAATTTAGAACTATATATAGCATATGAATATCAAATTATTATTTTGGAATAGCTTGTATTAGTATTTACATGTGGATTTGATAGATATTTTGTTTATTATTATAACACTAATAAGGTGGGTAAGTCACATATTAATTGAAAGGTAGGTTAAATATTTCTTACTATTACTCTATTACGAGAATTCTATTTTTATCTTATTTTTCTCCTTTTCGGCCAAGCTGGTGATAGTTAACTTGGACTATTTGATGGAGCATCTAATTAGTAATAGTAAGAAAGATGGTGAGATATGTCTTTTTATGTACTTTGAAGAAATGGAGGGGGTTGACACTGCAAATAGTTTCAGTTTTGAATTTAAGTCGTGAGCACTAAGCAGAGTAATGACGTTTAATAAAAAATTAGAAACAACACTCGATCGTCAGCGTTTTCTTTGTCATTTCCTCCATGTTCCAGTGTTGTTCCTGTACTTATTGTTCTTCCAAGATCCAAAGAATGAACACTAGAAATGTCAACCATGCATTCAGGACATGTATGGCGGGAATGAGACGCTGAAAGCACGGGGCGCGCTGTCCATAGCTGTTCCCGGGGAGATCGCCGGTCTGTACGAGGCGTGGAAGCACCACGGCAAGCTCCCATGGAGGCGCCTCGTCCTGCCGGCCGCGCGGCTGGCTCTGGCGTTCAGGATCTCGCCGTACCTGCGGATGCAGCTGGAGGCGACCAGGGACGGCATCCTGCGGAACAACGGGACGCGGGCCGTGTACGCGCCGCGCGGCGAGATCCTCAGGGTCGGGGACGTGTGCCGCAACCCGCGGCTCGCCCAGACGCTGCGGGCCGTCGCGGAGCACGGGCCCGGCGTGTTCTACGGCGGCGTGGTGGGGGCGCGGCTCGTGAGGGACGTCCGGGAGGCCGGAGGGATCGTGACGCAGGAGGACCTGAAGAGGTACCAGGTGAAGGTGCGGCGGCCACTGACAGCGAACGTGATGGGGCTTCAAGTGGTGACCATGCCGCCGCCTTCCGCCGGCGGTGCCGGGATGGTGCTTGTGAGTTCTCGAGCTTGCTCGATCTCTGCATTCTTGACACGGACCAATTCCTTTATTTGCCATGCATGATCTTGGCTCACTTGTTCACTTATGGCTGGACAGGTCCTGAACATCCTTGAGCAGTATGGCGTTCCTGCTGGTTTCAATGGATCTCTTGGGATTCATCGCCTCATCGAATCCTTGAAACATTACGTGGCGGTAAAGATGAACCTCGGCGATCCTAATTTCGTCAACGATAGTGAGGTTGTGTCTGATATGATGTCCCCAAAATTTGCTGCTGAACTGAAGAAAACCATCTATGACAACATGACATTTGCGCCCAACCACTACGGTGGAAGGTAAAGACTTTCTGAATGCTACCGGTGATCGACGTTCATTGCCTCACCTGTTCAGTTCCACGTTCATTACCATCTTGCAAATAGGATAGGGTGCTGATCCTCATCAACCTGTGTTTTTTTTTTCAGGTGGAACATCCTTCAGGACCATGGAACTAGCCACTTGTCCATCGTCGACAGCGAGCGAAACGCGGTTTCGATGACGAGCACCGTGAACGCCTACTTCGGGTCACTGATCCTTTCCCCACGCACGGGCATCCTGCTCAACAACGAGATGGATGACTTCTCCATGCCGGCGAACACGTCGGAGAATTCCCCGCCGCCAGCGCCTGCCAATTTCGTCAGCCCTTTGAAACGGCCTCTCTTCCATGACTCCAACCATAGTTCTCAAGGTAAGGTGGCCATAGCGCGAAACGGAAGCTGAGACGATCTGAAACGAGCTCAGAGCCTCAGACGACCATGTTTCTGAAGAGAGCTTGATTGTTGTGTCATGCTTGTGCTGCATTTGCATAGGACGGGAAGCTCGCGGCTGCAGTTGGTGCCAGTGGTGGCAGCATGATCCCCGCTGGAACGATCGAGGTGTTCCTCAACCATTTCGTCAAGAACATGGATCCATTAGCTTCTGTCATGGCGCCAAGGGTGTATCACCAGGTTTGAAATACCTTTTATTTTATTAAAAAATCATCAGTCAAAAATAGCTAACTCATGTCACAGGCCGGCTCGATAATCTTGCTTCTGAGCTTGGTTTTGGTTGCTATGTCCGCAGCTGATCCCAAACGAGGTCAAGTACGAGAACTGGACGACGGTGACCGGCGACCACTTCGAGCTCGACGCCGCGACGAGGGCCGACCTGCAGAAGATAGGCCACGTCCTGACGCCGCTAGCCGGGGAACCATAAGCCAGCTCGTGGTGCACAACGTCGGGGGTCAAGGCGACCTCACCGCCGTCAGTGACCCCAGGAAAGGTGGTGTCCCGGCCGGTTACTGAGCAGAACAGAAGCACTGTTAATTAGTGTCCTGCGCTGATATATGCGTGTGTGACGTGCGGCGGAGTTAGGAATGAAAACTGAGAAAAGAGGAAACATTTCAGCTTATGAGCTGCTCAAGATGAAGGGGGGAAAAATATACACAGAAGGGAAAATCATAAGCAAATTGTCCTCGAAATTCATGTACCACAAAACGAGAGTAGTTGAGCATTACTAGTGTTGCCCGTTATTGCCAACGCATCTCAATCCTTAAAGGGCCACTATCGTCCACAAGAATCCATCATCCTGACTTCTGTGAAATATCACTGATCTTTGCTGTCTCCACGGGCTGATTAATGGAGACTGAGACGCTGAGAGTGAGAGGCACCAATACCAAACCTTAGCAGAACCAACTCCAAAACCACAAAACGAGTCTCCTGAATCCTGATCAAAACCTTCCACGCCTGACAGGTGGACAAGTTTCTATACAGTGACTAGCCTAGTCTTGACTACAACACTACAGTGAAACACCACCAACTAATTAAGCAGCTGGTCTGCCGTCGTCGCGAGTGGCAGCTTTTTCCGAAGAAGGTCACAATTGTCAAGAGATTGAAGCACCAAGCACCATCGACGGTAGGGCTCAGTTGACGTGTACTGCAGGGTGCTACCAGAGTGATGTACTTATACCCGTCGGCAGTCGTCTCAGAATCACGACGTACGTAACTGCAGTGATTTGAGTAGGAAGTTTCTCCCGTGCAAGGCAGACAGAGACAGGCATATATGGATCGATACGAAAACGCCGTCGATGATGGGTGGTTACACGGGCCCAGAAGTGAGACTGATCTTCACTCATCGATCGAGCACACAGCTGAGTACTGTAGTTTGGCTAGTAAGAGAATAGGTGGCTGAGAATTTTCGTCAATAATCATGCCGGCCGTAGTGGCAGTGGCATACTGGCATCTCACAATCCTGCAGCCAAAATCCAATCAAGCCGTCAAGCTCACCACAATTACACGCAAATTAACCTTCCTTGCATGCCAAGTTTGCGCTAACAGGGGGCCCTCCTCTCCAAGTCTTCTCTATAGTCTAGTAAGTATAATAAGCTCTCTCTCTGTATATATACATCGTCTTGCCACCTCCATCCTATGCATTTAGGACACAAACGCAAGAGAGACGGGCAAGGGGAAAAAAATACTCTCTACTATAGCTATAGGTAGGCTCTTGAGGAACCACCCATATAGAGAGAAGATCAAGTGAGAAAGAGGAGATATGGCGTCCATGATAACAGGAGATTTCGTGGAGGCATACGTCCGGAAGAACGCCTGCAAAGAGGAGCTGAGGAAGGCAGGAGCGAGCACCGTCGGCGGGGTGGCGGCGGCGGCGGCGCAAGGAGAGAAAGAAGGCTGGCGCTGGTGCATCGACATCGGAGAAGAAAACGGCCAAAGAGGCTGCAGCGGCCGGTAGCAACAAGGGAGAAGGAGGGAGCAGCCTCTTTGGGCTCGTGAAGAAGAAGGTTCACCCCAAAGCTGGCGGAAATGTAGGAGCTTCTTCTTGAGCTCCTGTGTCGTACTACTGTGCTGCAGTATACCAAGCTGCTCGCTGTACTGCTCCCGGTAGGCATCTGCGTGGCTGATAAAACATGCAAGGAATTCCAGAATTTTACTCCTGTATATCTTGAAGTCAAGTGGTTTCGGTTCAGACTTTCGGCTAAGATTGGCCTTTTTGTTACTTTCCCTTTTCTCCTCCTTGAATAAGAAGCATGCAGGGGCAAACCATGCAGATGTAAACATGTTTGTTTGATACAGATGGTCGAAAAAGATGTTCAGGGGAAAGAAATTGGAGCAGTTCCTTCTCTCTATCTTTCTCTACTGATGAAAACAGCATCAGTATTTGGGTCTACAAAAGTGTACAAAGTCATGTTTGATGTTTGCTACTGCGATTTCCTCCTTGCTAGGAGCACATGCTCTGATTACCGATTGTCTTGCTCCACTTTCCATGCTAGGTTTCCAAAGTTAAGCTGACAAAGCAGTGTCTCACAAGTTCCAACCAGAATATGAATATGCAGTGGTTGACACTAGCTTGGAATATGAATATGCAGTGGTTGACACTTGGACAGCGCGAGACAGGCTCCCATGCGGGACAGGCTCCCATGCGGCAACATTTGTCCTCTGCGCTTATGATCCTCTGGAGTCTGGAGGACATGCAGTACTTAAACTACACGCTTATATAGGGTCCTACTAATAGTATTACTGTATTAACAAAGTCGATCTGGTTAATCCTGGATAACTGGTCGTGTTCCTTACAATAAATTCTTTAAAATAAGACCCCACGTATATATATTTTGACAAAAAATTTAACAGACATTTATACACTAAGAGAAATAGCCGAATTTTACAGAACATCGCAAAAACACTCCAGAACATCGGAAGAAATGCGCTAGAATATCGCAAGGAACACGCTAGAATATCGAGACCGGCTGATGCATAGCCAGAGACGTAGGCACACCATCCCACTGAACCAAAATCTTTTTTTTTTTTTTTTTTTTTTTTTTTTTTTTGCAGAAGGGGAACTATATTAAAAAGTCAACAGACACCCTGCGTTTTTGCAGGAAACATCCTGGTACAAATAGAATTGACACACACGTGCACGCGCGCCTCGGGCGATGCTTCCTCCATCGTCCTCCACGTCGGCAACCTCAGTAGAACAAATGATGTCCAGACAAATCCACCTTCCGCCATGCCAAGGGATACCAAAACCTTGGAAACTGTTGTAATAGCCTGCACAGTGGCTGATGAACCCCGGTGCATCGATTCCGTTGAAAGGCCATCGGACATCCCCACAACACGACCAGAAGAGGAAGAGATCCGTGCTGACAACCGTCCGTGCCACCCGCAAAAAGCAATCCGCGACCACCGCCGACAACAAAGAACCTAGAAGAAACTCGTAGGGCAGGGGAAGAAAGGAGTCATTCCACATTCGCAACAAAAGAGAATCTCACTGACCTTGCAGCCCACCGCCGCCGGCGCCAGGACAACAACGAGGAAGAAGGCTCCGGATGGCAACGGGTACCCGTGATCCGAAACCTGATGGGTTTTTGCTCTATTAGGGTAAGGGCATGGGTCAACTTCTCTAGCCGTGGGTTTGTTAATGGGACAAAAGCTAAACCCAGCAGGTTTACAGGCATGGGTTTGGGCATGTAGTACCCAAACCCGCAAACCCTTGGGTTTTTTAAACTTGGGTCCAAAATATCATGACACGATACAATTAGAATACACAAAGTTCAAGATGAGAAATTAGTGTCCTTGCTTTGTGCCCCGGTTGAGCCTAGGCCAACTGGGGAAGAGCGCCTCTCGCGCGTGTAAAAGACCTTTCTGCTGCTTCTTCTTAATATACCAAAGCCGGGATACCGGATCTTTCAAAAAAAAAAGATGAGAAAAGAAAATGATGGGCTGTTGGAGTATTGGTGATGTGCATGCCCACAGTCCAACTGGACTCAAAGGATAGTGGGCTGTTCTTTTTAAGGAAATATGGTGCGCTGTGTACGGAGGATAGGGAGGGAAATACGATGGGCTGTTGGACTAGCATTTAGAAGGCCGTGGTCCAAGTATATGCAGCAGCCTGCAGCCAAAGTTTGTGTTGCAAACACAGTGGGTAGGTGCAGCCACGCACAACCCACGCCGCCACGCGCACAACAATAGTCCCACCGTGCCAAGTGACTCAACATTGGATATCTTGGTGAGCTATAAAGTATGTACATGCTCACTTGAATGAATGAGTAAGTCTAAGTCACACACTACACGTTGTCGGGGACAGGCAACCCGTGGGTACCCATTACCCGCACGGTCACGGGTATGGCTAAAAATATGTACCCGTCAGCCTTCATGGCTTTTTTAACGGGTGTAATTTTTTTTCATGGACACGGGTATGGGATAGTTGTACCCAGCGGGTTTGTACCTGTTGCCATCTAGAAAGAAGGCCAGGAAAAGTGCTGCCGGGAAGTTGACCCCTCATGCAAATCTCGCCGAGAACGACGCCGTTGCTACTACCATCTCCAGAAAGTTGCACAAGCATCCTAACCCTAGCCGACAGTATAGAAGGTGTCAGTGGGAGATAGAAGCTACTGGACCTAAAGCCTACCACTATACATGCCCTCCTGACAAGGAGATGGGCAGCCCTCTCATCCCCTCCGCCGGCAAGGACGCTGGAGGAGAGGGGGCCGGCGGATCGACGGAGGGAAAAACAAGTCACCCACCCTTGAAATCGCCTGTTACCACTATAGAAAGGGGAAAGACGGTTCGAGAGAGTAGTTGCACCTTTCTTGCGGTGTCTAGATGACAGAAACTAAATTGGAGTAATTGCAGCCATAGGATCATTTGGAATCTGATTTATCTCATCCTCAAGACGAGCACATTGTGGAATATGTCGCTTGAGTTGTGACACATGAATAACTGGGTGAATTTTACACCCTTGAGTCTCGCTGCTCAGCGAATCTTTCATCTTCTAAATACCTCTACTTTATTCACTATATAAAAGGTCTACATTTTGTACTATGTACTACAGAATTACATCTATATCAAATTTAAAGGGTACTCATATTAAATTAAATTTAAATTAGGATGATCGTGACAGGGTTATGTGATACATGTGAATTGTGCCTCAACTAAGACACATTTTATGGAGTTCCAGATACTGAATGTTTTCTTCTTCCTCTAATTAGGCGTCCTTCGTAATCATACTCAGTCTAGTGGTTCTAATCTTTTCCTTCCAATTACAATCATATGGTATGCTAAACATTTTTCGTTATTGCCCGTGCGAAAGCACGGGGGTATCTACTATTATCTTAAATTATTGGCACTCTCAGTTCTGCTACTTAGTATTGTCTTAGTCTAGATTATGTTGCTTGAGGTAATTTATATTTATCTTTTTAAAAAAATGTTGCCATTGACACATATTTCATTAAGCAGGAGAGCGATTAGGTACACGATCGCACGGGGGTATCTTCTAGTATTAAATTATTGGCACTCTCACTTCTGCTACTTAGTATTGTCTTAGTCTAGATTATGTTGCTTGAGGTAATTTATATTTACCTTTTTTTTAAAAAAAATGTTGCCATTGGCGATATTTCATTAAGTAGGAGAGCGATTAGGTACACGATGGGGAACGGTAACACTGAGGTTAGTGAGACCCAGGACACCCACATCCACATATAAAGTTGAAAGATTACATTGATAATACATTTACAACGAGCATAGAGAACCGAATTAAAGCTAGCTCTCAGTCGTGCAACAGCTTATGCAGGTGCTTGTAGCCGGATAAGCACCAACCGGTGGTCTCATCTTGAATCAGGTCGGGCGAAGTTGCACGGCGGATAGCGTTGATCTCGAGGAAGTTATCGTGTTTCTCTCCTTCTATAGCAACCAACCGACGAGGAAGAAGGAGTTAAAACCTTTCCGGATCAATTTGGGCAGCAACTTTTACGCACCATGGCCACCATGCCATCGCCCGGCGCTGCTCGGGCACGGCAAGGTGGAGCTTGCGCAGCCAAAGATTGCAGGCCTCCCCTGGTTGAAGCAATCAAAAAGGCGACATGAGGGTTGGGGGGGGGGGTGAATAGGAGCCTCAAAATTTTCTTTCGAAAACTTGAACTTGTGGCTCTCACGCCCCTCAAACTCGAACGCTCCAAGTCACGGATGATCTCGACCTAGATTGCTAGGTGGATGCCCTAGAAGAGACGTGTCCCGGTTGAAACCGACGTGTGCCGTATGAAATCAGCACGTAATCACTTCATGAGAAAAATCGAAAACCTCCTCAAATGAACATGAAAAATGTTGAATTTTTAACCCAAGCCTCTAGACACCGTGGACAACATCTTCACAAAATTTCAGCCCCAAACTCGAAGTTTTGGAATACCAGACATGTCCGGGTTGCATACCGAACGGTCCGTATTGTCGGGCCGAGACAAAGAAAACTGCTCCGAACTCAAAACGCCTCAAGTCAAAATCCGATCGAACTTCCTCAATACTTGATCTTTGGTCATGATTTTTAAGCCATATAAGATCACTGCATGTAGGTGACAAGGTTGCCCCAAAAAATTCGCAAAAAGATCAAGTAAATCACCAGGAATTCCAAATCTCACCTCACACCAAAAACCATGAACTCAAACATAAAATCACCCAAATCCGATGACACAAGAGGTTTCTAATGGTTTCCTTCGGTGAAACTCTTTGGTTCTTAGTCAAGATCGAATTGGGACAAAAAAGAATCGCACCAAACGGACTAGAAACGAAGAAATCGATGGAAATAGAGAAGGGAAAATATGAACTCGCGAAGAACACGTAACAAATCAAAATCACAAAGAAAAACTCGCACAATCTATCGATCCGAAAAGCCCAGAGGGCATGCACACACTAAGGGGTGTCCTTTCTACGAAACAATAGATCACAAAGTGTATGGACCTCTCACAAAGCAGGGGAACTACTGGGAAGGAAACCCTAATGATGCACACACTAAGGGGTGCCCTCTCTATTTATAATCTTGGTCCGAATGACCCTCCTACCCCCTACTGATATAAATATAATTATCGAAACCACTTATCCAGGGGCATTATGGTCGGACTTGAATATCTTTTGATCCGACGGCCACCGCGCCTCCTCATCTATAGCATTGCTCCACGCAATCTTGCAGAAGCCGCCACGTGTCGTCCTTCCGTCCCACCGAACATCTCGCCCGGTTTTGAGGCCCAAACCCGCGAAACCTGCCATCGATGGTTTTGAGGCCCAAACCAGCAAACCGTGCCGATGGTTTGGAGGCCCAAACCACCAAACACGCTTTGCTAGTATCATGTCGCGCACGCGTCCCCCCGACACGTGTCACCGCTATCTTCGACCGCCTGCCGCCAAGTCTCTCCCAACTTGCAACGCCGCCGCCTTGACCCGACGACACAGTCCCTCCATGTCCTCTTGCATTCGTCGATGTCTCGGATGTCAGCCACCATGGCTAGCCACCCAGCGATTCGGTCCCTCGGTCCAAGCCACACGTCCGTCCTTCACCTCCGCAGTTTGTCGGCCCGACACATCCTCCTTGGCCCCTTCACCTCGCCGTCAACTACCATCTCCGGGCTCCACACCTATACAACACGAACCAAGAGATACGTCTTCGACACACTCCACGTATGCCGGTGAACATAGCCGAGGCATAAAGAATAAAGAAAAATAGAAATAAAATGTTGATCGCTGACAATCACTCAATCAAACAACTAAACACATTTAATCTAAATCAACCATGTGTTCGCACTGGTCCCTCGCTAAAGCAACAACCCAAGATGATTGATCTCGCCGGCAACTGCAATCATAGCTTTGTTTTGATTGATCTTGCATTCTACTGTAATCATACACTTTTTATGGGTTCCACAGAGCAATGATGCTTGGGAGGTTTACCTGCTACAACTCAATGTTATTGTTTAATTTAGCGTTGTGATCAGCTGTGTTTTTCAACCTACCTAGGTATAAATTTCAAATATTTTCCCTTTTGCTACATTTTAATCAAAAAAATTTATTACAAGATTTTTTTTGTTGGAAAGCGGGTATCTCCATCGAGTTTCACACATTTGTCCATGTTATGAGACCTTCCTATCTTTTTTAGTGTGAAATATGAACAACATAGTTTACCTTCGGATGCATCATTTTCAACACACCGATGGACGGTGCATGCCATGTTCAGATGGCCGGATAATTATCTTCTTATTGTCTATGTATTCCTTCACAGGCCAAGGATATACTTCAGTCAACGAAGAAAGAGGTCGTCGCTTATGTCGATGTCCAATAATGGTGGCCTCTTTACTCCGAATTACACTCAGCAACGAGCCACAGCCAAAGTGCCAAACCATCAAGCATCCAGCTGCATTTTTAAGGGAAGACTCAGGTCATCAACCACTGCACTATTGCTGGTGCTAGACCGAGTATTCTTCGAGCCCCTGTCATACGCAATAAGCGAATAAAACAATGGTCGTCACCACCCCTCGCCTTCATCGTTTTAAAGAGCACAGAAGCATGCTGCATGAGCACTGATATTCCTAAGCATTAGCTTAGACCAAAACTGGTGTCGACCGTAACTTTCCTGAGCTAGCCATGAACAGCCTTGTTCCTCTCTTTCTCTTCACCTGGTGGTGTCTCCGCCTCAGCGCACCAACTAACGCCGATAACCTCAAGTACTACATCACAACCAAGTGCTCGGACAACCTGAACTACACGCGCGGCAGCGCGTTCCAGGCCAACCTCGACGCGCTCCTGTCCTCCCTCCCGGACGCCGCGGCCGCGTCCTCTGGGTTCGCCGAGAACACCACCGGCGGCGCCGCGCCGGACAGGGCGTACGGCCTCGCGCAGTGCCGTGGCGACGTCAGCGCGTCGGACTGCCTCGACTGCCTCAACGACACGGCGCATCAGATCGCCAGAAGCTGCCCGACCAGAAGAACGCCATGCTCATCTACGAAGGTTGCCTGCTGCGCTACTCCAACGCGAGCTTCTTCGGCGACCCCGACACGTCCGACCCGATCTTCCAGCAGGCGAATGACAAGAACGTGACGCAGCCGGAGCAGTTCATGTCACTGCTCAGCGCGTTGATGAGCAACCTCACCAGGGAGGCTTCCAATGGGTCCCCGCGCAGGTTCGCGGCCGGCGAGGTCCAGCACACAGACTACGAGAAGCTCTATGGCTTGGCCCAGTGCACGCGGGACACAAGCGTGGCAAACTGCAAGCTGTGCCTCGCCATTCTCGTCGCTACGATCCCCAAGTGCTGTGACGGGAAAAGGGCGGCCGGATCTTCTCGTCGATCTGCCAGCTCCGGTTCGAGATTTACCCGTTCTACGACGCCGTGGCCGCCCAGGCGGCCATGTCAACGGCGCCGGCGCCGCGAGGTGGGCCAGTCAACGGCAGCGACCTTCCCGGCCCACGAAACACTAGTAAGTGGACGTGTTTAGCATTTGTAAAATGTTTATTTTGTCCCCCTCAACTACCCCAAAAGTTAGTTTTTACTCCTCAACTTTAAAACTCCCTCGTCTTTCAAAATGACATCCATGGCAATTTTCACGGTGGTTTTCTTTACGTTTATTTTGGCGTAATCTTTAAAAAAATCATAACTCAACCTTTAAAAATCACCGTAGATCATAGAAAAATTATAAAATAAAAAAAGATTGCTGGTGAGTAGATCTACAGTTGCCGTAGTGGACCTCAAAATCATAAGCGTGCGCTCTAGCGGTGCGAAGCTCAGGACTGGCCTACCTGAGCACCGTCACTAGGCACTGGGCACTTGCCAGCGTCAGCCAGCTCATCAAACAATTGTAAAGTGGTAATCCTTGACTACAGTCTCCATTCTAAATTGTAAGTTGTTTGACTTTTTCTACTCTAAATTTAACAACTCGTCTTATTTAAAAAGGTTGTGTAAATATAGTCAAATGTAAGTCATTCTTGAAAAAAGTTTATAAATAAAGCAAGCCATGACCAGTTATATTTTTGGGATGAAGGTAGTATATATTAACAAAACAAGCAAAAGTACAAACAAACAGAGCTACAATTTAGGAGACAAAAAAAAAAAAAAAAAAAAACGAGGAAGATGAGATAGATTACACAAATGCTCTAGACACAAAAAGGAAACAAAAAGAAGATACTTGGCCCAAAGAATAACTATGTCGATGTTTTCTTTAAAGAGAGATTTGCGGCGCTGCAAAGAGACAGCCTCTCCTCTAGTTTCGAGACAAGAGGCACCACAAAAAAGACACCTTCAAAGGATTGAGATGTATAATATTTTCTCGTGCTCAACCTGTCTTGAACAAAAGCCAGAAGAAAACCTTATGCTTGTGATGGCGACAAGTTTTCCGAATCTAACCTTATGCTTGTGATGGCGACAAGTTTTCCGAATCTACTTGAAAACTGGTTGAACAATGCATGTTTCCATTAAATACATTATTTTTGCTATGCACTTAGATTCATGTGCATGTGTACTTAGAATACAAACGTCCAGAAAATTTTTATCTTGTAGTGCATGTGTAGATTGGTGTGTGTATTGTATTGTAGATATCGCTTTCATAATTTTCGATCGTTATCGATGTACTTTTGATCCGATGGTTTTGTTGTTGAATTTAACAGAATATCGATGTTGTTCTCATTTCTTTTAACGATGTATCGATTTCGTTTTCGAGGAATTAATGTGAAACTGAAAATGATTTGTCCTCCTACCGATGGTTTCTGGCCTTTTTCTCCCGAAGAAAGGCCTTTTTCTTTCAAAAGATGAGTGATTCTCGGTGAATGTTGATCAAACAGCTTCTGTTCTGAATTTTCAGCTACGATGAGAGCCGCGGCCGTCGGTGCAAGAAGTAATAGCACAGTCAGGACAGCACTTATAAGTATCTCGATTCTTGCAGCTGTCACGATGCTGCTGCTGCTGTTTGTTGCTGCCTATACCTGCAAGAAGAACAGAAAACCACACAAGCACGTGCAGATAATAAGAGACGGTAAGTTACTGAAACACTGTTAGCTATCAGGAGAGAACATTGTGGTGCAACCTTCAGGCCTAGCTCTTCATTTTTCTCTTATCAATAGGACATGAGGCTGAAGAAGAAGAAATGAGAACTTCAGAGCCTCTCACGTACGATCTGAGTACTCTACGGGTTGCAACTGACCACTTTTCAGAAGAAAATAAGCTCGGGGAAGGAGGGTTTGGGCCAGTATATAAGGTAAACTTCAATCCTGGAGTCCTACCGAAGATTAGTGTTTATTTGTTTAGTGGTTTTTCTCATAATAATAAGAATAGAAAATGTTTGATGGCCCATTCTCATCTCGATGTTGTTCAGGTACCCTACCAAATGGGCAAGTAATTGCAGTGAAGAGACTCTCCAGAACTTCGCAACAAGGACACATGGAGATGAAGAACGAGGTTGTCCTGGTTGCAAAGCTCCAGCACAAGAACTTGGTGCGGCTGCTGGGCTGCTGCATTGAGGAAGACGAGAAGCTCCTTATCTACGAGTTCCTCGTCAACAAGAGCCTCGACAAGATCCTTTTCGGTGCTCGCTTGACCATAATCCTTTGCCAGGCCACTCGGTCCTTTTGTTTACTGATGAGTGAACTCAACTTCCAGATTCTATAAGGCAGCAGGAGCTAAGCTGGGAGATGAGGTACAAGATCATCGAGGGAATTGGTCGTGGGCCCTCTACCTTCACGAGGATTCGAGGCTGACGATCATCCACCGTGATCTGAAGCCAGGTAACATCTTGCTTGATGCGGATATGAATCCTAAGATCTCAGACTTTGGCTTGGCGAAGTTGTATGACATCGCCTTGAGTATGGCAAACACAAGCCGGATAGCTGGTACATAGTAAGTTGCATTGAGCGTCCAAATTCTTATATAACTGTGCCCCAAGCGTAATTACCAATAGCAAGTATCTATTTTTTTTTAGAAGTGCGGCAAGAGAATAATAGCAAGTATCTATATATGTGTCGATTTGCACCTCCTAACTTGCCATGTCTTCGAGATGCAGTGGATACATGGCGCCGGAGTACGCCGTGCGCGGCACCTTCTCCACCAAGTCTGACGTTTATAGCTACGGCGTACTTGTCCTAGAGATCGTCACCGGCCAGCGCCCAGCCGAAAATCTCATAAACTTTGTAAGTTGTAACCTTTGAAGTAGAGCACGGATTGTAGTTTATTAGTCCACTAACCCTGCATGATGAATATAATCTGAATTTTGAGTAAAATATAAGCATCTTATAAGGTTGTGATTTTTTTATCCTAAGGTTGTGATATATTTACTAGCAACAACTAATCAAATTACTTTCCTTTACCCACTCTTTATTTATTTTCTATATCCATTTATCAATTACTCTATATTTTTTTTGTCATCTATATTCATATTGTTTTCTCACTTCATATCACATCTCTTTATGCTTTATGTTATATGAGTTCTTATTGTTGCCCATGTATTATGACATAATGGATTTAGAATTTGGTTTCTAAATTTTGATCTTTACTAGAGCTTCTCCAACGGTTTCAAGCAAATGGAGTTGGCATCCTTCATTTTTGGCAAAAACGCCAAAACATCTCTCCAGTCCTCTCTCTCTCTCTCTCTCTCTATGAATGTTTTAGTTTTCCTAAAAAATATTACTTACAAAACAAAAAATGCTTGAAAATAGCAAAAACATTTTTAAAATCGTAGGAATTTAATTGAAGAAAATATTTGTGACTTCAAAGCAAATGACTTCAAATGAAAAACTTGTCAACTACCAATTTTAGATTATTGCTAGAGCACTACAACCTCGGTATACACCATGTTGACATCCGAGCATTGATGAAGCCAGCAGTAGGGGCAACCCGGCACGAGCCTGCCCTACTACCAGCTTCGCCACTGCATCCGAGGTCCTTCAACAATTCTAAATTTTGATGCAATTAATGTCCAAGAATTTGAAGCAAATATTCAATACTTCAAATAAAAATCTTGTCAGCTATATATAAAGTTTTAAATTTCTCTAGCACTACCACTTTGGTATACACCATGTCAACATTTGTGGTTTTAAGAAAAACTCTAAATTTTAAATTTCAATATCTAAGAACCTAAAATGAACGTTTTGATTATCTTTCACAATAATAAATTTGGTTAATTGTGAATAAATAAAAAATAGAATTAACTCTGTTGTCAACGATGGTTTGACTCTAAGAGATGAACAAGTACACCCTCCGTGTCGCGGCTGCTCGAGGGCTGCCCAGCCGATGGGCTGGGCCCACAGGAGATGTTAAGGTGCATCCACGTCGGCCTGCTCTGCGTACAGGAGGACCCACGCCTCCGGCCGAGCATGGCGTCCGTCATCATCATGCTCAACAGCCGCTCCATCACGCTGCCCATCCCCACGGAGCCAGCCTACCGTGAGCCCAAGCGAGGGGCCGAGGGCAGCTGCTCCGGACCCGTCGATCAACGAAGGCTCTGTCTCTGATTTGGAACCTCGTTGAATCGTTGATGGTGTTGCTGCATGGAGGACGTCAATGGATCACTGCTGCTAGTTTTCTTGTTGAAGTTAAGCGAGTAGTCTTCATGTAATTTCCAATGGCAGCTAGACCAAGCAATAGAGGGAACAACACTAATCTCATCAATAAATTATATGTGATCCCGCATGATTTCTCGCTGAGTATATAGAACTGGTTTGGTACTAGCCATACATCATTTGGACTCCTAACTAGAGGGACACCTGAAGCCACAAGGCATGCTCATTCACCTATATCAACACATATACACAAACCTGTCTCTATGAGCATATTCGAAGGATTGAGAATAAATCTTAAATTACCACAAGGCGCCTCTAATCGAGGACTTGATCCTGGTGGATAGAAACCAACCAACCAACTGATCAGTTCACATCAGGATCAGTACTTCTTCTTCTTCTTTGAGAAAATTAGGGTTATTACTGGACTTCGTAATAAACACCATAAGGGCTTCCATAATGCCCTTTCGTGTATTTGGCCCAGTGCAAGTGGGACGACGGCACTATGCCCCAACTTTTAGGGGCCCCCGATTGGGCTTCAAGGGGCTAGTATGGGCCTTTCGGTTTCCGTTTTCCCTGCTCCAGCCTGCTGGCCTAGTAGCTTTATATGAGTTCGCGCCGCGTTTTGACTGGAGTGTAGGCGGGCTGCTAGGCACCGACCAGGTCGGAGTGGGCGGCCTACCCAAAGGCTTGCCCCGGTGCCTCCCCTCTCCCATCGTCTTCAACCTCTCGATATCGCCCCAGTTGCCACCGCCGCCGGTGCCCTAGGGCTCGCGGGAGCTCGGCGAGCCCTAGAGGCGCCGGCGGCGTCCTCCCCTCCCCCTCCCCTTCTTCTCCCCGCATCGGCCCTAACCCACGCCCCCTCCTCCAAGGTCGACCCGCCGCCTACCCGCACCTGGCCCGGGATGAGGCCGACCCTGTGCCGCCGGAGCTCACCGCCCAGTGTGACCGCCGCAGCTAGCCCGGATTCTACACCGGGGTCACAATGGAGGGGCAGCGCCGGACACTAACTGGGGGGAATGCTTGCTGGCGTCGTCGTCATCTCGAGCTCCGGCGTCGTCGGGGCCTCAGAGCAGGTCGTGGGCGCAGCTTGCCAAGGCCGGGTCGGCGGCGACACAAGTCGACACCGAAGATTGCCCGGAGTGTAGTCAATCTCCTATGAAAACATTGGAATCTCGGCGATCTTTTCTTTTGACAACACTTTGCTTGTTCTTATTGGGTCCGACGTTCGTGACTTGTACCATCTCACGACAGCCTTCTTTTCCTCCATGGGCCTGTCGTGGTTACGACACAGCCTCTTTCAGACCAAGTCCGGAAGCGAACGAAAGTCAACTGTACTAATTTGCACACAAGATTTTTATTGGGTTTTTTAGATGGGTCTTTTACCCTTTTCGTAAAACCTAAAGAAGGGTCAGAACTAGATATAAAAGAACTCGTGAGTAAGCTATGGATTACCCGCGAGAACACCAAGAAAAACAAATAGTAAGAAAAACATGAGATGGGGGTGGGTAGGGGGGAGGGACATACAACACACACTACTCCAACCGACACTACTGATGGGCGCCAGACCCAACAACACAGACCCAACCGCCTAGACCTACAAAATAGGATTTCAATATAAAAATAAAACACAAAAAGGTTGCCTGCTTATATGACGAAGCCGTAGTGGCAGACCACCACCAAAACGATCCACGATAACGGCGACAACAACAACCAGGTAAGCCGTTGTGAGCGCCCACATCGGCTCACTCTCAATAGTGACCATGTAGCCACTGGAACCAAACGACCATCAGCTCAACAACGACCAAGTATGTAGCCACTGGAAACTGAACCACACCAACAGCTCAACAATGACCTGGTAGCCACCGGAACTCAGATAAAAAAAATGATCAGGTAGCCACTAGAACCAAACAACTAAAGAGGCAACATCGGATGAGACGACGCAGGCCAATACGAAGAGAAGATGAAGCACGCGCAAGTAAAGGATGGGCAGGGTCGACTCCAACGACCGGCACGGATGGAGCGGTGAGATGCATCAACGAAGCCTTCACAAGGTGATGACGTCCACACACGCATTCCATGGGACATACGTCCCAAGCCCATGCCGGGCAACTTCTGTTGACAGATGACGAACTGAACTCACGACGCGGGTGCGGCCAACGCAGATCAAGGAGAGGGTGTGGCGGCCGTCCGAGCCTCAGAGGCAGGGTGTGAGGCGGCGGTCATAGCGTGCAGCTGCAGAGGAATGCACGCATAGGTGGAAGGCTAAATTAATTTGGACATCCATGGATTTTTGACAAAAATGACCTAAAATTCAAATCTTGGTGGGGGACCATCTCTTCCTAGTTCATTTTTTTTAACCAGAGAGTATCCATTAGAGAGTTGCCGCCATCGTCGCAGTCTGCAATGACGCCGAGCCTGCCGAGACCTTTGCAAAACGGATGCGGCGTCACTTTTTTTTTCAAAACGGGAAACCCATTTCCATTACAGAGCAACGGAAGCATTTGGTGATATTACATAAAAAGAAACTAGACATTGGCAGACACATTGCCCAGACTTAAAACCACTCCCTGCTGCAAACATAGCCAGCCTGGGATGCAAACCGACTCACCACCTGAACCTGAACCAAGTTAACTTTTCTTACATGAACCAGCTAAAACATCGTAGAAACTACCAGAGACTACGAAACTAGCCAAAGTTTCAATCCTGCGAGATCACATCGGAAAAGAAAACAAACTAGCCAAGTAAACCTTTTTTTTTTTTTGAAAGCGAGCTCAGCTCTACTTCATTAAGAGAAAACGGTTAGTAGAAAGATACACGATCTGTCCCATTCCCATGGTAAGATGTCAGGAAGTGGTCACATGTAAAACACAGGCAACGACTATGACGATGACAAAAAAGTTATAAACTAAGAAAGAACTAAGCTTTGCTATTGTAGCTTGGCGCGGCTGATGGCGCATGTAAACCATATTGTTTTCCCATGAGACGTAATTGGCTCCATCCAGAAGCCACCACCGTCAGAATCACTGTCCAACAGACTCGCCACATCAGGCTTCGTCTTCATCTTCCTGGTTAGGGGCGTTGTTGTCCTGTACCAGCAGATGGTTGATCGGTCGTCTGGGCCGCCAAATTGTCTTTGGCAATCTTCAACATGATATTTGCCTGAGCTTTCCACATCATCTTGTCATCAGCATCATATAATCATGCCCAATCTCTATACATCATAAAAAAGCAAAAAAGGAAGACTGTCATTTTAGTGCGATTTTGTGGCTCACTCTGCCATGGCCTAGACATGCGATCCCACACCCCCTCCCCCCAACACTCGCCGGCCCCTAAAAGGAAGGTGCGGTAAAAATTTGGGAACGTGGAGACTCTTAAAGGAAACGAAATAGTATGCATGCATGCGAGATAGGTGGAGACTCTTAAAGCAAACGAAATAATATGCATGCATGCGAGATAGGAAAGATTGAACGCTGATCCCGCCTCCCTTCCTAATGCGAGGTCAACCTTCCTCATGCGAGATTGGTGATTCTGCAGGAGCGCACGACACCCTGGCCCGTGACTCGTCGCTCTCGTATCGTCTACCCCATCGCTCCCCTCCTTCCCCTCCCCTACCCTCCATGATCCTCTGCTTGGCATGCTGTACCTCGCCGCCTCCATCCTGGACGTGCAGGCCAGCTTCATCATCGACGTGCAGGTACCCTCTCCTCAGCTCGATCTTGCGCCATTGCTGGTGGTGGCAGGCCTCGGGTCCCCTTGAGCACGACGATGGCATCGATTGAGTGAGCCACAGCTGTTCTTTAACGACCGGTCCGCGTCCCCGGGACTAGGTATGTCCTATGATCCACTGACGGGTAA
Organism: Hyparrhenia diplandra; assembly: GCA_015847255.1. Classification (NCBI taxonomy): domain Eukaryota; kingdom Viridiplantae; phylum Streptophyta; class Magnoliopsida; order Poales; family Poaceae; genus Hyparrhenia; species Hyparrhenia diplandra. The sequence goes on along the minus strand of JADLZK010010938.1, from coordinate 926,120 downwards.
ATTTGTTGGAGGCGCGTGCGTGTGTGCCACAACCCACGTAGACGGCCCTCATGTCGACGCCGCTGGACGCGCCGCCCCCGAACGTGCCACTCCAGGACCAGCCCTGCCGTGGCTGGCTTGCTGCTTCGCGCCGTTGCTGCACCTCCACGCTTGACGGGCCAACCGCTAGCCGGCAACAAGCGCCCGACAGGTACGTCACACCTTCACTTCGTTGTGACTAATTAACTTTGATCCCGTTCAAAGATTATGAATCATTCACGTGCACACCAAATGTTGTTAATTGGATCTGTGCCTGTAGTTCTGCATGTGTGCTTTGATCTGCTTTGCATGCTATTTGTTTTGTCACGGCCTCTGTCTGGTCATCGATCATGGCGGCCTCATGGATTGTTGACACCACCCACATCTTCGTCGCCATGGTCTTCATTCAGAAGGAGCTCTTGGACGACACCACACCCGACATCCATGGTGCACATGTAGAGATAACCGTTTTTCATTATCTAGAGATGACTACTCAGTTTGCCAAAATCTAAACTTTGCTTCATTATTCCAGGTACGGCTTATTCACCCCTCAGTTCAAGCTTTAATTTCCCTCATGCGTACTGTTCATTGTCCAACCATTGTTTGTTGTTTTGATCTCAGAAGACACAAGTCAGTTGAAACTTGAACTTCACCTGTGCAGGATAATGTTTTAGCCGAGTCAAGGATGATGGTCCCTTACTGGCACAAAACTGCATTCACCCCTCAGTTCAAGCTTTAATTTCCCTCATGCGCACTGTTCATTGTCCAACCATTGTTTGTTGTTTTGATCTCAGAAGACACAAGTCAGTTGAAACTTGAACTTCACCTGTGCAGGATAATGTTTTAGCCGAGTCAAGGATGATGGTCCCTGACTGGCACAAAACTGCACTAACTGATTTGAAAGCAACACCAGTACAAAATGAAAATCCTCTGAGCATATCCTCAAATATTGTGCATTATTTTCTGAATTCATGTAAAAGATTGTATCCTTGCATGCTGAACTCAAGGAGTCAAATGAGCAAAATGCTGAGATAGAGAAACCAAGATTGTATCCTTGCATGCTGAACTCAAGGAGTCAAATGAGCAAAATGCTGAGATAGAGAAACTGAGAGCACAGTCTCATGTCCCTAGAGCCCATCCAGGTGAGGCCTTCCTCTCCCTCATTCAGATTTGTATACAACCCAGGATGTTGCAAAATAGCATATGAAATTCCTTCCTACATGGTGCTACAGATGAGCAATGGTTTTGTTTAATAGTTCTTGTTTCATATATCCAGCCATACTTTGATCGGAGATACTTTGTACATTTTGCTGCAAGTACAAATTTCCATGGAGCGCTCTCAATGAACTTGTCAAATTTATATAAAATGGAAAACATGTTATCTTATTGCCAATTAATAATTGGATCCGTGATGGTGCCATCGGAGTATTGAGCTGCAAATAACAGCAACCTCCTATTACTTGGAAACTCATAGTGATTTATTACTGCAACCCTTTTAGTACTTTCTAAAATAATTTTGTAGTTTTTTCAGAATATAAAATTATTGCCTAATTAAACCGAATAAGCTATTTCAGGCCACAAAGAAGTGATTGTAGTCATAGATTTCCATGACTGCTTGGTAGTTAATGGTTCTAATTGTGCAGGTGTGCTTACATGTCATCTGAATATCTTTTTGAGGAATTATGCTGATCCTAATAAAGTTGCTGCTTTCATTTTAGTCGTGACATCTCGTCCCTCTCATAAGCAAAAGGGCCAATCCTGCTGTAAGATGCACATTTTATTGGCTTCAAGTTGCAAGAAGTACCCATTTAATTAACATGCATCTTTAGACTTTATTATTGTTTTAAATATACTATACAATGTACAACTCAACAATGTTCTTATTTCTCAGAAGTATAAAGACAGACAAGATTCACCTCATAGATTAAGTGTGTTTAATCCATTGTTGATCATAGCTGATAGCTTGGTGGCCAACTGTTTTGGCAGTTGGGAATTGCCATCCAAGTTAATTATTTGCCAACTTTGATTTTGATCAAGTATGATTTGTATTTTTGTAGCAGTAGCTCATCCAAGTGGCACACACCCAGGCCGAGGTGGCGAGCTCCCCATCTCGGTCACAGAGCAAGGTGTGTTCTCTATATCCTGTATTGAAGATGGTTGTTCTATGAATCTCTGATCTTTGCAGATATATATTTGTGATCCTCTGAGTAGTCATAACAGTTACCACAATACATTTAGATATTGAGAGGCTGCAAGAGTTTATCAAATATAGAAAATATCCATGCTTGAGAATTGTTATTCATTACTGCATTCGATTGCCGACAACTTTGACATGTGTAGTGCTGCAAACATGCTACCTTCGTCGAATGGAAAGGGAAAGGATAAAACATCAATGTACAGAGCTCATCATAAATCCCTTATCTGAATTTTCCCTCAAATCAAATCATTATTAAATCTATATCCAGTTAAGGTGTTTTCCTAGCTTCAATTGTTTATGTAGACTGGCAAGTCCTTGATAATATTCAGTAAATGTATTATTAAATTTTTAATCTATATATGTATATATGCAGATCACTCTTCTGAAATTCAGCTCTGTAAAGCTTGTGCAGGTGCTATTGGTTTTTGCAAGCTATGTCTGCAAGTGCTGAATGAGAGGGTCTACTCTTACTATTGGTTCATTACTGTTCATTGGTAGACATTCCCTTGTTGTCTGAATTTTAGAGACAAAATGGAATTCCTGTATGGTTGTTTGTATCCCAAAGTCTATTTGTACCACATTAATGCTTATTGCACTAATTTAAGGCATGTATAGTTTAAAAATATCGAGACCTCGTCTCTGTTTCAATTGTAAATAATTTTAATTTTTCTATTCATCTCGAGTGTACCAAAAAATAGGAGTAAGACATTTTGTCTATCCTTTTCATGTCAAATCAATTATGCATCATTATTAAAAAAATTAGCTGCGCATCTTCTGTTTTCATATCTTCAGCTACCACTTATGTGGCTTGTAGCTTCTCCATATATAACTTTTGAAAAGAACTAACCAAGGTTTCACTTATTATCTTTGCATTCATTCCGGTAGGAAGACTGCTCCTATTTTTCTATTATGCACCCTAATCTTTTTGGTCCCTAATGTTTTCAGATGAACCACCTTATATTGTCAAAGTAGTGATCTAATCCTGACTGTGATACAGTTCATTAAACTTTCTTAGTTAAGTAATCCTGAGTTGGGCACCACTACTTTGCTAGAGATTCAAATTTCCCTCTTCATGTGTTGTCAAAAAAAAAATTTCCCTCTTCATGATGATGTGCAGAATAAGAAATCAAAAGCGGGAGGATAACATACTTTGTTTTAATGTTTTGCGGGATTTTCCAAGACACACAACATTGCCCATATAACATGCACAAAATTTGTGTGTTTGGATTAAATGTCACTTTAACGTCATTATTTAATTTCATAGTATTGTTATGTTATAATGCGATCCATGTGGATTTATATAAAAATGTAGTCATCCCAGTAGCAACGCACGGGCGTGATACTAGTATGTCATATAAGCGTGAACTTGACAAATGATCTCAACAGGGTTCTTCACTGTTTTTTTTTAAATAAAAACATCCCTGTTGCGGCATTTCCACACAGCCCAACAAACAGCCCCAATTCCTGGCATAAAACGTCTCTCTATCTCGTAACCAAAGTTTACACTGATCCAAATTCTGTGGAACATTAGATGCCCCGATACATGTAGCTATGACAGACCAAACCATTTTAATTACTTGACATTGAAAGAACAAATGAGTAGAATTTTCCAAACAATCACAAAATGCACAGCTAGCATCCCCTTCCCAATTTCCTTTTTTTCATGTTATCTTTAGTTAGAACATCATCATTAGATAGCATCCACAAAAAAGATCTTAATTTTCTCTGGTATTTTGCTTTTCCAAATTCTTTTATGAGCATACTCAGAGCGAAGATGTGATCATCTCATACACTGATTTACACTAAAATTTTTGTTTTTTTTTTCCCTTTTGTTCCCATATATGATTCATACTCTAAGATAAAAACATGAAAAAATTAAACCACAACGGAGTCAATCTCTTAGTTGGATGAAGGTCTTGGTTGGATGAAAGATTTTACGTAACAAATTTTGCCTTTTATAATTAGGTATATATATAGTATAGGTATAGATTAAATCTTACAATTTTTACTTTCTTTCTCATTAATTTTTATCAATAGCATTAGTAATATTTATTGTTACCAAAAAGTAACAGTTTTATCATCAATAATCTAAATTATACATCTACTTCGTTGTTTTGATCAATGGCCGTGTTTGGATACTATAGCTAAGTTAGAGGTTAGAGTTACTCTCTAGCTCATGAGTAGTCCCTGAACTAACTTTACCCAAAGAGATGTTCGGATGGAAGGGTTAGAGTGACAATAAATGTACTTTTCAATCATTTGGTTTCTTTAAGAACCTCTTGGGGAGAGAGAAAAAGACACTTTTCATGCCCCACCTGAAATAACTCAAAGAGTAAAAATCCATGGTAGTTCCTTAAACTTGTCTCATCATCTCATCCAGTCCATGCACTTAGGAAACTAGATAAATAGGTCCTTAAACTTGTTTAGATGTGTCATTTATAACCAAAATCGGGTTTGGTAGGCGGTTTTGCTACAGTATTAGTGGTTTTTGACTTTTTTTTTTTCCATTTCACCGAATCTTTAAAAAATCACAGCAAATTATAGAAAAAATTGAAATAAAAAATTCATTTTTTTAGACCGCATATGAGTAGATCTACAACCGGGTGCTCGCACCTTTTCCTTGAAATTTTCCCAAGATTTTCCCGGCTGTTATGCATTAAGTGGTAAGCGACGTTCCCTGCCGACGACGAGGCGGCTACTACGGTGACTTCGAGAATCTCCAGATCTGCCGCCGCCCAGCCCTTCTTGGAGGTGCTCATAGGGGTAGAGTTTGCGTGCGTGTGTTCATAGGGGTGAGTGTGCGTGCGTGTTGTGAGTGTCTCAAGTTGTACGTGTCATTCTCAAAAAAAAAAAAAAAAAAAGATCTACAAGTGAACATATAATATGATATGTTTTTAGCACAAAAGTTTTTTCTATGAAGCTTTTTATAATTTTATTTTTTTATTTATTTGTTTGAATTTTTGAAAAATTATAGTAAATCATAGAAAAATTATAAAATAAAAAAATTCAATTTTGTTAGACTTCACATTTGCATGTCTACATAGTGCATATATAATATAGTACAATAAAATAATTATAGAAGTTGCAGCTATGAATTATTTCAATTAATAATAGAAAAGCATAAATCTAAAGCTACAAAATTTTGTATTAAAGCATATCATATTATATACACACACTGTGTAGACATGCGCATGTGAAGTCTAACAAAATGGAATTTTCTATTTTATAATTTTTCTGTAATTTACTATAACTTTTCAAATATTTAGTTAAAATAAATAAATAAATAAGGATTAAAGCTTCAGTAGCAAAAACTTTGTACTAAAAGCATATCATATTATATGTTTACCTACAGATCTACTCTTGTGAAGTCTAAAAAAATTAGATTTTTCATTTTATGAATTGTCTATAATTTACTATAATTTTTAAAAGATTTAACCAAAATGAAAAAAAAAAAACCATTGTCACTTTGAAGCAAATCTGCGGTTTCAACCTGGTTTTGGATGGAAATGACACATTTAAACAAGTTTAAGGACCTAGTATTTACCCGATGTCCTAATTACATGGAGCTAGGTGAGACAACGGACAAGTTGAAGGGCCTACAATGGATTTTACTTTCGAACTCTAATAACCACCTCTTGGGGATGATTTTTTTTGGTGAGTTAGATGCAAATAGCTCTAATCTAACCCTCATGTTTGGTACTTTAGGGCTATTTGAGCCCAAATAGCTCCAACTAACTCTAATTTTCATACTTGAGTTTGCACTGTTGGTGATTTTTCCCTCTAAAAACAAAGACTCATAGCACAAGGAGGAGAAAAATGAGAGAGAAAAGAGGCTCAGATCCAAGCCAACGGTGGTCCCTTGGATGGCTGAGATGGTGCTACTGCTTATCTTACAGTGATAATAACTACTACTGCACCACCGGATCCAAACAGGCCAGCGCCATAGCTTCCGTGTTATATTTTAGGCAAAATACTTGCAAATTAGCTTTGTATATCCTCCTGTATAATTCACTCGATCATGTATTTTAACATATTGATATTGATTTATCATTATCTTGTGCTAAGGGTCAAAGTGTGGTGAAGCAAAAATAGCAGTCTTTAAGCGACCATTATCTACCTCTCCCTTTCTCATTCATACTTGATATTGCTTTTTTATTATCTTGAGCTAAGGGTCAAAGTGTGGTAAAGCAAAAATAGCACTCTTTAAGCGACCATTGTCTAACCTCTCCCTTTCTCATTCATACTTGAATCAGCCTTTCGCATTATTTTCACTTAAAAAAAGTTAGGTTGTTCTAACATGGCTTCACTGGATTTAACTAGATTTGCACATTATTACATACAAATTCCAAAAGTTCATGCCCTTAGCTTAGCTCTAGGATCAAACAAGCACCAATGGTATTTTCGTTATTTTTGCGTAACTGCTGGCGACACATGTTTAGGGCATTTTGTTTTTATTTTTCTTTTCTAATAATTTATAGAGCTTGAGAATTAACGTGGCGTCTGTCGACTCTCCCGTCCAATTCGTCCCGTGTCATCGTCAACGAGTAATGCAACGAGGACTCGACTGTAACACTGCCTAATCAAGCAATCAGTCTACTTCTAGCGGCTGGTAAATCCACGGAAATCCTAATCAAGCGATTATCAGTCTACTTCTACCAGCTGATAAATCCACAGAAAATTGGCGTCTGGGTGCGGCGACGGCAGCTCGGCGAATGGCGATTATTGCACGGGCCGTCCTGCGCTGACCTGAGCACAGACAGGCAGCATATACAGCGAGACAGACACGCGGGGATCCCGTCCATCCCCGGATCAAGAATCCCAACCTCGCAGCGATGGCAGTGACAGCGGCGTCACGCGGCGAGGACCGTGACCGGAATCAGCCGGTGGTGCTTGTGACGGGGTGTTCGGAGGGCGGCATCGGCCACGCGATGGCGCGCGCCCTTCGCGGCGGCCGGGTGCGCCGTCGTGGCCACGGCGCGGTCGCGCGGCTCCATGCGCGACCTCGACGGCGACCCGCGGTTCTTGCTGCTGGAGCTCGACGTTCGGTCCGACGAGAGCGCGCGGGCCGCCGTGGCGGATGCGCTGCGGGAGCACGGCCGCGTCGACGTGCTCGTCAACAACGCCGGGATCCACCTCGTCGCGCCACTCGCCGAGGTGCCCATGGAGTCCTTCCACCAGGTTTTCGACACCAATGTCTATGGTAGGATTACTTTAAAAAAGATGTTTTTTTTTGTTCTGTTTGTTGGCTAGTGCATTGTTTGCCGGTGTGCCGTGATTGATTGATTGTGATGTTCTCCAACAATGACAAGATTTTGGGTCCTGGAATCTGTGTTAGGCAATTTGAAGTTAATGAAGCAGTTGAAGGGTTTTTTCTGTTAGATCTACCAAATGTCACTGTGATTTGATGTGGGGAAAGGTAGAGAGTTAGGAATTAGCTTCGCGGACGTTGCTTGTATGAATGATTTGAATTTCTGCAAACGGTGAATTTTATTTACTAGTAACTCGGGGAACTGGGCAGAGTGCTATACTAACTGGGTGCTTGTTAGCAAGATGGTTTAGATTAGGTCGACCTCGAGTGTATCTAGTTGTGCATGATTCAGTGGTAAATCATGTACAACAATGGGGAATATAGTCAGATTCCTATGACTGTGAGAAGGGATCTGTTGCATCCAGCAAATTCTGCTGAACCAGTGAAGCCAGCAGTGCAATTAGAACCCTTCCAAAGTCATCATTGGCAATACCTTCTGCTTAAAATGCATGATCACAGTAACAAGTGCAGGTTTGATATCAAGATGCTTTGATAGGAAGGTAAATGGAGTAATGAAATTTGTCTCACACAATCTTTATCTCAATAGCTAGTGACTCTAGGCGCTCCCACATAATCTCATATCTGAAAAATTCGTGGTTTATGCTTTTCCTACTCTCTTTCCTGATTTCTAACAGAAGAGGACAATGGTCTGATCATGACGAGACCATATGGTGAAGAGTAGTATTCCCAAACATATCCCTCCAACCCGTGCCAGTCATTGTTCTATCCAACCTCACCTTTACATCTGCGTCAACTGTTGTCTCATGTAAGTCCAACAAACCCCAAATCAGTAAGGGCGAAAGGTTGCCATTCAACTCTCTGGACGGTCACAAACCAGGAAATGCTCAGATCCCTTAAAGGGCGTACCCAGTGCTGTAGGCTCCCGCACTGCTCAGATCCGTTATCGTCCATTCGTCCTGATCGCCCTTAGCTCTTGAACTGTCCAAGGGAGCCCTATGGCCATAACCATTGGCAGTTTCAGCAGTTCCAAGTGACAAGCTCTTGAACTGTCCAGGGGATTAACTGGGTTACCGGACACCGCGTTCCTGCTACGCTTAGACACATTCACAGATATTCTTGAATTGATACTCCCTTCTCATCAATGTTGAATTCCAACATGCCTTGCTTTCCAGAACAGCTTAGATTGTCCCTCGCCTTCATAGTATATTTTGCTGCTCAATCTTTAGGAGACTTGGCTCCAAAATGTCTCCCCGGTAAACAGCAAGTCTTTCAGTTCATCCACTGTTCCAAATCCATAGTATATCTACATACCTTTATACTTTCTATTCCACAAATAGTTCAGTAATAGGTTTCTCCCCATGCACAAGCTCTGTCAGAACCAGGAGGATATACAACACTTCCCAGTGAATATGGTTTCTCTGTAACTTTCACTCTTTCCTGACCCTTCATATAGATTATTATCGGAGAACCATGCAACTCCCTCTTTAACTTCAAATTATTACCTGTAAATGCATGTACCACCACCTTCTCAAGAGGCATCTGAGATGTGAAATTCGCTCTTTCTTCATGACCTTCACTAATCCCAACAATGGAGCTAGATTCTGAAAATCTTTCCTTAACCAGATCAGATGGTTCCTTGTATCCATCATTAGCAAGAATCGGTATACTAACCTTCAGTAGACTCTGGCGAAGAGCTTGTATGCAGACTGCAAAGTTGTATGCACTGTTGGAGACTGCTATTACTCTGGCTCCAGTTTCACTTTGGATTAGCATCTTTGTGTTGCGACGGTGGATGCTGACTTCTATTGCCCTGGATTTCTGTAGGATTCCGGTTTCATGGATTATGGGGAATTGATTTGTGGAATGGGGGTTTCATTTTGTTGCAGAGAGGGCTTGGGGAATGGGAGCGTCGTATTCATTTATGTTAGTACTGAAAAGGGAATTGTCTAACTCTCACAAGTTCTGTTACAGTATTGGCTTGATGTCAAGATAACTTAACTCCTTTTCACTATATATACAGGTGCAATGAGGTTGATTCAAGCTGTTATTCCTCACATGATGGAGAGAAGGAAAGGTACAATTGTGAATGTTGGAAGTATTACCGCTTTGGCACCTGGACCATGGGCTGGTGTGTATTCAGCATCCAAAGCTGCTCTGCATGCATTGAGTGACTCACTAAGGTTTGTTATTTGAAGTGCCTATTCTTATATCGACATTTTGGTACTTCTTTATATTCTATAACTTGGATTGGAAGACATTAGAAAAGCTTCCAAGTTCCAAGTGCGAGTGTGTAGCTAGCTTTAGGGGCAATAGGTAAGTCGTATATAGGCTATAGGCTTAAGAATTAGGACATCACTTCTGAATACCCTGTTTTAAAAGAATTTGGATAGTACTTCTAGATATCCTGTTTTTGAAGAATTAGGATGTTGTTTCTAAACACCCTGGTTTTCAATGAAGAGACTTTGGATTTAACTGTTGTGAGATACAGAACAGCTAATAGCATCACATATTCTTTACTTTAGTGTTTATGTCTTGAGTTGCAAAAACAATAGTGTTTATGTCTTGGTGCAATTGCTTTATTACTGGCCTCAAGTATCACATCAGATAATTTGATCATGTGGCAATATACTCAACAAGTCAGAAACACATGCAACATATCTCAGTATCCAAATTTTGTTTTTTTACTACAACATGTCCTGTTCTTGTGCTGTTAAGTCTTTTCAATTTGTTACCTTAAAGTTTGTGGCTTCTTTTTCTTTATTTTTTTTCTTTGATATTTGCCAACCTCACTTGATACAAACTCACTTCACTGTAGGGTTGAACTTAAAAGCTTTGGCATAAATGTCATGACTGTCGCCCCAGGAGGGACAAAGTCGAATCTTGGGAATTCCTCTGCAGCCAAGTATGATCAGATGCATGAGTGGAAGTACTACAAGAAATACGAGGAAGGGCTCTGAGCCAGGACTGAAATTTCCCAGGGCCCCGGGTCTACTCCAGCAGATGAGCTTGCAAAGAAGGTGGTTGCATCGGTTCTAAAGAAGAATCCTCCGGCTTGGTTTCGCTTACGGCCAGTTCTCTGCTATTCTGTCCATTTTGTATTATGCACCACTATGGTTTAGAGATTACTTTTATAAGCTTGTCATGAAATGTTAGTCCCTGGAAGAAGAATGGTTGTATGGACCAAAGAGAGCGGTCAGGCCCAGTTCTGTTCATTGTACTGACAGCCTGTTATGCTCTTTTTTTAAAGAGAAAAGGCTATGTATCATATCATGGTTGTTACAGTTGTGAACCAACGATACTGTAGGTGCATAACTAGGTGCATTGTTGATAACCAGGGGCGGATCCAGGGGGCGGGCTGCCCGGGCTGCAGCCCCCTGGGAGCCTTAACTCACATGTAAAATATGGTTCATTAATCCCTAAATTAACATTATTTATTAAGTTTAACCTTAATCGTCATTATTTAGCGTCATGAGGAGCTTATACTGGATCCGCCCTTGCATAGAACTATGCTATGTACCTTTTTTATTTTTTTATTTTGAGCAGGATGTACCCTTTTTTTTTAGGAATGGCATATAGCTTCTTTGCTATCCACGGGCGTGGGCCAAGAGCCCAAGAAGGCTTGAGGGCTTCCCCGATGCTCCACCTTGGCCATCCACGTTTGCAGCTGGCTTACAGATCACACAGTAACAGCCTCGCAGACCGTTGCCTCTTGCATAGCCTGCGAGTGCTTACTCTGACAAAAGAACAAGTTTTCACTAGATCCCACTTTCAAAACTATATGTTGCGGCACAGAGAGATTAAATATAGACGAAATGAAAAACAAATTACACAGTTTGTTTGGAAGTTGCGAGACAAATCTAATGAGCCTAATTAGGCCGTTATTAGACACTAAATTGCTACAATTAGCACATGCTCTAATGATGTATTAATTAGGTTTAATAAATTTGTCTCGTAGTTTACCCGCACGATTACCAACTATGGCCCTGTTTGGATCCCAGGGCTAGAGCTAGTTTGGGCTAGTTTTGGCTCAACTAGCCCCAAAGGATCCAAACAGAGGGGCTAGATTGGGCTAAATGCAACTAGCCCTCCCAAAATAACTAGCCCATCCATGGGGTGCATATTGGGGCCTAGTTGGGGCTAGATTTGGTTGGGGACCACATTAAAGTTCACTTTTCTCTCTCTTTTTGAGCCACTAAATAATTAAAAGATGCATTTAGTATCAAACTAGCCCATGCATCCAAACACCTTAAGGGCTAGAGCTAGTTTGAGGGCTAGAGCTAAAAACTTACTCTAGCTCTAGCCCGGCTAGAGGATCCAAACAGGGCCTATGTTTGAGTCATGAAATTAAATACATATTTAAACTCGAATGAAACTTTACATTGAAAGAAGATGTTTCATACAAGTTTCATTTCATTGAATATGACATGGCAACCTACACCCCCCCTTATATTTCATCCACCGTCTATGTCGGGATCTATGAAGTGAATCGGTGGGATCTTACTTGATCCCTCCCGTAGTTCACCTCAAAATAAACAATAAAATTAAACTCTCCATTGAGACCGGCCTTAGTCCACGTTTAATAGTTCAAATGTGTGCCAAAATATCCGATGTGCCACTTTGCACCATACCTTTACACATCAGTAGTCTCATACCTTCTCGGTCTACTACGTGTCAATAGCATTTCAATGAGACATACTCCTTCTGTCCCTTTTTATTGCCTTGTTGGTATGCATGCCACAAGTTTGACTTAATTTATAAAAATGTGTGCAACATTTGTGTCATAGTCCTGACGGACTCGCTCGGTCGTCGGGGCCCTTTTGCCGGCATGGTTGTAGGGTGGTCTCGCTCGACTTGAGGAGTCGTCCCGGGGGTGTGGAGGTGCTGCAAACGGATCTGCGACCTCCTTGGTGATGGTGGTGACACCCCTCGTGGCGAGGACGTTGTTGGCACTCCTGGTGGCATCAAGGTTGACACCGCTGTTGAGGGCGACGCCATCGTGATGTTAGGGATTGTTGCTCGATGGGGGTTGGGATGGACTTGCCCGGCGACCGCGGAGTGGATGGTGGCTTGATCTTCGAGGACGTTGGGGTTCAAATCGGCGACGTCAAGTGACGTCGTCCCTATTTTTAAGGCGTCGCCTAGGCGTCCAGGCAACGGAAAAGTCTGGGCGTCGGCGCTCGCCTAGCCATGTGTCGTAAGGCGTCCCGCCTTTTCTGCTAGGCGTCTGGAGCGACGCCAAATAGCCTGCGGCAGTCGCCATATACGCGAGGAGCCGCGCGGGGAAGAGAAGGAAACATGCGGGCGCTGGAAACCCCGTGCAGGAAATCGCCCCGCGCTGGATTTATCTGCCGGTCCGCGGCTGGTCGAGAGGAAACGAGCGGAAGAGAGGATTGCGAGATAGGGGATTGGGAAGAGATAGAGAGAGGCGCACCCGCTCGATTTTCTTCCCCACTTTCGCGGCCAGGTCCCGCTCGTCCTCCGGCCCGGCGTCCACCGGTGCGGCTTCTTAAACTTCCTCTTCACGGATCCGTCCGCATGGAGACGATTCGACTCTGTTTCTCACCTCCTTTCTCTGTTTCTAAAAAAAGGCCAAAGCTGCATCTGGCATGTGCGGCTGGCTGTCTCCTGCTCCTGCTTGCATGCGGCGGCAGTCCCGCCGCCGGGGTCTCCCTCGCTGCATCGCGGCAGCTGTCCCCTACTTTTATTTGTCTCGCTTATGCTTTAATTCATACCCTAAATGAAGTAGTTGCTCTGTATTATATGCTAATTGCTCTTTTTATATGGCGTCGCCTAGGCGAAAGCACCTTATTCGCCTAGGGCGTCCGGAAGGGGGTCGCGCCGCGCCTTTACCGCCTTTAAAAACGAGGGGACGCCGTTGTGTTGCCCACGCCGGTAATGACGCTTGGCGCCCCCGATGTTCCCAAAGTCAAAGATGATATTGCCGGTGATCGGGGACTTTGCGTCATTGTAGTGGCCGCGAGATGTTGGCCTAGTTGGCTAGGCTTTTGTCGAAGCAGCTGGTGGACGTCGATGGTAGCCTCCTGATCTGATATGATCTGATCTAGACTGCGTCAACGGGGGCGTCCTTGGGGTGGACGTGCCCGTTGTTTTGCGGGTGTCGGCGATCGCGGAGGAGACGATGTTGGCGGCGCCGTGGGGCGTTGGTTGCGACGCCCGCGGTGGCGCCGTTGTCGCCATCATCGGCGGCGCCTATGTGGGTGTTGTCGCGGTCGCCGCCGCCGGAGGTAGTCGAGTTCGCGTCGGTGCCTTCATGCGGCGAGGTGGCCCGTGAGGATGGCACCGTCTTGGGCCAGAGGATGGAGCCGTACTTTGCCTTGATGGAATTTGAGATCGCTGCCTTATTTGAGCTGCTCTCGAATCCTAGCACGTGGCCTCCATAATCATCTCCGGGTAGGATGGGAGCGGTGTGGCCATTGGATCTTGACGGCGGTGGTAAGGGCAGTGGTGGGCGGTAAACGACGGTCTTTGGGGCATAGCCAAGAAGAGCTAGACGCGGCGGCGGTAGGGGAGAGAGAAGGAGTTGACCTTTGAAAGCTTGAGGGCTGAGGGTTTCCCCTTTATTATTATTTTTTTCTAATTCTAATGATTACATGTTCCTAGTATTTATAGTCTATGGAGGACTTGCACGCTAAGAAATCTTTAGGAGGTTCCTTATAGATCGGAATATCTTTTTACAAAGTAATCTTAAATTCTTTTCCTAATATATATCCATATTTTATTTCTTAAATATTTATTTTGACAGAAATTGGATGACGACTGCGCGGCGGCGCCGGGCGCCGGCCAGGCTGGGGCACGCGTGCTGCCCTTTGGGGCCTTTTGCTGTGGCGCCCTTTTGGGCTACTAGTATAGTGCCCGTGCTAACGCCACGGCTTTAATTTCAGAGATGCACTTAGAAGCAACCAAACGACAATATTTTTTTTTTTTACATAGTTCAACTTACACACAACTTCATATGACCACATATATAATTCGAAAAACACTTATATATAACAAGGCACCTTAACCATCTAATTTTACCTGGCCAAACAGATTTATGGGTGTGATCAACAAAACATTGTGCCACAGGACAACAAATTACTAACGAAGATACATGCTTGACTATAGTTGTACACTGCTGATTTTCACAAATTATTTAAGAACCTCATAATTCTGAATATAATCCCATAATCATTTAGAGAGAAGATAGAAGTACCTGGAAGTTTCTGTGGATGAGTGTAGACAGATGCATGCCTTCATCTTCCTGGATACTGCATATGCATGTCAAAGCATTTTAGAAACAATTGGTCTACGGCCACATACTGTAGTTTCTAGTTGGATTCTGGATATTGCTATTGTAAGTGCACCTGCATACTGATGTTCCACTCAGGAGAATTAGCTCCATAGATAGATGCCGCAAAGGCAACCCTGCAGATAATCAAGCCTGTAGTAAACTGAATGCAATTTGGCAGTGGGCAAACTGCAGATAATCTGATGTCCCAAAAATGAATTTCCCCAATCCATTCCTGTAAGATAAGAAGGTACCATACAAGTAAAAAACATATTTTCATCACTGTATATGGGAAGGATTACGAACCTTGGCAAGCTTGGTCTGCATCTCCCAGAGGCAGTGGCAGATTCCTCAATCTCCTAGCGCCTTGCTTCATTTTGTTGAACAAGCATCCGAAAAGCAAAAGGGAGAAAGTTTACTGAAACTTTGTTTACTACAAAGTTTACTACACTCTTGCCCTGAACCTTCTCAATATTGAAACCTACAACATGATAAAGTGCATGCTATCACTAAACATATGAATGGACGAATCAATTAGCATGGCAGGTGTAATCAGCAATGGTTGAAACCAAAAGTTATGAAATGCACAAGCAGACAGGTGGTACAATTGTAGAAACCAATGTGATGCGTACACACTATGCAAAATCTACATGGGCATTGCATCGAGCACGCCAAAGGCATCATGCACTGCCAAGGTCACAAGTCCAAACCGCCGCACTCAGGGGCAGGCATGTCCCAAGCTCAAGCATATTTACATTTTTGCGTAGAAAAAAAAGATAGCACCAAACCTGGCGTCCTTGGCGGCGGCGGTGTCCTGGCGCCCACGGCTTCATGGATGGGGCGGCGGGGGCTTTCCTGGGCGTCCTGGCGGCGGCAACGCCCCTGGCGCCGGGGGCGTCCTGGCGCCGGAGTCTTCCTGGGGCGGCGGAGGAGGGTGCCTTGGCCGGGGCGGCGGGGACGTCTTCCTGGGGCGGCGTAGTGGTGTGACCAGCTGTCAGGAAATACAAGACGGCTTCGACTGTTCATCGTTCGGCAAGGAAGCAAGGCATGGCGCGTGGTGGCTAACTGGGCCGGAAATCGTTGATCAGTACTATGTGTTGGGCCCAAGGCCGTGTAATTCGTGTTTCGTTTAGGCCCAGTGAGGCGTTGGGATATAATCCCCTGTAAGCTGCTGAGAGCGGCATCATTGATTTTGAACTCTGAACTCTGAAACCCAAACAATCTTTCTTCGTTCCAAGTTTCTTCGTGCTCTTCGCTCTGCTCTCGTGTTCTTCTTCCCCAAATTCCTCCAATCCAGTTATCCGTCGCAGCCGATCCAGGTTCGTGACATTTGGTATCCAGCTCCTTCGATTCGACGGAAATCTGAGTGTCCGATTGAGGGTAAAAGGATCTGGTGATTAGACAGTTGATTCGTAGTTCATCGCTGTTTGAGTCGATTGCAATAAATCCATCCATCACCCCAATCGGTGCGTGTGGGCTGCGGGATCGTGCTGCATCCGCTTCCTCGCCCGCGACACGGATTTTGCTGCCGACGCGCGGTGTGAGTCGCTTCCGGCGCCGCCAAGTCGGCGAAGGCGCAGTGCAGATGGCGGCGTCCATGGACGAGTTGGCGGCCGTTCGACGAGGTGGCGAAGCGCCTCGACCCGTCGTTGATTTGGCCAAGGAGATGACCGGGTTTCGAGATGATGAAGCGCACGCCGGCGCCGTCCTCGGGTTAGCTCCAAGCAAACTTCGGGCGGACTCGATGCTCACCGATTTGCGCGTGACCGCCGCGGAGGTGGCGGAGACGACGATCCGCGAGTCTACGGCGACATCGACCGGCTGGTGAGGCGGATGGACTCGCTGAGTGCCCCCCGCCGAACCTCGGCGTCCTCGGTGGCGCACACTCTTTGCCGACTCGCCGCGGTGGCGGCGCCGCCCGTCGCGTTCACCAGGGTGAACAGCCTCCGTCGCCGGGGCTCGACCTCAACATTGCGCCGCGATGTCCTCTCCATCAACGGAACACCAGCAGCGCAACCAAACGGGGTGGCGGAAGATCGCGGCGGATTCCATGAAATCCGGCCGCGAGAACTTCATTGACGGTGTACGTCCAGTGACCCAACTCATGACCCATCTCTCGTCCTCCGCCGTTCCCCAAATTAGAGTTTCCGAAATTTGATGGTTCGTACCCACGCTTATGGATGGATCGCTGTGCTATGTATTTCGAGGTTTATGCCGTCCATCCCTCATTGAAGACCCGTTTTGCTGCTCTGAATTTTACTGGCTCGCTAAGACTTGGCTTCACATGATTGAGCGTCGTGGAGAGAATTGTTGATTGGGATACGCTTTGCAAGTTGGTGCTCATGAAATTTGATAGAGATCGATACCCTATTGTGCTTCAGCAGCTTTGAGTCTCTCGTTCGGACCGGGTACTGTTGATGAGTTCACGTTGTAGTTTGAGCAGGCTGCACACAACCTCTTCTGTCGTATAATGCAAATTATGATGAAACATTCTTCGTTAATCGCTATTTGGCTGGCTTGAAGGAAGAAGTTCGTGCAGGCATTGTGTTGCATCGGCCACCAAATGTAGATACAGCAAGTGCTTTGGCTCTAATGCAGGAGACAGAGCTTAGTAAGATGAAGTGGAAGCCCGGGAAGTTTCTTTGGTAAAGTCTACCCCGATAAGCCCGGAATTGCTAATGGTGACAAGGGAAAAGCGGTGGCTACTCCTAATACCCGTGTTGACAAGTTGGTCAACTCGAGCAATACTGATAAGGCTGAACAATCTATGTTTCAAATGTGGCAATAAGTGGGAAAGAGGACATAAATGTCTAGCTCAAGTTTCTTTGCATGTCTTGCAAGAGGTATTGGATGCTGTTGACTCTGATGGTGATCAGGAGGGTGAAGTTGACCCGCACATTTTGGTGAGGCGGTGATGGTTATTAATCCACAGCCTAATCAAGGTCCAGTTAAGAGGAAAACTATGAAGCTGTGTGGGAGAAATTCAAGGCAAATCTGTGTTGATTCCGGTGGATTCAGGCAGTGTGTCTTCTTTCATCAGTTCTCATGTGGTTCAGAAACTACAGCTTCCAATCGAAGTTTGTCGGCAATCCACATTTATGGCAGCTGATGGGAGCCCAATGTTTGTGTAGCACAAAGGTATCCAACCCGGGTTTGGCAAGTTCAGGGGTATCACTTCACTACTTCTCTTGGGGTTTTACCTCTTCATTGTTTTGATATTCTCTTGGGTGAGGATTAGTTGGAAGAGTGTAGTCCTATGTGGGTGCATTGGGCCAAGAAGATAATGAGATTCTCTTATCAAGACCAGCGAGTAGTTCTGTATGGGCTTAAGCAACCAACCGAACTATGTCGTGATATCCGGAGAGGCATTTCAGGGGTCTATGTAATCGGGATGCTATTCAGTATTGTGTACAAGTTAAGCCGCTTGAGGTCATGGATTACGGTGTTTGTGCCTTTGCCCAAGGTGTGGATGAGTTCCTGCAAAGTGCATCTACCAAGGATTCGATTCCACCCGAGATTCAATCAAGACTGCTCCCTTATTCAGATTTATTTCAGGGAGCCTACTTGATCCGCCTCCTCATAGGCGGTTTGATCACCACATTGAGTTGTTACTGGGGGCTCCACCGAATCAACATTAGGCCATACAAGTATTCTCCAGCTCAAAAGGATGAGATTGAACTACAAGTGGCCGAGATGTTGAAACATGGTATAATTAAGCCAAGTACAAGCCCATATGCTTCTCCCCTATACTTGTTGGTAAAAAGAAGGATGGTACTTGGAGATTTTGTGTTGATTATAGGCACTTGAATGCTCGGTTCGTGAAAAATAAACATCCAATGCCGGTGGTGGATGAGTTAATTGATGAATTAGCTGGGGCTCGAGTGGTTTACAAAGTTGGACTTTAGGGTGGTTATCATCAAATCTGCATTCATCCAAATGATACTTTCAAAACCGCTTTCAAGACTCATAATGGCCTCTTTGAGTTTCTAGTCATGGCTTTTGGCTTAACCAATGCTCCGAAGAACCTTTCAGAGTGTGATGAATTTCATTTTTGCATCCTTGCCGAGAAAAGGTGTTGTGGTGTTTATGGATGACATTCGATCTATTCATCTACTCTTCAAGAGCATGTTCTTCTGTTACAACAGGTCTTTGATATTCTCAGAGCTCATAAGTTCTTTATTAAGCTGTCCAAGTGTACTTTTGCACAACAGGAGATAGAGTATCTGGGCCATGTCATTTCTCAGGCAGGGAGTTGCCATCGATAAAAGCAAGATTGAGGCGGTGCTCAATTGGCCCACTCCAAGTAATATCAAGGAGTTGAGGGGGTTTCTTGGACTCACTGGCTATTACAGAAAATTTATCAAGCATTATGGGATCATTAGTAAGAATCTTACCAATCTGCTCAAGAAGGGAGTACCGTATGTTTGGACATCAGCTGTGCAGGATTCTTTCTTGGAGTTAAAGCAAGCATTAGTGACAAAGACTGCCCCGGTAATCCCTGATTTTTCTCAGCAATTTGTGCTTGAAACTGATGCCAGTGACATAGGATTTGGGGCTGTTTTACTACAACATGACCATCCTGTAGCATTCCTGAGTAAATCTGTGTGCACCAAAAATCAGGCTCTGTCTACTTATGAAAAGGAGTGTATGGCAATTGTTTTGGTCATTGACAAGTGGAGGGCTTATTTGTAGCATGCTCCCTTTGTTATTAGAACTGATCACCAGAGTTTACTGCATTTGACTGAACAAAGGCTTACTTCTAAGATCCAGCAGAAAGCATTTCTGAAGTTGATGGGTCTCTAGTTCTCCATTCAATATAAACAAGGCCCTATGAATCAGGTAGCTGATGCTTTTTCTCGATGTCCCGAATCTAGTCCAAAGGTGTTGGCAATATCATTTTGTAATCTTGACCGGGTCGAGCAAGTTAAGCTTGGGTATGCTGATGATCCTAAGGCTGTGCAACTGCTAGAAAATCCAGCTGGTGATTTCTCTGTGACTGATGGTCTTATTAAACACAGGGGAAGAATTTGGTTGGGATCCAATCTGTTGGCTCAACAGCATGTGTTACAGGCTGTTCATTGTTCTGCTATTGGAGGTCATTCTGGTGTTCTTGCTACTTACCACCGTATCAAGCGGTTGTTCTTTTGGCCTGGTATGAAAGAAGCTATCATAAAGTTTGTGAAAGAATGCTCCATTTGTCGTGAGGCAAAAGCTGAGCATGTCAAGTATCCAGGGGTTGTTGCAACCTCTTCAAACACCCTCTTAAGCCTTTGAAATGGTCTGTTTAGACTTTGTTGAAGGTTTACCCAAGTCTAACTCTTTTGATACTATTCTGGTGGTGGTGGATAAGTTTACCAAATATGGTCATTTTATTCCACCGGCTCATCCCTTTTCCGGGCCTCGGCTCGGTCGGCGGTGTTGTGGAATTCGAAACGCTCCGATCGCGCCACCGAGAAAACTTCGAGTGCGTATCATTGTCGGTCGGCCATCCCCAGCCATAGCGATGGAACAAAGCGAGCACGCATATTCAGTCATCAAAGCGAGCACACATATCCATCATCCCCACCCATAGCGATGGAACGCAACATCTAGCGAGGGGAGCGGATGAGAGCTACCGAGGAGGGGCGGCGGTGGTGCCCTCGGCGTGCAAGCCCAGCTCGGCGTCGGACTGCTCGCCGTCACCTAGGTCTTGTGGCGTGCTCCCGGCGAGGCGGTTTTCAGATCGCGGCGCCGTCGTGCTCGTGGCGAAGTCGGCGCCGATCCGCCGCCGATCTCGTGGCGAGTCACGGGCAGTCGGCCGTCGATCTCGTGGCGTGCCGGGCAGTCCGCCGTCGATCTTCGTGGCGAGACCCGCAGTCCGTGGGTCGATCCCGAAGGGTTTCCGTCAGATAGTAGAGAAGAGACGAGGGAGCCGTGTGGAGCCGTTTTGTTTTAATTTTTTTCGGTGTTCGATGGGTGCGAACGATGGGGTTCGAACGCTGTTAAGCTAGTAGCGATGCTTCGCCGGTGAGTGAGATGTCCGACCTTTCATCAAACTTTTCGATCCTGGCACTCCAATCATTTGACGCTCTTTTGTGGACCGTTGATTTAGTGAGCCCTCAACTGACATTATAGTATAGATAGATAGATAGATAGATGACAATTTGTATCTCCAAATAGATTTGTGAGAAAACTCAATTAAAGATCTTTCCAATGATACTAATTATGTACTATAAATATGGATATTATTTAATACTTCCTCCGCCCCGAAAAAACATGCCATTCTCGCTTCTCGAAAAGTCAATATTTGAAACTGCTTCACGAGTACTAAGTAATTAGTATCATTGAAAAGATCTTTAAGTCTAGTTTTTTTTAATAAATTTATTCGGAGGTATAAATGTTGCACGTATTTTATACAACACGCTTACCATAGTTGCATGTTTTCTAAGATAGAGGGAGTATATATTTTAATATATTTAATTATGATATTAGTTTTTTTTTTTGTTCCACGTTGCTGCTGCCCTGACGAGGCTGTAGAATGAATTAGAAAAGGCTAGTTTTTTGGCCTACTCCTAGCCCCTAATTCATTTTAGGGAATAACTTCATAGAATCAGTGTAGAAACACTAGTGGCCCTGTTAAACGGCTTATCGGTAGGTCGGTCGGCGATATTTTCTCTCTCACGGCATCAGCCAGCCAGCCCGCCCAATTTAGCGATCTTTCTCTCACAAAGCATCGGTAGGACATGACAGCCAAATTTACAGGCCCACTCTAATAAAACTAGTGGAGGGAGTACATGAACCTCCGAGGTGATGATGAAAAAGGACGGATAGTTACTGCTGATGTACGTCCCGAAAGGGTAAAGGGAGTACCGCAGCATTGTCATACAAGATATATCCGATCTATCTGGCATAGAACCATTGTTTTGGAGAAAAGCTAAAGAAGTATGATAAAGAATACGGAATTCATCCCTACTACTACCGGGGAGTACTCTGCTACTGCTATTTGCAACGTTGCATGTATATGAAAAGTTCGGTATGAAGCGTCATCCTTAAGTGAGGAGTATACTCCCTCCGTCCCTTTTTATTTGTCTCTAGAGAAGCGTGTTTGTGAGGGAAACACGATTTTCTAGAGACAAACATTTAGGGACAGAGGGAGTATAGTCGATCACGAGCAAGATTATTTATATTGTTTATTTGATCGCACTGAAGGCAAGAAAATGTGTCAGGGTGTACCGAACTGGTGTCTTCTGGTACCTGACAAGATCCTAGGTTTATCTGACAGTATCCTAGGTTTACAATATGGTAGAATGTTTATCCTGTTGAACAGACTAAAATTTGATTATACATGCATGACAGCGATACGCAAAGTCTCGCTTTTTTTAGAAAAGCGGCAAAAAGCTTTTACCGGGATTTTATTAGACGAGTAAATAAAAAACAGGGTACAACAACAAAAGATAAACAACCACAGGCATGGACCCTAAGCTCAACTAAAAGAACCCCCTCAACTATCTGCTTAAGGGTCCATGCAGCAACAACTACTAAAAACCTAAGGCATCTACTAACCACTGAAACCCCACAACTCGAGGAAAAACGACCACTACCCCTGTCCTGGGCTATCTGTAGCGTATTGGAATCGAAGAATATCATCTTTACATAGCAATGCTACTTGGTCCACCCGCATTGATTTTTGTTGGAAAGTCCTCATGTTCCGCTCTTTCCAAATGTTCCACCAGAAGTAAATCATTATACCATCGAACCTCACGTTTTCCCTTTGCCTTCACGCTTTCCAAATGCCCCTTGACATCACTCGCTTTCCCTTTGCCTTCACGAGTCTTCACTCAATCAACCCGCATGTAGTTTTACTACTAGTCTCAGAACTTAGAGCCTGCTTGGTTCATAAAAGTTTAGTCACTTCTACTAAAATACCAAACACCTCTCTCTAAAAGGGCCACTAAAATTTACTTGCTTTTAGTAGCCAACGGGCTGCAAAAGTTATTAAAATGTATGTTCTACCCCTCATAACGCAATCAGGCAAAACAATATTTGTTTAACTATTTTAATGTTGTTTAGCCACTTTTAGTTAAGGGAACCAAACAAAGGTTACTAAAGTTCAGTTAGTAGCCAAGTTTAGGAGGTGGGATCAAAGAGATCCTTATTCACTGTGTGGCGGCTGTGTAGTGTCTGCTTGGTTTACCTTCCTAAAATCTATTCACTAAACTTTAGCACCTACAATGCCAAACACCTCGACTAAAGTTTAGGAGCCACTAATGTTTAGGAACCTTTAGTTCTGAAGAGATAGCTAAAAACTCACTAAAATGTATTTCCTCCATTCCAAATTGCAAGTCATTCCAAGAATCTTGGAGAGTCAAAACATCTCAAGTTTGACTAAAATTATAGAGAAAACTGCAAACATTTATAACTATAACATCAAATAGGTATACTATGAAAATATAAATATTGAAGAATCTAATAAAACTTAGTTGGCATTATGAATATTATTATCTTATTATATAAATTTGGTCAAACTTTTGACTCTCCAAGATTCTGAGAATGGCTTACAGTTTGGGATAGAGAGAGTATATGGGATGGGTACATTAGTGACTAAAGTACCATACACCTCCACTAAAGTTTAGAGACCACTAAAGTTTAGGGGGTCACTAAACTTTAGAGGGGGGAACCAAACAAGCCCTTTGATTCTTTGATTCCAACTTTTTAATTATGTGATTTTATTAGATTCTTATAGGGAGTAGGAGGATAAGCATATTGATTCTGGTAAGAGAATTGAAAAGTGATTGTTTAGGAGAGGAGTTTTTTTTTTTTTTTGAAGTGTGAGAGGAGTCTTTTTAGCTCTAAGAACTCGGTGTTGAAGTGATTCTTGCTCTTCACCAGAATCTACAGAGGTTTTGCTGTTTAGCTAAGGATGAGTGACTCTCATAGACAATGTGCTCCAAGCAACGTTGCCAAAACGACCCTGCATATGATTCATACGCTGCGGATCAGAAGTTCTTCCATCATCTTGAAAATACAACTGGTACATACAAACCGGACTTTTAGTAGCTTGATTATGGCTCACCAAGCTCGATTGAAGTTGAGGAAATAATTAAACAGGCATAAGTACGTAATCAACATCACAGTACATCCACTTCTAGACTTGTACGATTCTAATAACCAGAGTAGTTGCTAATCGACTCACCACTCTAGTCATCAGTCGTAAACCCCCACTGCCAGATCGGGCTGTTTCGGAAGTCACTCATGTCCACGATGTCAGCGATTCCCAGAAGACTGTGGAGCATGCCGTCGTCATCCACCGGCACCGCCGACCCGTCGGGCGCCATCCCGCCGCGCTGTAAACCGCCTTGGAGCATGATGTCGTGCGCAACCACCGGCGCAGTCTGCGTGGTCGTACCGACGGCGAAACCACCTCCGTCTGGGGCAGCCGCCACCGCGCCCTTCACCTCGTACTCGCCGTCGTCGTCGTCGTCGTTCCCCTGCAGGCAGCGGTAATAGAGCTTCATGAGCTCGTCTATCGAGCTGCGGTCAGCATCGGGCACGACGCAATCTATGTCCGGCAGCGCCGCCAGCAGCAACTCCTTGCCGACGTCGACGCCGCCGCTACAACTACCCGTGGCCCCCGCCGCCGACCTTGCGCTTGCGCTTCTCGACGTGAGATGCCGCGGCAAGGGGAGAATCAACACCACTAGCGTCGGGGCCACCATCGTCGTCTTCCTCGTCGAGCGGCGTGATCTGCAGCGCGCGCTGCGCGTGGCGGTCGAGCGCCTCCTCCTGGGTGATGACCTTGGACCAGGTGTCGGCGTCCCTGGCGCTCATCTTGTGCTGCAGCCGCTTGGACTGCCACACGAGCTTGCGCATCTGGTCGAAGCGCGGGGTGAGGTGCTTGATCACCGCGCTGAGCAGCGAGATCTTCCACGCCTTCTTGAGGTCGTGGGGCTTCCGGTACGGCGGCGGGCCCTGGTGCGCCTGCGACTCGCCCTGCATGCCCCACCAGGCCTCCGTCCCCGTCGGCCACCACGGCGGCGCCAGGCCGCGGTCGAGCGGGAAGCTCCGCTGCGGGGGCTCGCAGTGCTGGATGAGCGCCGACAGCAGGGACCCCAGCGTGCTGTCCTGGATGTCGTGCAGGCCGTGCAGGAACGACGCCGCCATCGGGCTCCCGGGGTCAACGTCGAGACCGGCGGCGGCCACGGCGGCGGACAGCGCCATCGGCCCCGCCCTGTCGAAGCCGACGTCGTCCTTCCACCAGCCGCGGAGGCTGTCGGAGGAGCCGGACACGGGCACGCCGGTCTCGTCCACGACGCCGTACACGAACCCGCGCGCGTTGCACGCCTCCATCATCTTGAGCATGTGGCGGATGACGCCGTCCTGCGCCCGGAGCATCGCCTTGCGGCGGTACCGGCTCTCGGGCGACTCGGCCTGCTGCTGGACCAGCAGGGCAGCAGCAGCAGCAGAGAGGCCGGCGACGAGTGGTCGTCAGTGCTGCTGCCGGGCTGGAGCCGACCGAACTGGACCTCCTCGGCGCCGTCGTGGGCGCGGTCGCGGCCCGAGCGGCCCTCGAGCTTCATGAGCAGCAGCTGGTCCTTCCACATGCGCTTCTTGAGGTCGGCGATCTCGATGGACTCGAGCCCGACTCGGAGTCGCTGAAGAACTCCTCCTGGCTTTCCGGTTGTTCCTGGTCAGCGCCGGCGCCGGCGACGGCCTTCCCCTTGCCCTTGCCGTCGTCGTCCTCCATGGTTGGCTCGTTGGGAGCATGACAAGGCTTCTGATAGTAGTCGATGCTTTCGCAGTAGTTCTCCATGTCCATGATGATGTGGCTACCGTGTAGTACTGTGTCTACGTGTAGTGATGCTACGGGATTGGAGTGGAGTGTGACACACAAAGGTGGTGGGGGCATCGGCGATTCGGCGACACCAGAGCTCGCCTCGCCTAAAAAGGTCCGCGGAATCTCTCCGTGGCGCGGAGAAGGTTGTAGAAGAGCACTCACCGTGGCAGCGCTTCGGAGCCGGAAGGGCTGCCGTGCGTCGCCTTGTTAGGTACGCATTGCAAATTTAGCTTGCACGTGCACTCACTCGCATCACTTTTTACCCTTAGCTTGCTGCAAATCACTTTAGACTGATGCTAGCAGAGACTGGCGCCGATCGAGATGGACTGTAACAGATACTACGACGTGGATAGCCATATAAATTTAACAACCTGATCGACAAGAATGAAGGAGGAGCTGCATGCAGTGATTGACCAAGGGAACCAACCGGCCATGAGCACCAGAAGCTTCCCTTTAATTACCTTACGGTCGCCTCACCGCAGTGTGGCAGACATCCAATCCAACGACTACAACGATAATATATCTATCATTCATGTCGTCACGCGTGCATGCATATATGTTTCCGACGTAAGTACAGTACGTAGCACGGTGTTGCACGCAATTTTGAGGTTGAAGCTTATAGCATGCAGTACGTAAGGAGGCATGTATGGACGTGACGGTCGACGCGTGGGCAGGACCGATATATCCAGCTGAACTCTGTGCATGCGCGCCATTTTGCGACGATTCCATGCCGCATTAGCGTCGTCGCTGACGTAGCGAATAAGAAGCTTTCTTAGTACAGTCAGTGTAAGAATGCAGGCCCCTCATGGGCGGCGCCAGGGGTATTCCCCTGTATTCCATGGAATACCCAAGATTTTGATAAGCCCTACCTTGGCTCCGCCGGGAATCCCCACCCCAAGTTGATCTGGCTGCCATGGATGGCAGGTTTGAAGGTCTTGCTGGCTGCTGCTGCGAATATTCCAACGAGGAAGATGAGCAGTCGAGTAGATGGCTGAATCGTTATGGTAGGGAGTTTGGGCCTTTGGGCCTTGACACTTCACTTTGTGGCTTGCCTTGTGGGCTTCTAGCCTGTGGGCTGCGCTGCATAATGCCAGATATATGTGGATTGGGCCTTCGTATAATTGTATTCCAGACCTGCAGCACACAACCACGCTTTGCCTTCGGCCGCCGCCCGCCGGCGCTCCAATTTTCACGATCACCAGTTCGCGACTTGCCGGTTCGCGTTCTCGCCTCAAGACCCTTGCGCCAGGTGAAGATTTCGTTTTTCACCTCTAATTTAGAATGGATCACAATCTTTTTTTTTGACGCAAATGAACGACAACCTTAATTGATGAAATTTAGAGGGAAGCACTATGTGTCTATTTGTTTGCTGCAATTTGAAGATTTTTTTGGTCCATGCTATTGCGTGCTACATTGTTTAGTTTCGTGATGATGAAATTCTAGAAATAATTTTATGTTTTTTACATTTGTTTGTAAATTGCAATGTACATGAAGAAGAAGTGTGCTAGCACTAGCATATTTGCATTGTGTGAGAAAACTGGTACTTGTGTATATATTTGCATTGTAAAAAATTTTCCACGTGGAATACCCGGCCGCAAGATCCTGGCTCCGCCACTGAGGCCCCTCTCTCTCTAACAGCGGCGTTGACTTTATGACTTTCCATGTTACCTAACCTAGCATCGGGTGTCGGGAAAATATCGCCAACACAATGCACATGAACGTTTGCCTTTGAGATCTTCTCGGTCGGCGTCGTGTACAGCCGGCCAATAATTCTTTACGCGCGCCTAAGATTGATTGGTTTTACTGGTTCACCTGAGCTCGTGGCCGGGATGCAACATATCAGGTGGCGGGTGGCCGGCTTAGTTGCCAGCATGAGTAATTGGATCCAGCTCCCTAGCTGCAAAACGTACCAAGCTAGCTAATAATTAATTATATATATGTTGCAAATGTTGTTGTATATGGTAACTTGGTTAATTAGCACATATAAATGATTGTAATATGATTCAACAATAATAGTAATAAGACATAATAAGATTACTTGGGAGCTATAAGTAAGGCAATAGATGCACATAATAAATACTATTTTTTTGAGTAATCACAGAGCTTCTCATTCATTAATATCATGATTACAATCCACAGCTGCTCGCTCGGCTAGCCAATCTGGGATGGACTCAAGCCATAATTATAATAAATACTATGATGATGATTTGTTTACCTGTTTTTATATCGAGTGTCCTTGTATGAGGTGACAAAGCCTGAAAAAAATTTAGGTGGGGCTGAAACAAAGGAGATGTTAATTTACAAGAAGGTTTAATGGTGATTTTTTATTTTTGCTACAGTAATTAACCTTGATTACCGGATTTTTAGGGGCCTCTAGCCCCCACCCCACCCCACTGCTAGCTCCGTCCATGTGTATGAGTAAAAAGTAAAAACCAATACAAAAAACACCTCAGCTAGGCTAAGTAGATACAAGCAACCAAAGAAAGAAACATTGCACACATCTTGTCTAGCTGAGATAAAACCATCTATTCCATGTCTAGATACATAACTAAATGGATGAACCAAGAAAGTCGAGAGCGACTTATAATTTAAAAAAAGGAGGGGGTACATACTTACTCAGTTTCGATCATTTATAGCAACAAAATTAAAAGTATCATGACTAACGTGTGTTTGCAAAGGCGTTGGTATTTCAAAACACAATATTATTGGTTGTATGGTTTCCTTGGCCGGTTGGCCTCAATAACGGACTTCCAAGGATATTTACGAAGATTAAGAACCTACTAGTACAAACTGTGGCATTATTTTGGAGTATGAATGCATTTGGAGTAGTTTAGGCCCAGGCTTGTCTTTTTCTTTCATCCTACTTTAAAAGGGGGATAGCTTGACATAGACCTTTTTAGATATCGGAATAGAGTATTCCAGCCTTCACATTCACAAGTGAATGTTTAGAGCTTGACATTACATAAAGGGGACAGCCCAACTTCCGCTAATCGGACATAGTTCAGCAACCTTACAACGGCGTACTGCCAACAACCAGCAAACAACATAACAAGGAAGAGCCAAGTTCAGATATCTTAATGGAACCAGTACTAAACCCAGGTCACCTGAGAGCACACCAATATCTTGAAACAACTAAATCACTAGCTGCAACAAACGAGCATTCCACAAATATCTTTAATGTAGTATCTTGTTTTGGCTCCTCCACCAACTTGAACCAAAGAATTGCAACGTCGATCCTTCTACGCGTCTGCAGCCCTCCTTCAAACTTCTTCCCTCTTCCTCTTTAAACAACATGGACCACTATCTAAACCAATAAGTTCCCCTGAAAAATACCTGTAAAAGAGTTAGTAGCTCGATTTTGGAATGTTGCATCATTTCTATTCAGCCAAACTGCCAAACATATGGTTGCAATAATTCCTACTATAATTTGGTTTCTTAGTTCAGGAGCAAATCTCCTTATCCAAGACCCAAACATGTGAGCAATGCTCTTCGGTGCTTGGAAGTTAAAAGTAATGAACAACATATTCCAAACCGATCTAGCTATTCAACAATCATTGCTTATGGATGCAATGGGTGGCACATGCACACGTGAAAGCTGGTGCTAGCTACCTCTAGAAATGGTTAATGGTTTGTAAGTAAATAGAAATCGATTAGAAACCTAAACTTGAGTTGTATGAGTTTCGAGTTGACACTCATTGGATTATTTCTTAGTGAACATCGTCAATTGACCAAGTAATAAGTGGTAACTCAGCAATAATATATCGCCGTAAAACAAACTTGTCGGGTAACTCATACTTATTATTCTAGAGCTCTTTAGCCAACATTTGTATCTCATGGGCGTCAACCCTCTTGTAGTCATAGAACTGCCTCATTGTAAAATGGGTGGTTTAAGTGATGCAACAAAGCTAGCAGCCGAAAAAGACCTATAAAGTTTTTGGATTGTTGAATATTTTAGTCATTTGCGGCATGCTTTACTCAATAAATACGACATATCATATAACCTCGAGCTAGAGGCAGATGTGTTTCCCAAAAAGAGAGAGAGGGGAAGAAGGGGAGGGTTAGGAGGGAGAATTAGAAATTTGGCCTTGAAAAAGTTTGTGTTAGGAATCTGGGGTTTTTTTTTTTTTGAATTTAGAAATCTGGCCTCAAAACAAAACTTTGTTAGGAATTGCCTTCCATCAGTTATAGAAATTCATAACTAGAATTTGGTAACTTTGCGACCGGGCGCCTCCTCGCGGGTGCGCACCGGTGCCCCCCGCCCGCCCTCGGGCGCTGGTTCCTTCTGTGGACACGGGCTGCGAAAGCACCCGTGCAGTGCACGCCAACCGCAATTCCACGGGGACGTGGTGGCTTGCGCCGGACCGACGCGCGTCGGTGGAAAAACGCGCTCCACCATCGCCCTAGCGCCCTCGCCAAGGTGCACCTCGCCTTGCCGAACGGGTATGGAATGTGCAAGTTTCAAAGTCGACGCAGCAACTGCGGGGGCGGACGTCGATCCGGGCGGGACCTTGCACCTGCCTCCGTGCTCGAGGGGACCGCGCGCGCGCTACATGGTCGCCATCGGACACGAACTACAACCGCTGCGCCGACGACACGCCCGCCGCCGCTTCGCGGCGCCGCCGATCCGCGGAGTTCGCGTGGGCGGCGGTTTCACCGGGGCATCGTGGACCTCCGAGCGGGCCAGCGGGGTCGAAAGGACTGTGATGGCACGGTGGAGACCCCCATCCATCGCGTGACTCACCCATCGCTAGTGTAGGGTTGAGGGCACCTTGCCAAGGGCAACACACCCACCTGCAGCACTTCAAGCGGACACGGAAGACATCAGCATGGCCGACCAGCCCTCCTGCGTTGACGAAGCGGGATTAAGCGCCACCGGACAAGTCCTCAAGAAAGCGGCATCCCCAGCGCCTCCACTACAAGGCAACAAACTCATTCGCCAAGCCGCCGCCGGAAAGACGAATCGCCCGCGCGACCACTCTCCCATGTCCCGGTGGCCAAGCAAGGAGAGATCCTTGCAATGCAGCGCATGGGGTTCATCAAAGGCACGCCAATGGAAGACGGCAAACAAGCATACGAGGAGATCTTAGTCGGCAACCTTGAGCCTTCGCACAAGGAGGCTGCGAAAAGTTGTTCCCCGGCGTCGGCGGTCGCTCCTCCCGAGGAAGCGCCAAGGAGGGGCGGCTTTTGAGAGTGCGTGCATACTCTATCCAGAAGTGCACCATCTTAATTGTTTATTTCACGAGTAATCGGCTTAGCAAAACTGTTCTAGGGAGGCGACGATCAGTTGTAAAATTTTTACCTCCCGTCACCGGCTTCCGCCGGGTGTGAAACCAAAACCTTTCTCCTTAAATACAAAGATGCGCAAAGTCTTTTAAGAGAAAAAAAAAAAATGTAATGGCCTGGTCTAAAATTTCTTTACACCATCCATCCTTTTTTTTATGCTTCTCTTCTACAGACTTTTGTTGGTGTCTTGGTGGTGCATGTTGTTACACATATAATAAAAAAGAATATCTCGAAGACTTGCCGAGTCAATGGCGCTAGATATCTTCTTCCCCACCACTTAATTAATGTGGTACGTACAAAGCCGATCACAGTTACCTTTATTCACCTGTAAACATCTCTAACAAGTACAAAGATTAGATCCATCCTTCTTCCCACACCCAGAACTCCTTCTAAGAAAAGCATCCCATGGCTAAAACATCGGAAGTTATTGCAGGGGTAGCCCTGGGCATCCCAGTAATGAGTTGGCTGCTGGTACCCATCATCACCTTCCTCGTGAACAAATTGTTTTCCATCTTCCTAAACGACACATCAAGAAAACTCGGTAACCTGGAGAACCTCATTATCCCAAGTCTGAAGGAGACTCTGATACAAGTAGAGGAGCAGAGGATGCTTAGAGCAGCTACAAATGCGAGGTCCGAGTCTGATTTGAGGACTCTCGATGGACTGGCCACGGAACTCAAATCTGCCTTGTATGAAGCGGAGGAAATCCTGGATCTGATCGAATATTATCGGATCGAGAAGAAAAATCGTTGATGATGCCAAAGAGAGTGGCAGGAGCTGGGTGCAGCACATCCTCTGTGCTTTTGATGCTTGCATGGTCCACTGCAAGGGCAGCAGCTGGATGCGGCACCTGCACGACGGCGTTGACTTTTGCATCACCTGCTGCAAGGGGAGTTTGTTCAGAAGATCAGGTGCGCAACTTCCAATTTCCCGTGCATCCTCCATTTCTGTGGTGCAGAGGCTCTGTGGCGGGTATAGGCAGCTGGTGCTCCATATCCCCAACAGCTGTCGATCTGGGATGCGGTGGCTCTGTGACTGGTTCAGGCATCTCGTATTCAGATTCGCCAAGTTATGTCAGTCTGGGATTCAGACGCTCTCTGGTTTGCCAGCTGATGTGATTGCAGCTAACCAGGATTGGTCATATAAAGTTATTGGCACCAAAAGTAATCAGGTACCATCTTATCATTGTGACCAATTCTAGCTGCTATAATTCTGGCGCCATTCATTAATGTTGATTTTCGTCATGTTTCTTCTCTCATTCTTCCACAAATAAAATTAATTGTTTGGAAATCATTATATTAAGTGGCGTGCTTGTCTTTTGAGATAGTTTGATTCTTTTCTTGGGACTTTCGTGTCATTAATTTAATTAAAATAAAATATAGAAATGGTTGCAAAGTAGCTTGGAATATCATTCTTATGAGGATGTTCTTTTTCCTCAATATCATTTTGGAGGAATTGTGTACATCAACAAGACATCAGATTTATCAGTTGTACTCAGGGTAAAGCCTTGACAAAGAAATATCACAACAGAACTAGATAAGACAATATAATGAGTATTATTGGCACTTAGATGCAGAAAGTAACTGGCATGTGCAAAGCACAGAATCTGTAAAACCATCCCATTGAATGAAGAGGGTGCAAGGTGAAGCCATGAAGGTGGAAGGCATACACGGATTTTCATGATCAATCATGTCGTAGCATCATACAGTAATTACCTTACACATCTACAATGAAAGAAGGCTGTAGCTAAAGTCTTGTTTCCAACATAGTGAGCCTTATCTTTCCCATCTCCATAACCAGACATCAAGTTTCTGGAAAACAGATACCCTAATTTTTCCCATGCTGCCCTGTGCTGCCTATTTTGGATGCCATCTGTCAAAGTACCGAGCCTTTAAGGAATCTTAAACCACACTGACCGGGTTGTTATTTTTTTATTAATTTGAATATTTCTAGATATTTCCTCTGATTAACATGGGCAGTGTTATAGATAGGGAATTCAGCCCCATTGAATAAATCTTTCAGATTTTCTTGCAATCAATATGGGTACTTACATTTTATACGTTACTGGTCATTTTTAAAAACGTCTGGCTGCACAATTGAAAAATGCCATATACCTTAACATGGAGCTAGGATAATCATTTGACGCTAGCTTGCTTCTTGCAGAAGGATGGCGCAGCAACAGGTTCTTTATTGCTAACCATTGCTAGAAATAGCTTGGCGAAAAAGAATAGAGCAGTTAGAAAACGTTCTCAATGACTTGAAGAAATCACATCTGTTAAATCAGCAAAGCAGCAGCAGCCAAATTCCCAAGAAGGATAGTAACAAAGAAAGGAGTAGCAGGCAGGAGGATATTGAGTACCTATACAGAAGCATTGAACGGAAGGTGTTCGGTCGAGATAAGGAGCGTAAGAGGATTGTTAGTATGCTTCGTAGGGGACCTGGCCCGATACACCAAGCTCAAGTACCGGTAAAAACATTATTCTGTGATTGGTATATATGGCATTGCAGGGTCTGGGAAGAGTACCCTGGCACAATATGTATATGATTATGAGAAGGAGGAAGGCCAACATTTTGACCCTGTCATGTTCATTCATGTGTCCGAGACATTTAGAGTGGATAAGATATTTCGTGACATGTTGAGGGAGATCGGGAAAGACCGCAATCGGACAAAGAAAGATGTGAAAGGTCTACATGATGAGCTGAAGGAGAAGTTGAAAGGAAAACGTTTCTTGTTGGTACTGGATGATCTCTCGGGTCGATGGTGAGAACAAAGAGGAACGTGCTATTCTACTTGGTGTGCTAGATGCTGGGCGGAGTGGAAGCCGGAGTTCGTGACAGCTCGAAGAAAGATGCAGCTGCAGCTCTAGGTGCTCGTGGAGCAAATCCCAATACCGGATATGGAAGAAGAGCAGTACTTCTCAATGTTCATGCACTATTCCCTTGAAGGCACGCGTTCGATAATGGAAGATTTCGGCAGTAGGGAGAAAAATTGCGAGAAAAGCTTAGCGAGATCACCCATTGCAGCAATAACAGTAGCAAAGACGCGGCGTGAGTAACAACAGTATCGATTTACGGGAAACAACAGGGAACCTTGACATGTTGAATGAAACAATGGGAGCTCTATGGTGGAGCTATCAGCAGCTAGGTGTAGACATCAGGCGATGCTTTGCATACTGTAGCACTTTCCGAAAAGGATACAGGTTAGTACAAGATGAGTTGGTTCGCATCCGATAGCACAAGGATTTGTAAACACCGGGATGAATGCAACAGAGCAATTGGAAGATATAGGCCTCCGCTACTTAAACGAACTACTGACATTCTCATTTCTGCAAGTAGAAAGAACGATTTTTGGTACTGAAACTGAGGCATTCACAATTCATGACCTGCTACACGAGTTGGCTGAGAGGGTTTGCGGAATTGAATGCTTCAGAATTGTTTCCAATGCCCTACCAAATGATATTCCGCAAGAGGTTCGCCATCTTTTGTTGGTAAATTTACAAAGAAAATTTGGACTTGGTAAATTTACGCACTCTCATCATTGATGAAGAGTACAGCGAAAATAAGAGAAAAATATTTGCAGCCCAAGATGCCGAGGAATTGACCACACCTTAATTAATGAAAAACTGTTTGACAGAATGTTCAAGAGCTCGAGGAAAATGCGGGTGCTGATATTTAAAACAAAAGTATACCATGAACAAGTGTTGTTAGTCCCATCATCTATTGATCAGATGAAGCATCTACGATATCTTAACTTTAATATGGATTGTTCCCATAGCAGTGTGGAGCTTATTTTCCCAAGCACATTTAGCAAGCTTTACCATATGCGAGCATATATGCTGAGAAGGTTTCCTGTGCTGAAGATATCACTAAGAATCTCACTTCGTTGCGGCATAGCTCTTCATCGCCGATGGGATTTGCAAACATTGGCAGGCTGACGCCACTCCATTCACTAGGATACTTCCAAGTAAAGAAGGAACAAGGGTATGAATTGAAGCAGCTGAAGCACCTAAACAACCTTCGAGGTACATTGGCGATAGATGGTCTCGGGATTGTCGAAGCAAAGAGGAAGCTCTTGAAGCCCACCTAGCCGGAAAGAAACAACTAAGAAAACTGGAACTATCATTCGGTGTCCGTCAGGCCGGGGATCCAAACGCCGTAGCAGAGATACTTAACCTTCTTTTACCACCAGAGGATCCTGTTGAGAGCTCACGGTCAACCAACCGTGACAAGGGTACAAGGTACCATGGCTGGATGATGGGGGGGCAGACTCCAGATGCCGCTGCAGAGGTACTTGAAGGCCTTTGTCCGCCAAAGAATCTTGTAGCACTCACAATCAACCGCTACAAGGGTTCAAGATATCCTAGCTGGATGCTGAGTCACCATAGTCCAGACGCCCTAAACCACCTGCAACAACTTAAACTCCATAATTGCAGCCCATTGGAGTATTTTCCTAGAAATATCGAGTTGTTCAGTTGTTGTGCGTGAGCTTCAGGTTTCCCCCGCAACTGGGACAGCTTGCCAGAAAATATGGAGCTCCTTGTTTCACTCCAAAGTGTGTTAGTTATGAGATGTGATAAGATGGAGCGCCTTCCGACCCTGCCACGGTCGCTTTGAAGATTGAAATCCACGGGTGCCGCGTGCTCAGTAGAACCTGCCAAGTAGAGGGGCATGAAAATTGGCAGAAGATACAGCATGTTCCAGAGAGAAATATATCTCCGAGAAGAGCATGACTCAATTAAGGAGGATGAGGCCACCCCATATACCCGCAACAGCTGAGCTGAGATGGTGAGTCTCTCGTCCACCTTCCTTTTGTAATGCTAACATAATTCACACATAACAAGTTGTAATGATCTATGATTCTTACGAAGAAAAAACATTAGGTTAATGTGTACCGGCAAAAGCCATGCTGATCTTTGTGCCAGCCTCGACCGTGACAACAACTTTTGGTGCCAATATCTTCCATGGAGACGTCGTCACCGTGTTTGCTTTGGTGGTCAGAATTTCGAGCAACAGATGAAGTTGTTTCTCTTCCCTGTGACAGATTTGGCTTGTGTCAACATTACGAAACAAGCCGTGAAAGCAAGATTACTCGAGCAGCAATTTGGAGATTTTGAATTTCTTCCTTCATTTTGGAACTTCAGAGTTATATTAATGGCTGTGTTTAGTACCCTGAAGTTCCCATCACATCGTTTGGATTTCTCATCACATTGAATCATTAAATGTAGCAAAAAAAAAAAAAAAACGAATGGATGGAGTATGAAATGTAGATAAACAAAATAACTAATTCGACAGTTTGGATGTAATTTGCTAGACGAATCTTTTGAGCTTAGTTAGACCATGGTAGGACAATATTTATACTATAAACAAACGAAAAGGTGCTTCAAAAGTACCAAATTCAATACTTATAGTGCCAAATTCTAGGATACTAAACATAGCCAATGTCTTGGCTTCAAATTTTATTGTTGGGACTTATGCTATCTCTATGGAATAATGGTAGCCTATTATATTTTCCTTCTATAAAAATTTGAGCGGAACGACGTCTATTTGTTCATTTGGGTCACGTTCACTACAGTTTTGCTCAAAGGGCTGCGTGTGGGCCCCTGCATGTGGACCCGTTTTCAAACTATCTGTGTCCTCTGACGTACGTCTGGACATCATTTTTTGGAAGTGTGCATTAGCACGTACTGCATTAAGAGAAGTGGAATTACATAGGATTCACATGTAATGCACGACACGACGAATCCCAAAGGCACCAACAAACGGCAAGAAACGAGGGGGCCCTCCGCCTTACAACTCCAACCGAACCACCTAAAACCTACAATTATGCCTACAGAGCCACATCACAATGAGCGTCAACACAGAAGACCTTCCAAAATTGGCAAACAGCGGCAAAGCATCCGCCAACAAACCAACCAACAGCCATCACTCTTGACAACTCAGCAACTGCCCAAGAGGAGTTCGGAGACGGCGGGAAAGCATCCGCCAAGTAACCAACTAACAACCATCACTCTTGACAACTCAGCAGCTGCCCAAGAGGAGTTTGACGAGACGGCGGCAAAGCATCCGCCAACGACCCAACCACAGGCCGCCACTCTTGGCGTCTTAGCAGCTGCCCAAGAGGAGGCCGACCACACAGCGGCAAAGCATCCGCCAACGACCCAACCATCAGTTGTCACTCTTGGTGGCTTAACAGCTACCTGAGAGGAGGCCGACCACGTGGCGGCAAAGCATCCGCAAACGACGCAACCATCAGCCATAACTCTTGGCGGCTCAGCAGCCGCCCAAGTGGAGGCCACCACATGGTGACAAAGCATCCACCTACGAACCACGACAGCAAAGCATCCGCCAACGAACCAGCAACAACCGAGCGGACAGGTCTAGAGCTGCGAGACAAACCAAAACGAGTGGGAATGAGGTGCAACGGGGCACAGAAAGGGACTCCCCGAGGAGGCGAAGGCAGGCAGGCCACTAGCCACTAGCCACGGAGGAAGGCGCAATAGACCACCCTAGTGGTCCCTAACTCTCGCTCTAAACTTATCTGCAGGAGCACTAGCTAACTTCGAATTTAAGTTGAGCACCTTCCTGAATGTATAGAAGTGCACTTAATTTATGAAACGGATAGAGCAGTGTCCTATAACCTGCGAAGGACGTCATCCAGGTAGTGTCACAGTTTATATACTCTGAAATCCGAAGTCCAAACCCAGATGAACAGAATTCACGAAGTGTTGGAAAGGATAACATTTAATTCTAAAAATAAATGATCGGCAGCTATATTGGACTTGACTTCAGTAAATTTTAAGACCAAGTTTTTTTTTTTTTTTTTTTTTTTTTGGAAACCCAGCCAAGATAATTTGGTTCGTTACAGAAAGAAATTGTTCACGAGGTGGCCGATCTCTTAATGTGGTCCTCATTCTTCTCTCATTTGGCCCACTTACGTCTGGGCCATTTTTCGTCCTTTTTGAAGCAGGTTAACGGAGGTGGAGTCGGTTCGCGTCCGCGTCGGCAAGAACGCCGCCCAACCCTCCGTGCGCGCCGCCGACAGGTCGGTGCTTTCCTGAAGCTAGCTGTTAGTTGAGTGATTCAATTTGAAGTTTACCACTGCAAGAAACAAGGTGCTGGGGAGAAATTGATTTTTACTTCTGCCAGCTAAAAAGCTAAAATAGAAGATTCTTTAGGAGGGTAGTTTTCTGAAGCTAGCTGTCAGTTGAGTGATTCAATTTGAATTTTACTACTGCAAGAAACAAGGTGCTGTGGTGAAACCGGAGCAAATTTGAATTTTAGATCTAGCTGTAACAGCGGGTTCCTTCTCCAAGCCACCTTGCGCGTCCCCATCAGGTGCGGTGCGTTCGGGCTGATCGCGGGGTTGACTCTGCTCAACTGCCCGGCCTTGGCGCAACGCCTCTGGTTTGGGTTTCCGTGAGGTCCTGGGAAGGTGCTGGTAATGGCAGCGGAGAAGAGGCGGCTGAAGAAAGAGAAGGCAGAAACTGTTGTTAAGGTGGGCTCCCTCGAGGAGTGCCACCCAGTCCAATGAGTTGTTTAAGCTGGAACTGCCGCGGACTTGGCAACGCCACGACAGTGAAAGAGCTTCGCGATCTGGTGAAGCGGGTTGCCCCTTCTGTACTCTGTGTCCTAGAGACCCAAGTACACAAGGTGAGGGTGGAGCAGCTGAAGAACACTCTAGGATTTGATTTTTCTTTTGCTGTTAGTAGTACGGGCCGTAGTGGCGGCCTTGGAATTTTCTGGAAGAATAATATAGCATTGCAGATTTTACCCTACTCACAGTATCACATTGATACAATTATAAAAGAGGGCGACTCAGAGCCCTGGAGGTTAACTTGTGTGTATGGGGAAGCTCAGACCAGTGAGAGGCATAAGACGTGGAGTTTACTTAAATTCATAAAATCTTCGTCTCCTCTTCCCTGGGTATGTGTAGGTGATTTTAATGAGGTTCTTGATCGGTCCGAACATGTCGGCGTTCAAGAACGCAGCAATGCACAGATGGAGGGCTTTAGAGAGGCAATTGATGTCTGTGGACTAGCGGACCTTGGTTTTGAGGGAAGAAATTGGACATATGAAAAGAAGGTTACTAGAGGTTCTTACTGTCGGGTTCGGTTGGATCGAGCGTTGGCTACTGCTGATTGGTCAGAGCGTTATCCCCTGGCCACAGTCCGGCACCTCACCTCGGCTGCTTCGGACCATGGCCCGATTACTCTTACTTGGAGATCAGATGAGACCAATGGGAGCAGGAAGAAGAGTTTCAAGTATGAGGTTATGTGGGAAACCCACGATGAGTTTACATCTACGTTGGCAGAGGCCTGGCAGGGACCGGAGCCTTCAAGTATGCAGGATCTCCAGCGTAGACTGAAGGATGTCAGCGGGCACTTGCAATGTTGGGAGAGAACGACGTTTGGTAATGTTCGGTGGGAGCTGCGCAAGCTAACAGCCGAGCTGGAACGTATGCAGTCAAATCCTCTTCGGCTGGGGCCATCACATGCCGAGCTGAAAATCAAGGAACGCATAATGGAACTAAACCATAGAGAGGAGATTTTGTGGCGCCAAAGGTCCAGGATTATGTGGCTTGCTGAAGGTGATAAAAATACACGCTTTTTCACCTACGAGCGAGCCGCCGAAGGAAGAGAAATAAAATTACAAAGCTGAAGAAAGCTGATGGGGAGTTTACTGTGGATGAGCAGGAGATGAAGGCAATGACTATGGACTTCTATGGAAATTTATTTCGATCAGAAGGGGTACACAATATGGATGCTGTCTTAGACACAGTTCCAACAAAGGTCACGCCAGACATGAATAATAACTTGTTGAAGCCATTCACGGAAGCGGAAGTGAAGGCAGCTCTTTTTCAGATGTTTCCCACAAAGGCCCCGGGCCCGGACGGCTTCCCGGCACATTTTTTTCAACGCAACTGGCAATTGTGTGGAGCACATGTGACCTCAGCAGTACTGCGTGTTCTGCAAGGAGATGATGACCCAAAGGTGATTAATGATACAATAATTGTGTTGATACCGAAGGTTGCGAATCCGGAGGATCTAGGTCAATTCGACCGATCAGTCTATGCAATGTGATATATAAAATTGCGTCTAAGGCTATGGCGAATAGACTGAAGGTAATTCTACCAAAATAATTTCAGAAGAACAATCGGCCTTTTGTACCGGTAGGCTCATAACGGACAATATAATCACGGCATATGAGTGTTTGCATTTTATGAAGAAAAAGCGTGGCAGGAATTCAAGGTGTAGTGCACTCAAGTTGGATATGAAGAAAGCATATGATCGCGTGGAATGGCCATACTTGAAAGCAATCATGCTTCGACTAGGCTTTCACCAATTTTGGGTGGAGAAGATAATGAGGCTTGTTATGTCAGTGTCCTTTTTCGGTTCAGCTCAATGGTGAGTGTTTAGAACCGTTTACTCCAACACGGGAATTAGACAAGGGGATCCGATCTCCCCTATCTGTTCTTGTTAGCAGCAGAGGGCCTTTCGTGCCTTTTGAAATCAAGGATTCAGTCATCAGCACTCAATGGCATTATGGTGGCTCCGGCCGGCTCCGATGGTTAGTCACCTACTCTTTGCAGATGATAGCCTGCTGTTTTTCAAAGCTGATGGGGAGAGTGCTCGGGAAGTGAAGGAAGTGTTGAGTATTTATTGTCAAGCTTCGGGCCAACAAATAAATATGAGCAAATCTTCAGTTCATTTTGCCAAGGGTTGCGGCCAGAACTTAAGAGAGGAGATCAAGAATATCCTTGGGGTACATTCTGAAGCACTTAAGGAGAAATATTTAGGCATGCCATCTGATGTGGGTTCAACGATCAGTGGAGCTTTCAAATACTTAAAGGATCGTGTGTGGAAAAGGGTACAAGGATGGATGGAGCAGTGCTTGTCAGCCGGTGGGAAGGAGGTTCTTATCAAGTCTGTTGCACAAGCACTCCCTACATTCTCTATGTCCTGTTTCAAATTACCCCGCGGGTTGTGCCAACACATGGATGGGCTGCTGCGCAA
This sequence comes from Hyparrhenia diplandra, assembly GCA_015847255.1. NCBI lineage: Eukaryota > Viridiplantae > Streptophyta > Magnoliopsida > Poales > Poaceae > Hyparrhenia > Hyparrhenia diplandra. Next base: position 885,239 of record JADLZK010010938.1, on the reverse strand, counting down.
ATTTTGGTGGGGCTGCACAGATGGTAAGCGGAAGACATGTTGGGTGGCCTGGAATGACATGACCCAACCGGAATATCTTGGTGGCCTTGGCTTCCGAGATATGGAGCTCTTTAACCTAGCACTATTAGCGAAACAAGCATGGCGTATATTGCAGGATGGTAGTTCTTTGAGTGCTCGAGTACTAAAAGTTGTCTATTTCCCAGACAGAGAGTTCCTTGCAGCAGAAATTGGGTCGTCTCCTTCCCGTATTTGGCGGTCAATTGTTGAAGGACGAGATGTCCTCAAAGGGGGCCTGATCCGACGGATAGGCACAGGTGATTCAACTAATGTGTGGACAATGGATTGGTTACCTACGTCAGGGTTAAGGAGGCCAGTGCCAAGCAGTCGGGGCGAACCCCTCAACTTGTAAGTGAACTCATTGATCCGACGACGGCAACTTGGGATCGTGAGAAGTTAATGTGGTTTTTTACACCGATTGAAGTGGATGTGATCACGAGCATCCCTCTCAGCACAAGGCGTCAAGAAGATTTCTGGGCTTGGCACTATGAAAAATGTGGCATATTCTCGGTTCGATCAGCATATAGGATGCTTGCACACCGCAAGTCTCTGGCAGGGAATGTGGGTGCCTCGGACAGACAGGTTGCTGAAAAGGAGTGGTCTACGTTGTGGGGAATCAAGGTTCCCTCCAAAGTTCGTGTTTTCCTATGGAGACTAGCCAGGTGCTCTCTCCCGTCAAAGGACGTTCTCCATCACAGGAACATGGCTGAAAATAGTGCGTGCCAAATATGTGGAGCCGAGGACTCGTGGAGGCACTCGCTTCTCGAATGTAATATGGCACGCTGTGTATGGGCTCTGGAGAATGAAGAAATTATGGAACATCTTTGCCAAATTGAGGAACAAGATGCGATGGGTTGGTTGGCCGCGGTGATGAAGTCCCTGCGACAGGAGGACCTGATCCGGATGACTGTTACTCTATGGGCAATTTGGCATGTGAGGAGGAAAGCTGTGCATGAAAATATTTACCAAAGTCCGCTCTCGACTCATCAGTTTGTTACCAGTTTTTTGTCCGATCTACAGTACATAAAGCCACGAGGGAGTGTGCGGTCTGAAGTTCTGAGAAGTCCGGCTAGGTGGATTCCCCCGCCCACGGGATTGATGAAGATTAATGTTGATGCAGCACTGGCCAAAAATTTAGGAGTCATTTCCGCAGCGGCTGTTGCTCGGGATACAACTGGGCGGTTTTTGGGGGCCTCGGCTGTGGTATTAGATGGTCACATGGAACCTGACACGGTGGAAGCAATATCATGCAAAGAAGGTCTGGCACTCGCCAGTGATTTGGTTCTGCAAGATTTCAGATTAGCGTGCGATAATGCGGGGGTCATCAGAAGCATCAAAAACAACGAAAGCATGGGCTCCTATGGTCATGTAATCCAGGAGATAAGAGCTAGATCAAATGGCTTTAGGATTGTTGATTTTGTCCATGAGGGAAGGCAATCCAATACGGATGCCCATAATCTAGCTAGGAGTTGTGTTTATGCCGATTGTGGGCGCCATGTTTGGCTTGTATCTCCGCCTGATGGCGTTTGTACTTCTTATGAAAATCAATAAAGGGTTCTATTCTGCTCAAAAAAAAAAAAAAAAAAAACAGGCCAACAGTTGAAACAATACAGCTATAAGTATAAGTCTATGATCCTTTTTTCCCCTTTTATTATTTACGGAAGTCTATTTATCTTCATCATTGCTCATCATCGTCGCGCAGAATCACGACCCGATTTCTGTTAACCTGGCACATTGTGATTCGATCAACACCGTGACGCTAGCTAGCTATCCACGGAGAAACTAATGCCAAGTGGCAAATAACTGTATCCGGAGGCAAAGTAACCTGATGCAGACACATAACCAAACCACCACACCCAACCAGCCGAGTCAAACTCGCACTCACGCTCACATAGTAGACCTTGAAGGCTTGGACAGCACAGCAGCAACAGAAAATGCGAGCTTGAAGAAACGCTGCTTTTATTCTCCCCGTACGTGTACTCTAGAACCTCCTTGCATACAAAAACAAGGCGGCGAAATCACTCGCGCAATCACACAGCGTCTCCACAAGATGAACGTAATCCGATGGGATCCGTCACATAATAATTACACAGGGGAGGCATCATGGCACAGGCAGGCAGGATCTGCGACGACTGACTTAGAGCGCGGTCACGGTGGCCGCCTCAGCCTCGCCGGCCGGCGACTGGCGTGTCTCCTGCCGCGGCCGCCGCTCCGTCGTCTTACTACCACAGTTATCGACGACGGCATAGAGGCGGTACGGCGAGGCGTCGGTGGCGAGCCACTGCTCGACGGTGAAGAGCTTTTGCGCGCACCCGAGGTGAGGTCCCGTGACGGTGGCCTCGAGGTAGTTGCAGTACCACCCGTGGTGCGCGCCGGCGCCGTCGGAGGTGAGGTTCATGGCGCAGGGCGCCTGGCGCATGCAGGGTCCCCGGCCGCTGAAGATGTCGAGGTTGCCGCGCTCGTAGTAGTCGTGGCCGGTGCCCATGAGCCCGCCCCACGCCGCCAGGTCGCGGATCCGGATCCCCGTGCCGTCCGCGCCCAACAGCGTCACGCCGATCGTCGAGTCCGTCCCGCCCTTCCAGATGGAACCTGTACGCACGTACACCGTGTACACGCACTGGTTCTCCGGGTCCGACGAGTCCGACGACGACTGCAGAGGGACGTGCCCGGGGCCGTGATGGCGGCCGCCGCCGCCGCTGGCGCCGCGTACGCCTGGTGAGTGAGTTAGACGGGTTGAGATGGATGCGCGAGGGCGAGCGAGAGGAGGAGGAGCAGACCGATGAGCTTACCTCGGCGGCGAAGAAGGCGAGGAAAAGGCAGAGGGAGAGGAGCTTCAACTCCATGGCGGCCCCAGAGGCTGAGAGCAAGGGATCCTTGGCTGCTTCGATCTGAATGGAGGCTGTGTCAAGCTGTGGGCGGCCATGGAGTTGTATATTGGGGTCACTGGGGAGGGACGACCCCACAGGACAGAGACAGTTTTTGATTGAGGGGAGGGATCCAATCCAAAGGCAGCATATTCCACGGCTTCAGTTCAGCTGTGAGCCGAACCCGAATCCCGATGGACCCAGATCCCAACTGGAACCAAGTGCAAAGCACGCACGCACAGCCGCGTGGCGCGTGGGTGCACGTGAAACACGAAGGCCGGTAGGTAAATTAAATTCTGCGGTTCGCTGGTGGAGGCTCATTGGCGCAGCAGGGGACAACAACGCTCGGTTCAGCTCGAGACACGCAGACGAAGCGAAAGGAGAATTTATGCGCCCAATCTCCATTCTGCCCAATCTAAAAGCTGAAGCAGAGGTGCTGCTATCCTCACATCATCGCCATGTTAAGAAAGAGGTAGGGTGAATGCATTTTGAGAAATACTCCGTACTCCTTTGGGACGCTGGTACTTGACGAGCAGTTACTTGGTGATGGGCAGGGATGCAGGGTCACATTTTATTTGTGATGCTCTGCTGCTCAGTTCTGAACTTCTGTGAGATCTGCTAAGCATTTAGTTATCATGAACTGTCAATATGAAGGGATAAGAATGCCTAAGGCCAGTCTCAATGGGGGTTTTATGAGTGTTTAAATGCACATTAAATGCACGTCACATTAGCAAAATTTCACTTTTGCATGAAACTCCTAGGAGAGAGAAGAAGGAAAGAGTTTATCTATGGTGAAACCTTTTGGGCACGCCACATACGTTGAAAACTCCGTGTGAAACCCCATCGAGACACAAATAGAGTTTTTACCATGCAACTATGCAATTAAACCACGCAATGAGAGAGGTTGTGGGACCCTTGAACCTATGAAATGCAATAATAAAACCAGACGTTGAGGGAGACATCTATTTCATGCCAAAGTTTCACATCTTGAAAACCGGGAGGTGAAACTCTCTATTGAGACCGCCCTAAGAAACAATACCATGGAGGCAGATAATCAGTCTTTTTAACGATAACGAAGAGAGGCATCTTAAACATTATGGATAGAGATACATATAGTATTTCAAGGAAGCATGTTGAAGGTGGGAACACATTGAGGCATAAGTTAATTAGAAATTAGCAGCACATGGACCTTTTTATTTCGCAGGAGGCAACAGAAGCACCAAAAGCAGGCCTTTTGTGCAATTGCAGCAAACCATCCTAGAGTAATGCCTCCACATAGCTAACAGTTTTTTATTCTAGTTTGAACTTGGAAACAACATTAATATATGACCAATTAACACACCAGATAGAAAAATGCAGAAAACAGTGCATGCAAAAACCAGACTTGATTTGGAGGTTGCAACATAAGCCATCTCTACTTGCCTAATCAACTGAATACGAAAAAATGATATCATCAAGAATCTTTTTTGAACACGAATTTATCATCCCCTTGTAGCCCTAATTTATTACCATTAGTAATGCTCCATTGTGAGTCAGGATTGTTTGCTACAAGAATAAAGTTATAACACCTGATTGGCAAAATGTGATGAGTACTATTACGTTGTATTACAATGAGAAACCATTTAGATGTAACTGATTTATTAACAAATTCATTGTTCTCCCCCGAAATCTTCAAGGGTTGCAATTGCACACATGGCCCAATCAGATCGAACACATAGAAGATTTTTGCCTTTTGCTGTTTCCTTTTAGTATTGTCACAGCTATTTTCACCACATTCACGTAGGACTCCAAGAGGCATTTTACCATCTGATGAAGGTATAGATACCAGTGTGTAAATTTAATCATGAGGGATTGTACCTAGGCGACGAGGTCCACTAAACTACCTTATAGCATATGAATTACAAAGTAGTCATCGCTACACCATTGAATATGGAATAACCAAGAAAAATAGGAAAATTACTATCTAGCTACAAACCATGTATGAAAAATAAAGAAAGGGCAATGATGTCAAATGTCTGTGCATTTTAAGGAAGAGGGGACAAATTCAGGAAAACATGAAACATCTGAGGCAGTATAGTCGGTTCGTCTCCATTATATCATTGTGTGTGTCACAGACTTCTATAGTTTATCAAAGTAAACAGAAAGCAACATGTTAAATGTGGATAAAATTCAAGTCATTTGTAATCCTCTAAGGATGGTATTTGTGAGGCCAAACGCAATCTCTCCCATCAAGGAATCATGGCAATGATGTGTAGATAAAAATCGTGTAAATCTGGAATTGAATGGTAAACCCGTCTATCTGATGCTTACTTTGTACATAAACAATGATGTTCATGTTCCAATGCTCAGTGCTGAAAATAAGAACATCATGGAAGATACATTAGGAATGTCCACATCAACCATGTAATCCTAAGGATCCCCGGCAGCTTGTCCTAATGGGTCTGAATATGCACCAAAATGTTTATGAGATGAGATCAAGGAATTTTTGCACATGAGACAGGGAAAGAGATCCATCTTGTCAAACAAAGAGAGAGAATAGATGGGTCTACCGCAGAGGAAAAACCAAGTGCAAATGCATGCAACAGACGGAGACAACACTCGAGACAGATGCACACAATGTCCCCTGACTCATCGCAGCTGCCGGGCACAGACACGGGTTCATTAACTTTCCTGAAGGAAGTCACGCTGTAGCCACATCATCCGGTAACAACATCTGACTGGTCTATGATGCGGACAACGGTGGTTAAGGCATGAGGAGGGTAGAGAAAGGCAAGGTAACAACAGCAGCGAATGGATGACCAGACCTCATACCCATCCGGAGCTCACCGGGTCATGCTGCGTCTGACCCATACTCCACCACTGTCATACACGCTTTGATGTCGCCTTCCTGAGTCGATCACTGCCGCTGAAAGAGTAAATGGGGGTAATACTTCATGCATTGAACGGAAGATAGACAGTGTTTACATATAGGTATGAGGGAGCTAAGTATAGCAGGCCTCATGCCTAGACTCACTCCCGAACGCTACTCTCAACACTCTCCCGCAGTCGAAACTAGGAGCACCGCTGCACATTGAGACTGGACCTAAACTCTGTGGAAGACGGACGTCGGCAAACCTTTGGTGAAGACATCGGGCGCATCTTCTTGACGTTAGGGAACGTGCAAGACGCAGACCTCACCGAGGGCGACTCGCCTCGACGGCGTGTAGATCAATCTTGACATGCTTGGTTCGCCGATCTTTGATCGGGTTGGCCGGAGAGGTAGACCGCGACCGACATTGTCACAAAGAGACCACGGTAGCGCGCGAAGAGGATGATGAAGCTCCTGCAGGTTGGCGCAACCAGCGTGCTCGCAACACCATTTGCCACCGCTCAGTACTCCGCCTAGACCGACCTAGGCACGAGAGGGTCGACGCTTGGATGACCAGGAGATGAGATTGTCCCCGAGGAACACGGCATAACCAGAGGTGGACTTGCGCGTGTCGGGACATCATGCCTAATCAGATCCGTGTAGACAATAAGATCAGCCCGGTATGGTCCGGTGAAGGTGAAGACCGAGGTCCAAAGTACCACGAAGATAGCGAAGAATCCGCTTCATAGCACCAAGATGAGGCTCCCGAGGATCATGCATATACAAGCGCACCTGCAAAAGCGAGGCGATATCCGCACGGGTGAAGGTGAGGTATCAGAAGGCGCCGCGATGCTGCGGTAGGAGGTGGGGTCGGCCACGGCAACACCATCGCCAGACGAGCTTGGCTTGAGTATCCACAGAGTACCGCAAGGCTTACGCTTGAGCATACCGCACGGTCCGTAATATCCAAAGATATACCGACGCCGTGAGAGGAACAGATCATGTTGGCGCTGAACACCGACTCCAAGAAAATGATGAAGAGGTCCCATATCCGTCATGGAGAATTCCGACGGAGAGCAAAGAATGATCCGTGAAGAAGACTCAAAGAGGAGGTCGTCAATATGATGTCATCAACATAGAGAAGCAAGATAGCCATATCGGAGCCATGACGATATGTGAACACCGGCATCGGACTTTGCCACAACAAAACCAAGAGAGATGAGGTAAGAGGCAAACCGATGGTGCCAGCGCGGGGAACTTGCTTCAATCCATACGAGGATTTGTTCAGCGGCGACAAGGTCGTCTAGAGGTGTCAAGAAAACCGGTCGGTTGTGCCACAGACGCCTCCTCATTCAAGGTGCCATGGAGAAATGCATTCTTCACATCGAAATGATGAATAGGCCATGAATGAGAGAGTGCTAGAGTGAGAACGGCCCGAATCAAGGTCGGGCTTGACCACGGGGACTGAAAAGTTTCATCATAGTCTATGCCCTGACGCCGTGAAACCACGAAGTACCCATCAAGCCTTATAACGGTCAAGAGAGCCGCCCGCCTTGAAGTTGTGACGAAAAATCCACTTGCTCAGAACAAGGTTGACACCGGAGGGCCGAGGAACCGGTGACCAAGTGTCATTTGCTTGCGTGGCATCAAACTCCTCCTGCATAGCATAGCCGCCACGTTGGATCCGCAAGTGCGAGCGAACCGAAGATGGCACCGAGATAGTGTACTCGCCAAAGATTCAGCGATCAACAGGTTGTCGTATGCCGCCCTTGCCACGCAGCGCATGCCATGCGCATTGGTGACAGAGTAACGCCGGGTACCGTAGAGGTGGTGCGGCCGGGGGGCGACCGCCGCCGGGCAACGACTGACGGGCGTCCGCAGGGCGATAGTGCCCGCCGCCCTGTGAGGGCGCGCCGTTAGGGGCAGCCATGGCCGGCCGCGGGAGAAGACGCCGCCGAGGCACCCACCGGGTGGAGGGTCTGTGTGCCGGCGTGCCACCGCCGCCGCCAAGGCCGCCAGGGCAGCATCCATGCCCCCGTGAAGGTGTGAACCTGCATACACGCCTCTTGACCCATAGGGAAAAAGAGGAATCATCGTGTTGTCCAAAAATCAAGTGTGGTGGGATCCTGGGGGTGAGGTGGACATATCGGGCAAAGGGAAACACCGTCTCATCGAAGACGACATGTCCGAGATGATGATGCGGTTGGAATGAAGGTTAAGACACCGATTGCCCTTATGGTCGGAGGAGTACCCCAGAAGACACACAAGGAGGAGTGAGGTGATAGTTTATGTGGAGCCGTGGATGATGGGATAACAGGCGCACCCGAACACACGAAGGTGCGATAAGAGGGTTGTGTGCCATGGAGGGCGAGGTAGGGTGTTCGCCATCTAGGGGTTTTGTGGGGTGACGGTTGAGTAGGTAGGTGGCGGTGTGGGAGTGAGTCCGCCCAATAAACCGGAGGTAGACCGGCTCAAAACAGAGTGAGCGCACAATGTTGTTGATAGTGCGTAGAATGCGCCACCCGCCCATTCTGTCGGGAGGTGTATGGGCACGAGAGGTGAAGAACGACCCCGTGAGTGAGGAAGAACGTGCGGGCCGAGGAATGGTCAAATTCCATCGCCATTGTCGCACCGAATCGCCTTTGATGGAAGAGTCGAATCTGCGTGCGCACATACGAGAAGAAATTAGTAAGAGTAGTAAAGGTGTCGGATTTGAGGCGTAGAGGAAAGTCCAAATTTGAAGTGAGTGCAATCATCAAGAATGACAAGATAATATTTATAGCCGTAAACACCGACAACCGGAGATGTCCAAAGATCACAGTGTATTAAATCAAAGGGGCGAGGTGCACGGAATTTGACATGCTAAAGGAAGACGCACATGGCGGCCTAGCCGACGTGCATGGCAAATGTGAGTGTCATCGCCTTTATTACAGAAATAGCATGTGAACTAATGAGCTTGGACAAGGCCTCATGACCGACGTGGACCGAGACGGCGATGCCATAGGGGTGGTGGAGCCGCGGCGTAGTAGTGAGGGCGGTGGTGCCGGTGGGTGCCGGGCGAGAAGAACGGGTAGAGATCTCCCATGCTATTACACTGGCGATCACGCTCCGTGTCCGGAGGTCCTTCACGTAAAGGCCGAAAGGATCAAACTCGATGGAACAATTGTTATCAGTGGTGAACCGACGAACGGAAATTAAATTCTTAATAATGCCCGGGAAACTAGAACATTAGAAAGAATTAAAGGACGTCGCGGTGTGGTAAACGAGTGAGATCCTACGGAGGTAACGGGAAGCGTAGCTCCATTACCGACAATGATAGATGAAGGACCGATGACAAGGGGGGTGAGAGGAGGAAATTATACCAAAGATTGTTGACCATGTGGGCGCCAAAGACCGGAGTCAACATACTAATCGCCGGGCCGGGCGGTGTCGCGCCATGGTGCTGAAATTGCCGGGCGAGCGACGACGTCGAAAAGACCCACCGTGCATCGGGCTCCATGGTCGCCGCTTCTTCGCCGCCGCCGCCGGGCACCATCGCGGACGCCTCTTTGCGGTGGGCGATAGTGACCGCCATGCCCGCCGCCGGGCCGGGGTTCGCCGTAGACCGAACCGCGCCCCCATGTGTTGTAGAGGAACGGGGGCGGACGTTGGCCACCGGATGGCGCGACCGCCGGTTCTTTGCCGCCGCCGGCCACCGCCCACACCGGACTCTGCGGTTGCCACGCTACCGCCATGGTTTCCGTGACAACCGGGTTTGCCGCTTTGAGGCGCGCCACCGGGCCGAGCCGCTGACCGCCCGGGAGGACCACGACCGGGCTGGACCCGAGTCGGTGAGGAGGGCCGGCGGTGGCGGAGCGGACGGGTTGCTTGGCGCCCGGCGATGTCGCCGAGGTCGATCTCCTCCGTAAGAAGTAGCATGCGGGCCTCGGCGAAGGTGGGGAACGGTTGGCGCAGTTTGATGTTGGTCACCCCAGGGTGGAACTTGTCGTTGAGACCCGCAGCAGCCGTGAGGACGAGGGTCCCAGTCGCCCACCGGATCACCGGTCCTTGAGGTTGGCCGCCATGGTCTCCCGCGGCGCGGTCCGTGATGGAGGACGACCTTCTTCACGGTGCGGAACTCAGCGGACAGCAGCGTGCGCGCGACTCGCTGCCGTGGCGAGGAATTGTCCCCTCGAGATGGAGCCAAGCGGTGCGGGCGTTGGGGTTCTTCAAAGATGGTGGACTCGCCGAGATCGGCGCTGATCGCACCGTAGATCCACATGAGAACGGTGCGAGTCCATTTGCAGCCGTGGCCGGCCGATCGGCGTTCACCACATCGCCGAGAACGGATCGGTGAGGATGTACTTACCCAGGACGATGAGGAAGACGGAGCGCCAGCGATTGTAGTTGTTCGCCGCATGATCCAAAACAACCGGGATAAGGACCTTGATGTTGTTGAGGGCGATGGCGGCGCTGTGGCTGTCGGCGTGCGCAAGCCTCCGAACTCGCCAAGGGCCTTGAGCGGGCCTCGGCAACCTCACGGTCGCGCTGCTCCCCTGCGCCTCGCGCGCGGGCGCTGTTCGCGGGTTTCAGCCATGGCGAGGATCGGCGGCGGCGATGTGGATCGGCGACGGGCGGCGGATCGGTGGCCGGCGATGTGTGTGTGTGTGTGTGTTTTCATTTTTTTCTTTTTTTTTTTCTCTCTTTTTTTTCTTTCTTTCTTTCTTTCTTTTTTTTTTTTTGCCGCACGGATCAGGAAGAGAAATCACCGTACGGACACACGCACGCGAACAGCCTGGCACACGCGGATCACTCGCGCGCGACGCGGACTCGCTCGACGGATCGGGGCCGGGTCACGTGCGCGGGGCGAGTCGCGTCGGAGCCGGGGCGGAGTCGCGCGTCGGGTGGAGAGCGGAGTCGCGTGCGGAGCCGGGGCGAGTCGCGGGCGGAGTCGGCCGGGGCGGACGCGCGCGTCGAAGCGCGACGCGGACTCTCGGAGTCGGGGCAGACTCGCGCGGCGGAGCTCGGGGCGGAATCGCGAGCGGAGCGGAGTCGATCGCGACGCGAGGCCGGGACAGCGGAGTCGATCGCGGCGCTCGACGTAGACTCGACACTCGACGGGCGGGAGACGCGGTCGCGGACGGGATCACGCGAGCGAGACGCAGGCCGGCGATCTCTCAGCAGCGGCCGCGGGTAGGGAAGGGCACGGCGCGAGGGCGCGCGTGCAGGCCGGCGAGCGGAGTGCCCAGCGTCGGCGGTAGCGAGCCGGTCGTGGGGAGCGGCGGCGCTAGGATTTCGCGGAAGCGGTGTTTAGGATCGTAACCTATGTGATACCATGAAAGAGTAAATGGGGTAATACTTCGTGCATTGAACGGGAGATAGACAGTGTTTACGTATAGTTATGAGGGAGCTAAGTATAGCAGGCCTCATGCCTAAACTCACTCCCGAACGCTACTCTCCAACAGCCGCGACCGTTGTCGAGCTCGACTGCAACAACTATGGACCACATTGGGCAGAGTGACTGCGGAGAGAGAGAGAGGGGTAGCAGAGGCATGAAGCGCATGAGGACGAGGAACAGTAATGACATGCAACCATAAAAACATGTCCACAAAACTGAAGGTTGGTTGTGTGCTTCAAATCCATCCTAATGGAACCAAAAACAGAGCATAAAATCTGCAAATCAACATGACAAATGTGCTTGTAAGAGGATATAATCAGGTGCATGCAAGATTGAGCACTAACTCTTTTAAAACAACTCAACCACACAACATTAGTGGCTCACCGATTAGCATAGAGTATCACAAAATGTGCAAATAAGGACAAAAGAAAAATCTTCCATACAACAGAAAATAGGGCACATATAGATTACCAACAAGTGCTCTAGAAGTTTGTAGTAACCAACAACCACTAGTCCAAGCCCCACACAGTCACTGTCATAGCCGATGTCTATTCAGCATTGCATAGAGAAAGAACAAGGGACTCTAGACTAAACCCTAAAGTTAGAAAGAAACAAATAAATCAAAACTAGAAAGAACCAAATACAAAGCTATATATTCAACATTGTATATTCAGGTTATTTGGTGTCCAAATACAAATATAATGATTTGTTTCACATGCTTGCACTTAATCATGATTTTGCAATAGATGTATCCCTTTAAATTTCACAATACACAAGAACCGCTAATTTTTACATGTGTCATTCCAAAGTAAATTTGGCTAAACAGGTAAACATACGGAAGTCGACATACCAGAGATATTAATAAAGTGATGTGCAGGAGAAGTTTAGATTAATCTTATGAACACGCATTGTACAAACAAAATGATTAAAATTCTTTCCTAACTATATAATCTTATATGAATAAACAATTTAGAACTACTAATTATTGTAGGTTGAAACAAGGAGGTAGAAAGAAAATATATGGTTGGATTATTATCAAATGATCTTTTGTAACAGATTAAATGTAACTAATTGGATTTTAAAGTGAACTATAATTGGAAATGGAATCTTCAATTCAAAGTTGAGTTGGCCCCACCATTGCTATTTTCATATCTTGAGGTTGAGGGTTGACTCTTGCAGTCCTCTAAACTCCAAAAGAGAATTTGTTACTCCCTCCGTTCCAAATTATAGTTCACTTTGTCTTTTCTAGATACATTGATTTTGTTATACACCTAGTCATACACTATGTCTAGATATATAGTAAAACAAATGAATCTAGAAATGCCAAAAGTGAACTATAATTTGGAACCGAGGGAGTAGAAAAGTTGTTTTTGGCTGACTCGCCAAATAATGGATGTAACAGTTATTTGGTTGAACATAGGTGCTTGGGTGTCACTGTTTCCTACTGGTTTTGGGTAACTAAATCCAAGAGAAGCAAATAATTCAATGGGAATGACACGGGTTGAGCATTGGGCCCAAAAAGCTTCTCGTACTCCAAGATCCTGTGCTTAGAAATTGTTGCACAAAAGAGAATATAAGGAAAAGTATGTGCTAAACAAGGTATTGCTGGCTAACTTCATGTGTTAATTATGTCACAAGCAAACAAGGTCCCAACAAGGATTCACTAAAAACTCTAAACAATAAGGATTCACTTATTTGCTTCTCTCTAGCCTCTAGAACTATGAATCAAGTGTTGTAGCAACACACGAGCCAATACCTACTTGTCACAAATTACCAAACCATAGATATCACTGGTATCCTCCTTCTCCAATCTTGATGGGGAATCATTGTCCAACTTCACCACACAGGATCAAAACGGTAAATGAGGAATCAAATAGGGGTCATTCAAAAAAGTGCTAAGGAGATGCTAAGCATAGTGAGGACCTTGGAGTCGAGGCGGACGCGTTGTCGTGAACACCCGAGGAAGAGGAAACCCTCCGGGGAAGGCGGATCGCCTCGCCAAGGTGCCATCTCCGTCTTCGTACTTGTGGTAGTGCCCGCAGATCCCGCCGCGAGTTCTTACGCTCTCGCTTCCTCATGGTGTCCCTTCCGTCTCCCCGCCCGACGTCCACGTCGATCTTGGCGTGCAAGAGGCGGTGGGAATGTGTGGGCCTGAAGCTAGTTGACTTGGGTGTTTAGGTCTTGGGAAATTATGCTCCCTTCGAGTTCTAAGAAATCAATGGAAATTGCTCTTTCCAAAAATAAAAAAAAAAAATCCAGATTCCTTCAAGGTGACGCCAAATAAATTGGTGGAAATGGGGATGCTAAAGCTTTCAAAAAAGTCTTCAGCAGCTCAAAACAAAAACCACCGAAGTCTTTAAACCCACACCTTTTTAAAACCTCTTTCTGGCAAGTGGAGGTCGGATCGTCCTCCCCACACGAGAAAATAGGCGGCCAGCTCTGTCTCCCCCAACTCGTTGCATGGCACATTGGTACCGCTCCCGCCTCCTGCATGCCACCTCTCCCACCTCACTCGGTTCACCGATGGCTACCCAGCATGCTCGTTGGTATTCGCCACCTTCCTCTCCTGTCTTGCCTCCCTCAGCGTGGCGCATTACCTCGGTCATGCTCCACAGAGGCAATGGGACTAAGCCGATCATGGTCGAGCTGTCTATTCCTACGGTAAAGCACTGTTGGCGAAGCCGTTCAAGGAAGTGGCAAGCCCGATCCTACGGGTGCTGACTTCGTCCGCCTCAAGATTCAACAACTTCTGAGTAATTATCACACTGGCCACTACATAGTGGAACTATTACCCAAGCCTATGGAAGGAATGCGATAATGAGGAAGGTGAGGAGGAGCAAGTTGAGAGCACATCGACGAAGAAGACAATGAGTGGTACGAAGTTCTATCCTACAATGGAGGAGAGTTCGGGTGATGCGGTGATGGAACTCTTCTACCATGGATGAGAGACGGAGGAGGGATGCTACATAAGAGGTGGTTGAAAAAGCTGGTGAATCAACCGAGGTGCTACCTGATCATCTTCGTTGGTGATTGATCAGTGCATATGGCCACGTGACTTATTTGCAAATGCTACTATAAATGGTTTGTTCAATGTCTTATATTTTAGAACAAAATTATATTGTTATTTGCCTCTTGTTAGCAACTCTTTCCCAAGCTTTATGTGTATTGGAGGATGTGTTCGTGTTTATGCTCTAGAACCATGAGATTGATGTCTTTGTATTTATGTTTTAGGACAAGGTAACCGCAGTCGGCGATTGTCATAGAGCTTTAACTTGGACACCGATTCTGAAGAAATATCCGACCCACTTCAAGTTTAAGGATTAGTTAGTAATATCTCATACTCCCCGTTAGAAATATATGCAATTATAGTAACATGTCATGGTTTAGTATGTCAAGTTTGATTAATTTTAGATGAAAAATATCAATGTTTATATCTAAGCTTATCATGAGTGCTTGATTATTGTTTAGACTTATCACGATAACATGATCAGCCCTAAAATAATATAAAGGAATAAACTATGGCTCAATTCTTGATAAGTTTAAGATGTCTTTGAAAGAAATGTCTCACACTCCCTAACTCTCAATTAGATCTAATCTACTACATTTAATGTGTCTAGATCTAATTCTATTACATTGAAGAGAGGTTGTCCTTCCTCACATTGGGACACCTCTATGATCAATGGATCAAGAGAATAAATTAGAACTAATGAATTAGGGTTTCCAAGTAAGGGTCTGCTGTTGCATTTCTTAAGCACAATCACTAGAAACAGGTTTAGAACCCATCTCTAATAACGGCGCTTTAAATGCGCCGTTTGACATTCCTAAGTGAAACCACCGTGTCGGGTGATAACACTAGGTACATCAACGGTGATAGATCTTGCCAATTAAGATATTCATCCGCAGCGCCGCGGATCTATCATTGTAGCATTTCACTCGGAGATATTCAAAGTATCAAGTATTTATATTTTCCCAAAGGAAGGCATGGTGGAAAAGGATCTAATAGAGACATGAAATGTGATAACATGACTATGTAGTGGACCAATGCTCATAATAGGGATATAAAGGAACGGTAAAGGGATAACTTGACACACTCACTCAAGCCAAACTCAAGGATAAAGATAAATAAGGAATAAAGAAAGACCTAAGTGGAGCATACAGATTCTAGTCATGGTCGGCATAGAACCGCTTGATAGTCGGGGCAACACGCATGAGCGTGGAGGTCGGAGCCGAGAATGAAATGGACGGGAGACCTCCCGGTGCATCCGCCCAATGGAAGGCATTTACGAACTCCTACAAAGACACACGAACGTGGGGGATTTCAAGGGACGGTCAAGGCTTGTCACGACCAAGCCGCCTACCCCTCAACCGTGGCATGCACTCATATTCGAAGGATACCCGCATCCTGGACACCACGTCCCAAGCATACTAGGACACTACTCATGTCCCCCATGGCCCCCACCCTACGGATGGACGGAATAGAACATGAGCAAGCCCGAAGGACACAACGAATCGCCATTCAAAGACAATCCCGACACTACCCAATTATATTGCATGAATGGTTTAAGCATAAAGTTCTATATGACGATATCACAACATAGAAACTATAGACTAGTTCATGTGTCATGATCATGTCAAGAACAACATGTTAGATCATAAGATAAATCATGAGGCATAGAAATAACATGAAGACTCTAATCCTAATGCACAACCAAGATAAGATAAGAGCAAGGCTTTGGAAGAATACCATAGAAAGATTTATTCCCGGAATCCATCTTCCAAGGAGCCAAGCCCTCCTTGGTAGCTTTGCCTAGCTCCACATCTAAACTACTAATCCTACTAGGAGGAGGAAGAAGAAGAAGTAGAAGAAGAAGAAGAAGAAAGGGAGAAGAAGAAGAAGAAGAAGAAGAAGAAGAAGAAGAAGAAGAAGAAGAAGAAGAAGAAGAAGAAGAAGAAGAAGAAGAAGAAGAAGAAGAAGAAGAAGAAGAGAGGCTACATTGTGAGGTGTGTGTTACAAGTGAGGGAGTGCCCATCTATTTATAGGACCTTCACCATGGGATCCTATCTTGGCTAAGCCATTTGGTACTAATCCCGCACCGCCTTCTAGGCAAGCAAACACCGCCCCGCACTTTTCGGGTTGAGATGGGCCGCCAGATCTAAGATGGGCCGTTTTGGCCTCCATGAGGGTGCGGGCGCACCCTAAGGTGCGCGCGCACCAATATGAGCTCCGTTTGGGCTGAAACTTTGCATGAGCACGTGGGCCTCGGAGTTAGCTTCGTTTCGAGTATTCATTCGCTGAAATCCGATTTCGTATGAGAAAGTTATGCCCAAAATATTGAACCCATGTCCTCAAGGCCCGCTTTATCATTTCATGTTGGATTCGGGCCTCGACCTCTTTGGGCTTGTGTTTGGATATTGATATTTTATAGGCTTTTCTCCTCTCTTCTCCTTGCTTTGCTTATGTCCATTTAGGGCCTTGTTATCTTTCCTTTGCTTTTGGCCCAATGCTCGCGTGTTTGGTCCATTTCTCCCTTGGGCTTGATGTTCTTCAGGAATGCGCTTTCCAGGGAGGCGCCTTTTGGTACAAATTCCACTTGTTTCTTATATAAATCTGCACAATAATAATTTGGACACTACAAGTGAAATTATGTCAATAATAAATGTATATGTGTGTAGTAAGGTATAGTTTCACCCCCTTATTGGTAGAATGTTGACGTTAAAAATATATCAAGTTGGTGGCCGCAACATCTGCCTCAACTTATACACCCATAGGATGAATCTTAGTCGTCGGGTCAAACCAACCTTATTGGACATGTAGATATAATCTCAAAGGTGGTTGGAGGAAGGTTCTAGAAGATGGTGGCATTTCATAAAAATGGAAGGTCGCCGCCCCTAGGAGGTGGGGTAGGCCCGGCTCAATGTTAGGTGGGCCCCATCTTCGGCATGACTTCTTCCGGGTCTTTTGGATCCTTCTTTTTCTGTTCTAGCCATCGTGACGTGATTCAAAATATTCATTTGTATGTAGCTTTGTCTTGACATTTTTGTGTATTCCTGTAGAGAAAAAAAAATCCACATAACTTGTGAAACTTGTTACAATCAAACCCTGCAACTAGTGTTTGAGATTCCTTTTATATCATTTCATGCAATAATTGATGGTTATACTTAGATAGGTTCATAAAAATCTGGAAAAGCTACAATAACTTATACTTTAGAATGAGGAGGGTAACATTGTGGTTGAGTAAGGCCTACTAACGAATTGATTTTGCATGATGCCTTCATTTTTTCCGTGGCGGGCATAGAGTTTGCCCGTCACGTAAAATTTAAGTGGGGTAGATTTGTAACACCCGTGTTTTTGCATCATTTTAAAATTCACTAAAAATTTAAACTTTTCGAATTACAATTAAAACTTGACTTATTTTCCGCTAAATCGAAACCCCGCTTTCAAAAAAAAAAAAACTGCATTCGAAATCCCACCATATAGAAAATTAGGTTTCCCTTGCTTGTTGCTTGGTGAGCTTTATGGTCGCAAGAGATGCAAGGTAAGTTCAAGATTTTATTTATGGAAGTATAAGATTGCATGAGAAATGGTTTACAAAATTTCCTCCGGGAATAAAATGCCGAACCACATGTGTACCAAAAATATATATGAATATTTTCATGGGCACAATAAATAATTATTCTCAACAAGGTTATGAGAATATAAATGTGCTTATGTAAATATTTATAAAATATCTAGTGCACATGAAATAACAAGGGTTTGGGAAAAAACGTGTGTGTAAACATATATGTTGTTATTTATGCAAGATAAATATTTTCATGAACACAAGTCATGAGAATATACATGTACTTGTGTAAATAATTATAACATACATAATACATATGTCACACACATAAAATAATAGGGTGAGGACATGTACGCTAAAATACAAAATAGATACAAGCATATACTTATGTTCATAAATAAATCATGGATATATAAATATATATGCTTGCACAAATCTACTTATAAGAGCATACATGAAATAATAGGGAGAAGAAATAGGAAGAGGAATCATGGAAAGAAAGAGAAATCGAAAAGAAATGAAAATAGGAAAGAGCCTCGGGCTCAATCTGTTCTTTGGCCCAGCAGCTCACTTCCTTCCCTTCTCTTCTCCCCGGCCCAGCCCACCTCCTTTCCTCCTCTTCTCCCTCTCCCACACGCGAAATGGCCGGCCCATCACAAATACAGCCCAAACCGAGATCGGGCCCAACCTCTCTCCCTCTCCCTTCCTCGCCGACAGACGGGACCCACGGTCGTCGCCTACCTCCGGGTCACGAGCGGGGACACCGTGGCCCGCCCTCGCGCCGCCGGACCCGACCTAGCACGACCTCCACCACCGAAGCCGCCGCGACCACGCCCGTCACGTGCACGGCGACCTAGGTCAAATAGCACAAGACTGCCGTAGGGCATTTTGCCACCATGGTGGCCGGCAAATCTTTGCCGCCACGATGTGACCCGACGAGAAGGCCAGCTACGGCCGGAGGAGGGCGAAGACCGAACACGGGGACTTGTTAAATCCTCGCCGGAGAGCCACGACCACCGCGGGGCGTCCGGGTCAACACGCATAGCGTGTGCCCGATAACCATGCCGCCATGGCGGGACGGCGGCCGCCCAGCCGCGGTGCGGCGATGACAGCGAGTAAGCTCCCGAGCGCGATCGATACCGCGGCGCGGCCGGCAGGCTAGAAGACCCGGCCGGACGCGGCAGCGTCGCAGCCGCGGTCGAGGAGATCGTGGGCGGGCGGAAAAATATCTCGCCGACGACACCCACAGTGCGAGCCTATAAATAGGCCCTCCGGGTGCTCAATCGGTCGAGCCGCCTCGCTCCCGGAAATCCGCTGTACGCGGAACACCGCCGGGCTCGCCTCGGTCCTTTCCTCCTCTTTCCCCGCCACGACGGCGAGTTTTCCCCACTCGGGATTTCCGCCGCCGCCACGTCGAAGCACGAGGCGCCGCCGATTTGGTCGTGATCAAGTAGTAAATGGTGGTCCGTTATGTCCTCCCAACCCCCTTCCCTTTCTTTGCCTCACGGAATTGCACCATGGTGCCGTGTGACACTACCCGAGCCGCCGCCGCCGCCGAAGTCCGTCGGCCGCCGCCGTCGAGGGAGACGAGATACCTCCGCCGCCCGGCCTATGTTAACCGGGCCCGGGACATCACGGGATGCCCACGAGCCTCACCGCGAGGGAATAGGCCAGGATTGGCCACTCCGGCCAGATCTCCGGTGGAAGCGCCGCCGTCGGAGATGGCGGACGTGGGAAGACCCACGACGCCGTTACTCGCCTAACGCCGCCACGAGCCGGCGAATGGGAAGTTGCCACGCCGCCGCCCCGCTCCCTTCCGTCAACCCCGCTAGGGCCACCCCGTAATCCACATGAGCGCCTACGTGGCGCCACAAAGGGGCGCCCACTGACCCACGTGGCAGCCACGCCAGATGGAGACATTGCCGTGTACACTACTTTAAATGCTAGATCCACCCGAATGTTGTACACGGAATGTTGTAAGTCCTATTTCCCCGTGTCGAAAAAAATTCCCAAAAATTTATAAATTCATTTTTTGATTTATAGAATTTTATCATGTAATTAGTTCGAATTTTATTACATGATAAAATTATATTATAATATTACCCTAATGATTTAATTAGGATTAATATTATAAAATCCATATCTCATGCATACTAACTCCGTTTCGTGTGAAACGACTTCCATAATTCATCTAAAATCTAGCTCTATGCATCTAACCTATTGCCACCATAATGTTCTATGCTTGTTTTGGTTGCTCTAGTTCAAGCTAGGTTATCAACGTATCGCCGTAATTCTACATCGACCCGATTAGGGCGCTTCCGTCCGAGGAACACTAGAGACGCTCGACGCCGCGTGCCGATTCGTAAGAACCTTCCGTGCAAGTCCTTACCCCCCTAATCATGACCTTAATCAATGAGATGATAATGATGATGATATGATAATCGAATTAGTAAATAGTGGTATGAGCCCCGATAACGTAGCTAGGAGCTAAGCCGGATGGCGAATCATCCACGTTATCTACGCCATACGTTGTAATCAAGAGAAACAAGTGTTGACGGTCGTTAACTACATATTTTATACCGTCAACATTAGTATAAAACTACCAAAACACACAATAGCAATAGGACTTCGAGCTAACCTTTTCCACAAGTTTTGGTACTTCACTTGTTTTGCAGGGCAATGTTGAAAACATATATATATTGGGCCAAAAGCAAAGGAAAATATACAAGATAAAATGGCCCAATGCGAAGCAAGGATAAACAAGGAGAAAAGGCACCAAAATGCGCCTTCCGGGAAAGCGTACTTCGTAACATCCTTCACCCCAATGGAAATGAGCCCAACACGATGCAAACCAAACCGAGCAAATGGCATGGCACGACTTTTGAGACTCAACACAGCCCACTTGCCAAAGCCTGAGCTCAGCCGAGCCAGGACGGGTGCGCGCGCACCCTAAGGTGCGTCCGCACCCACTTTGGTACCGAACCGGCCCAACCTTGGCGAGGTGGTACATTAAGTGCATAGGAGTACAGTCCAATGTGTGGCCGATGGTGAAATCCATAAAACAATCCCAAGAAGTCGAGGCCCAAATCCAACATGAATTCATATCGGGGCGCGAGGATATGGGTTCAATGTTTTGGGCATAACTTTCTCATAATGAAATCGGATTTCGTGATCCACCGGGCCAAAACGGCTTACTCCGAGGCCCACGCACTCCTGCAAAATTTCAGGCCAAACGGCCCACATCTTGGTGCGCCGCACCAAGTGGTGCGCCACACACCGGCGGCCGCCAACCGGCCTGGCTTTCTCGAGGCGGTGCATTACCTTCCAAAAAGTGTGTTGCCGACGTTGGTTGGTCGGTTTGGGCTGATTAGGAAGGTGTACCAAGGTTGGTTTGGTTCCTTCCATATGGGGAGGGACATTTTCCAACAAGCCCCCTCTCCTCTACCTATAAAGGAGGCCCTCTCCCTCTTCCTCAACACACACCAATTCCATACAACACAAGGAGGAGCCACAATGTAATAGAGAGGAGAGAGTTCCATTCTTGTTCTTCTTCCCCCTCTTAGTTCTAATGGAGAGTGAGAGAGGAAAGGCTAGAAGGAAGTTTGGTTCCTTCTACACGAGTTGTCGGTCCGCCCACCGTGTGCCGCGGTTCCTAGGAAGCTCTGAGTGCGGAGTTGTCGGTATCTCCGCTTCGCTTGTACCTCTACAAGCTACTTACACTTTGGTGAGAAAGCCCTGTGATTATCTTTCGGCTTATTGTTCTTCAAGTATATTATCTTAGCTGTTATAGACTTGCTTGGGATCGATAGTCGTACCTTTGGGTCGTAACTCTTGGAGAAGGAACTCTTTGACAGGGGAACCTTGATCAACCCAAGAGTTGTGGATGGTAGTGCAAACGTGGTGTTTGGGCTAGCGCTTCACCTATCTTTTGCGGTGCATCCCACGGTTGAGGGGGTAGGCGGCTTGGTCGTGACAAGCCTTGTCCGATCCCTCGAAATCCCCCCCACGCCTCGGGCCGTGTCGTAGAGCTAATTGCCGGACTCTGCCCAGCTTGGGCGAGGGCCGTGCCCGGCGTAAGGAGATAACAGCCCTAGAAATCCCCCTCGCCGAAAAACCTAAGCCCATAAAGATACCTCACTATCCATAGTTATCCTAGGGGTGGCCCCTGCTCAAAGATTAGAGCGCAACTGCTCCTCGTGGAAAATATGATACCCCTAATATTTCCTGGTGAAAGCTACAACGACAATTCCGTGCGCTTTGGATTTATCCGTATGCGTTAAGAAACGTCAACAAGCTTTCTCGGCGCCGTTGCCATAGGGGAATGGTTGTCGTAATTCTCTCGAGCCTAGAGCACCCATGTGTTGTATCCAAAAAAAAAACAAAAATAGTTATTTATTTTTTTTGTCTTTTTTAAAATGAAGCCAAATCCATTTCAAAAAACCTTCTCGCTTCAACGGGGGAGTTCACGCAGCCACAATCTTTTTCAAAACCAAAACTTTCATCTGGCTATGAACTCACCCTAATTTAAAAAAAAAAAAACCTTTTGTTCGGGCACTCCATCTCTCGGTGACCATTTTGAAAATCTATGTTGCCACCTACGAGATTTCGAGGAATTATGATCATGCCTCAAAGATTCCCGGCATGATCCAAGAAATTCACATGTGGAATTTGTTTCGCTCTCCCTCATAGGGAAAGCAAAACAATAGGACACTATTGTCGTAGGAAGTTTGAATGGGGACCGAGAAGAACTCAAAGACAATTTTTGTCTAGCATTCTTCCCCCATCAATGCCTACCAAGGACAATCCTCGATTTCAAATAGATGAGAAGGAGTCCATAGGTGCAGCCTAGGCCAGGTTTATAATTTTTATACATGTTGGCCTAAATTTGTCATTACCCGATAATGTGCTTTTGCATATCTTTTGTTCGGGTCTTGACATAGATGCTGCCCTATGCCTTGACATGACCGTTGGAGGGTCGCTTGCACGTAAAACCTACAATGAAACATAGGAAAATCCTTGAACACATCCTAGAGAAGCTTGCTTCTCCCGTTGTAGAACATTTTTCCCCTCCACATTAATGGCATGTCAAGTGTTGAGGAGCCCTCATCGGTCGAGCCATTCCCGATCACCGCTTGGAACCGACTATTGAGCCCTCTCCTCGAACCACGAACACCGAAGGAAGGAATGCTTCGTCCTTCGGAGTTCGTGATTGAATTCAAGGATGATGACGGAACCTCGTAAACCGAGGTGCGCTTAGACTTCCATATCTAACTCATCCTTGATTTCAATCTTCTCATAGGCTACCCTCTCGAAAAAAAATAAAAAAAACCTATAGAGGGGGAGCCGTGATGAGAAGTTGGGAAAGATTGCTTCCGCTCTCACCTAGACATCCTAAAGGCAAAGCATCTTCCCAACCAAAACCCGCTCGAGGAGGCGGTTCATAACTCGTTGGCTTCACCCAAGTTGCCTCCGCATCTTAGTGAAACAAAACACCTATCGCCCTCACACGAACACAAGTCATGTCCCTCCGGCCGATTGAGGAGAAAACCTCATGTGCTATGGACATGCACGAAGCAACAACTCTTGAGACCAAGCAGAAATTTGTTTTTGAGCATAACAAGTTGTCAATTGAGACTTCCTACATGCTCACCTTTGGGTCTTCTTGAGTTTGTCTTGCTTCTAGCCGAAAGTGCTTCGACGAAAATTACAACCACCTCTTGGTTCTCTTTGTAAACCTTTTAAGAATGGTTGCAAGCCTCGTAGTACCATGATGACGCTTAACCTTGTAGCTTGAGCGTAATGCTAAATTCTTAGTGGTGAAACCCGAACTTCACCACCACCACCGGGGATGTTTTCCCCACCTGGTCAAGCTTACGACCATAAAAAAAAAGCAATGCAAGGGAGATACCCTAATATCAAAAAATAATAATAAATTAAATTTATATACTTTTATATGTCTTTTTATATATCTTATTACTATCATAAAAAAAGCACAAAAAGTCTTTCTCTCTTGTTATTAATAAAAGCAAGCACATGTTATCAAGTTAGTATGCACCTTCTGGTATTCTTGTCGCTAACCATTTCGTGGAGATCGATTAAGAAGAACAAAGAGGCATGCGACGCCGAGAATATGAGGGCTACATCACAAAAAAAAAAAAACTATGATGTTCATGGGTGATGGAACATGCTCAAGAGGAGACTGACCTTGCACACTTGACTTTTACACAAAAGTCTAAGTGTGGGGAAGATGGTGACAATCCCAAGTTCCATCCACCAAGGGATCATACAAAAAAATAAGGGTAAATAAAAGATGATGTCAGCCCTGCCTTGCTTAAAAAAAAAAAGAATTGAAAAAAAAACGAGATGGAGAGAAAAGATAAAAAAAAAAGAGAGAGAAGAAGAGAGAAAGTAAAAAAAGAGAAAAAAAAGAGAGAAAAAAAAAAAAAGAAAATTGATGTTGAAAAAATAATAATAAGAGAGAGAGGAGCAGGTTGGCCCCGCATGGTCAAGATACATATAAAAAGTGCTGTTTACTCCACCCATCATTGCTTCAACAAGCAAGAAGGGTTTGTCTCTCATCCTTTGCCGCTACCATCAAGACCCATGGCCCATGCGCACGTGTGTGTGTGGCCTAGCCTTGAGGTGCACCGGCAGGGCCATCACGCAAAACCGCAAAGAACAACTTCAATGCTTCATCCGTAGATGTTGTCGGTAAGTATATAAAGGTATGCAAGGGAAATAAATGATCACCAAACACTCTTACTCATTTTTTTGTCTCCATAGTTCTCGAACATACAATTTCATGCTTCCTTTGTTATGACATATGCTTTGTGTTTGGGTACATTTAAACGCGTAATGCATCCATGGATCTTTTTAAATTGAGCATGGTGCTTAGGTTAAAAAGATCTCCTTTAATCAAAAATTCGACATGGTGTTGGATCTTGATTAATGAACTTAGAGCTTTGTTGTCATGATCTATGGGAGTATCTTATGTTGAGATGAATCAAGGCTATGTTCTTCAATGCTTCTTTATGTTAGCCTTGCTTGGGTGATGTTGAGGTGAATAAAAAAAAAATAAAATAAAAAATAAAATAAATAAAATAATAATCATAATAAAGGCTCCACGGTATTCTTGTCGATAGAGCCATGTGTTTGTTTTTGTTTTGTTTTCTTTGTTTAAAATAAAACAGTACAAGAATAAGTGTGGGGAGATCTCTCAAGCATACAAGCACACCCATCCGAGATCTCCCCAACACAAATGCACGAACACCGAAAGCAACTCACGATGGAGAAGGACAAGACGAACAACTACCATTAACTCCTTCCTCTTCAAACGGTGGTTTGTGCTACTCCCTCTCTCACATCCTCCATAAAATTTTGAGGTCTGAAATTGAACAAATCAAAAAGACAAAACTTCTTGAACAAAAAACTCCATCTCTGGTCTACCAATTGATTCATGGCATGCATACACTTTATTCCTCGCAAAAAACCATACTTTGATGGGCAACTACCGTTAGGGACCCCATGTTCATTTAAATTATTGAGCTTTGAGATATGGTAGAATGACTTGATGCTTGCTCTCTTATGCAACGAGACTTGGTTTTATTTCAAAAATTCAAATAAAGCATGCTCCCGGTTTGATTTAGACAAAACCTACCAAAGCCCTAATAATGACATGAATATCCACTATAGCTACTTCCCTACAGTATTAAGTTTTGTCGCCCGTTGATCTCAAGTTGAAAGAGGCTCATACTCCCAAGATCGAAAAACACGTACACCCACATATATATGCCGATTCTCACAATGAGAATTGCGCACAACATGCATCTTCAGCATCCGTAAAATAAATACTCCATCCAAGTTATGCCATGATCATCTCCTCGTTATCAGAAAAAGTATCATGCAGAAAGAAGATACAAAGGCTACAGAAAAAAGAGAGAAAAAAGAGATGAAAAAAATGGACACGGTCCGAGGGCGAGTAGAGCCCACATCTCCAAAAAAAAAAAAGATAGAAGAAAAAGTAGCCTATATCTCTCCAAAAGCATACAAAAAGAAAAAGAGAGATCATGGGTCAAGAAGTAACCACAAAAAAAAAAAATACCACAAATATTTTCCACACACTTTTTGCACATTTTGAACTAGGAGTATGGCACCTCTTTCCAACGATCCGAGCTTGACCCGACAAAACATACAGAGGTACGTATGCATCACTCCACTCAAAGATCCACAAAACCCTCGCAAAAAGATAGGATGAGTGTGAGCGTTAGTGCTTTGGTAAGGAAACACAAAATGAGTGACTATGTGAGAATCAACCATGGAGCATTGCTGTTTTATCTTCAAAAAAAAAATCAACCAAGTCTTTGCACATAAGCAGTAGCAAGGAGATACGAATTCATGCCGTTCCATTGCTCAATCGTCCAAGATAACTTGGTAGCCACTTTTGAATGCTCACAAAGCAGATGAGGCCTGGAATAATGTGTATGCAGGTCTACATCTTGAGATTGAACCACTTTAGTCCCTAAGCTTTCGCCGAGGACGAAGCAAAGGACTAAGTGTGGGGAGTTTGTTGACGGTCGTTAACTACATATTTTATACCGTCAACATTAGTATAAAACTACCAAAACACAATAGCAATAGGACTTCGAGCTAACCTTTTCCACAAGTTTGGTACTTCACTTGTTTTGCAGGGAAATGTTGAAAACATATATATATTGGGCCAAAAGCAAAGGAAAATATACAAGATAAAAATGGCCCAATGCAAAGCAAGGATAAACAAGGAGAAAAAGGCACCAAAATGCGCCTTCGGGAAAGCGTGCATTTCGTAACATCCTTCACCCCAATGGAAATGAGCCCAACACGATGCAAACCAAACCGAGCAAATGGCATGGCACGACTTTTGAGACTCAACACAGCCCACTTGCCAAAGCCCGAGCTCACCGAAGCCCGGGACGGGTGCGGCTACAGCACCCTAAGGTGCGCCCGCACCCACTTTGGTACCGAACCGCCCAACCTTGGCGAGGTGGTACATTAAGTGCATAGGAGTACAGTCCAATGTGTGGCCGATGGTGAAATCCATAAAAACAATCCCAAGAAGTCGAGGCCCAAATCCAACATGAATTCATATCGGGCCGCAGGATATGGGTTCAATGTTTTGGGCATAACTTTCTCATACGAAAATCGGATTTCGATCCACCGGTCAAAAACGAAGCTTACTCCGAGGCCCACGCACTCCTGCAAAATTTCAGGCCAAACGGCCCACATCTTGCGCGCCCGCACCAAGTGGTGCGCGCGCACCCCGGGCGGCCGCCAACCGGGCCCAAATTTTCGAGGCGGTGCATTACCTTCCAAAAAGTGTGTTGCCGATGTTGGTTGGTCGGTTTGGGCTGATTAGGAAGGTGTACCAAGGTTGGTTTGGTTCCTTCCATATGGGGAGGGACATTTTCCAACAAGCCCCCTCTCCTCTACCTATAAAAAGGAGGCCCTCTCCCTCTTCCTCAACACACACCAATTCCATACAACACAAGGAGGAGCCACAATGTAATAGAGAGGAGAGAGTTCCATTCTTGTTCTTCTTCCCCTCTTAGTTCTAATGGAGAGTGAGAGAG
Source organism: Hyparrhenia diplandra (assembly GCA_015847255.1). NCBI lineage: Eukaryota > Viridiplantae > Streptophyta > Magnoliopsida > Poales > Poaceae > Hyparrhenia > Hyparrhenia diplandra. The sequence goes on along the minus strand of JADLZK010010938.1, from coordinate 857,928 downwards.
GAAAGGCTAGAAGGAAGTTTGGTTCCTTCTACCTGAGTTGTCGGTCCGCCCCCGTGTGCCGCGGTTCCTAGGAAGTCTGAGTGCCGGAGTTGTCGGTACCCGCCGCTTGTACCTCTACAAGCTACTTACACTTTGGTGAGAAAGCCCGTGATTATCTTTCGGCTTATTGTTCTTCAAGTATATTATCTTAGCTGTTATAGACTTGCGGGATCGATAGTCGCACCTTTGGGTCGTAACTCTTGGAGAAGGAACTCTTTGACAGGGGAACCTTGATCAACCCAAGAGTTGTGGATGGTAGTGCAAACGTGGTGTTTGGGCTAGTGTTCACCTATCTTTTCGGTGCATCCCACGGTTGAGGGGGTAGGCGGCTTGGTCGTGACAAGCCTTGTCCGTCCCTCAAAAATCCCCCACGCTCGGGTCAGGTCGTCGAGCTAATTGCCGAGTCTGCCCGGTTGGGCGAGGGCCGTGCCCGGCGTAAGGAGATAACAGCCCTAGAAATCCCCACCTCAAAACCTAAGCCCATAAAGATACCTCACTATCCATAGTTATCCTAGGGTGACCCCGCTCAAAGATTAGAGCGCAACCGCTCCCGTGGGAAAATACGATACCCCTCAATATTTCCGGGTGAAAGCTACAACGATAATTCCGTGCGCTATGGATTTATCTCGTGTGCGTTAAGAAACGTCAACAACAAGAGATCGCCTAATGAACCTAACCAACAAAAGAGGTGAGTAGTGGTAGTCCGGTAGAGCCTAAATACCATGTCGGAATCGCCAGGGGTTCTCGGGAGAGATACTCACCTCCCCTAAGGACCTGTTCATAGATGTAACACCCGTGTTTTTGCAAAAGATTTTTAAAATTCACTAAAAATTTGAACTTTTTCTAATTACAACTAAAACTTGATTTATTTTCCGCTAAACCGAAACCCTTTTTGAAAACTCGCATTCAAACTCCCACCATCTAGAATATTAGGTTTCCCTTTGTTTGTTGTGTGATAAACCTTATGGTGACCAAGGATGCAAGGTAAGCTCTAGATTTATTTATGGAAGTATAATGTTGCATGAGTAATGAGTTACGGAATTTCTCTGGGAATAAAATACGAAAACCCATGCGTACCAAATATATATTCATATTCCTATGAGCACAACAAATAATTATTCTCGACACTAAAAAGTCGAGGAATATAAAGATGCTCATATGAATATTTGTAATATATAGGTTACACATGAAATAATGAGAGGACGGAAAATGTGTGTACACATAAATATATATACATATTTATACAAGTGCAATAAATATTTTCACTTGTGTAAATGAGTACCAAATATATTTACCCACATAAAATAACGAGAGAGGAAAATAAGAAAGAAGGAGAAAGAATAGAGAAAGAAAGAGGAAAAAGAAAATAGAAAACGGGGATAAGCCATGGGCTCATTTCCTCCCCTTCCTTTCTCTCGGCCCAAACCCCAGCTCTCCCTCTCTTTCTCTCCTCCTCCTCCCATGCACACCAGCAAGCCGGCCCGGTTCGCAAGCCCAGCCCAAAGACCCGAGCCCAAATTCCACCTCACTCCACTCACCGACAAATAGGACCCCACGACGCCATCGCCGCCTTCCTCGCCACGACGCGGAGACACCACGGTCCCGCCTCGCCGCCACCGGACGACCACCGACAGACTGTCGGGCCGGCGCTAAAAGGCCACCACGTCGTGACCTGGACCAAGACGCATTACGTAGGCGACGATCACACATCAGCGAATTTCGTGCCACTGCCGGGCCGCCGCCGTAGCGAGACCGGGGCATGAGCTCGCGGGACCGCGCCATCGGATGCTCGTCATCACCACCGAGTCCACGGCATACAAGCAAGACTCGCCAAGACACCGGGAGGGCGTAACGCTGACTAGCCAAGGATCACCGCTGTGCCGCTAGAGCGGTGGTACCGCCATCAGGGGCGACGACGACGCGACGATGGACGGCTTCTCAAGGACGATACGCTGATAATCGCCGGGCGCCGAGGTTAAATGCCACGCCAGCACCCACTGAGACCTCGGCTGAGGCGACGCCGCCCGCAGCCGGGCGGTCGGAAGATCGTGGGCGGCGACAAACATTCACCGACGACACCAGGCGCGGCGAGCCTATAAATAGGCCCCCTCCGGTGCTCAATCTGGCCGAGCCGCCTCGCCCCCGAGCCCGCCCACGCCGAACACGCCGGGCTCGCCTCGCCCTTTCCTCCTTCCCTTCCCTCGCCACGACGGGCGAAGTTTTCCCCCATCTGGGATTTCCGCCGCCGCTGGCGCGGAAGCACGAGGCGCCGCCGATTTGGTCGTCGCTCAAGTAGTAAATGGTGGTCCGTATGTCCTCCCAACCCCTCCTTTCTTTTTGCCTCATGGGATTTGCACCATGGTGCCCCTCGTGAGACACTACCCGAGCCGCCGCCGAAAGTCCGCCAAAGCCGCCGCCGAGGGAGACGAGATACCGCCGCCCGACCTACGCCAACCGGGCCGGACGCCACGGGGATGCCTACGAGCCCTCACGGCGAGGAATAGGTCAGATCGCCACCGGGCGAGATCTCCGTGGAACGTCGCCGCCGGAGAGGGCGGATGGGGGAAGATCCACGACGCCGCTATTTCCGCCCAACGCCGTCACGAGCCGGAATGGGGAGTTGCCACGCCGCCGTCCGCTCCCCCTTCCGTCAACCCCGCAGAGGGCCACCCCTGCAATCCACGTGGGCGCCTACGTGGGCCGCCACAAGGCGCCCACCTGACCCACGTGGCCCACGCCAAGATGGAGGCATTCCCGGGTACACATGATTTAAATGCTAGGTGTACCCTGATGTTGTACACAAAGGTATTATAAATATACCTTCCCATGTCGAAAAATTCCCGAAAAATTTGTAAATTCATTATTTGATTTATAGAATTTTATCATGTAATTATTTTCAATTTTATTACATGATAAAATTATATTATAATATTACCCTAATGATTTAATTAGGGATTAATATTATAAAATCCATATCTCATGCATACTAACTCCGTTTCGCGTGAAACGACTTCCATAATTCATCTAAAATCTAGCCCTATGCATCTAACCCATTGCCACCATAATGTTCTATGTTTGTTTTGTGTGCTGCTATAGTTTGAGCTAGGTTCATCGCCATCCGCAAGTAGATTCGACGACCGATTAGAGCTTCCCGTCCGGCGAGCTAGAACGCTCGACGCCGTGCCGATTCGTAAGAACCTCCCGCTAAGTCCTTACCCCCCCTTAATCATGACTTTAATAAGATGAGATGATGAGGACCCACATGATGCATCACCGAGAATAACTGAGTAGTATATAGTGGTATGAGCCCGATAACGAGCTATGGAGCTGCCGGATGACGTAATCATCCACGTTATCTACGCCATATACGTTGTAATCAAGTATAATGTAAGATCGCTTAATGAACCCTAACCAACAAAAGAGGTGGGTGATAGTAATTCATTGTGAGATGGGTTACTACGAATTGCCGTGAGGGGATTCCTCGCTGAGAGATACTTCGCCTCCCCTAAGGACCGTTCATAGACCTTCTACCTAGTGAGATATTTCGCACAGCCACACGCCGATATGGGACGGCTTGATTCACACCCCGCTGGGTTGAGGTATAATTGGGATCCAAGGTGGCCGGAGCGGTGCAAACCACCTATTAGGAGCGTATCGTGGGGAGAGTGGCCCCATGGTCCTACTGGCGTGGATGCCGAGCCGATCTTCCACGTAAGTGTTTGGGCGCAAAGGGCGCAGTTGATAAGTGCACAAATTTATGATTGAGGATTGGGATAGTGTTGACAAAGATAGGTTGGGTAATAAGGTATTACCTGTAAAGCCGCGGGTGATTTGGTATCACCATATTGTCTAGGTAGTACGTCATCTTAGGGTGATGTGTTATCCTTCCAACCCCCCGAGAAGTCATGGTGAAGATTATACCAATATACCTAGAGTAGCACTCAAGCTGGTACGGATCTCGTTGGGCCTGGCCGAACCATTAGCCGTGGTGTAGACAACGCCATCGTCGTGGGGAAATTTATACACCTCTGCAGAGTTTATTGAATCTATTCAATAGCCACGCCCTTGGAATGGGCGAATGCTAGGAAAGAATATCTATGATTAGAAATAACTAACGTTTGTGATGATGTGAAGGTGATGACCGGATGAGATAATCCCGAACTAGCAAGAGCAGCTTTAGAGACTCGCTAGGGGCCCAAACCCCTAATACACCAAACCACCCCCAGTTTGGACTTGCCGAGTACCTTTGTACTCACCCCTCTGCTTTTTATAGATATCGGCATATCCGAAGGTAAGGTCGCCGTCGGCGTAGGAGACCCACAACGTAGGAGTTCGTCAAACGTTGCTTAGAGAAAGACGTAGAAGTCCGTGATTTTCCATCCGCGCTCAAGTTGCCTCGTGGAACATGGAGTTGTGCCCGCACGGTCTAGCACTTTAGCGCACTGTCACGTATAAACCACCGCTTCACGCTTGGCTACTCGATCAATATAATCCGCAGTGGTGTCTTCAACACCGCCGTAAGTTCTTCTATCCTATGTCAATATATGCTCGAATAGTTCATCTATAACCGATTTCCATTATCGCGGACTCCTCGGTAACGTATTGGTAGCGTGATCCCGGCGCCAATACGTGAGATTAAAAAGTCCCATTAAAAGTGGGGCGTGACAATAGACCTTCTACCTAGTGTAATATTACGCATGCCCACACACACGATGGGACGGCTTGATTCCACACCCCGCTGGGTTGAGGTATAATTGGAGCCAAGGTGGCCTGAGTAGGCAAACGATCTATCGAGCCGACTCGGATGCTAGGTGATCTTCCGAGGTCGGGGGTTGGCGTGGTTGCTTTGTGATCCTCCACGAAAACAATTGGCGCCAAGTGCTAGGTGCACGATTTATAACTATGATTATGTGGTGTGTATTGAAGCCACATGGGCGTGGTGTGTATTGAAGCCACGCCGGCTTAGTGTATTGAAGCTACGCCGGACGTAGTGTGTATTGAAGCTACGCCTAGGATGATGTGTCATCCTTTCCAACCCCGAGAAGTCGTGGTGAAGATTATACCAATATACCTAGGAGGCATCCAAGCTGGTACGGAATCTCGTTAGGGCCCTCGCCGAACCATGGGCCATGGTGCGCATAATGCCTATCGTGTGGGGAAATTAGTACACCTCTCGAAAGTTAATTGAATCTATTCAATAGCCACGCCCTTGGAATGGGCAAGTGCTAGGCCCGAACATCTATGATTAGATATACACATTGATGAAAACTAACCTTTGTGGTGTCATGGCAAAAGCGTGCCAGATGATGACATGAGATAACCCGAACTAGCGAGAGCAGCTTTTAGAGACTCGCTAGGGCCCAACCCTTAATAATTACAACCCCCTCGGTCGGGACTTGCCGCTGAGCACGCTTGTACTCACCCCTCTATTTTTACAGATATCGGCACATGTGAAGGTAAGATCGATGACGGTAGAGGACCGCCAGATCGTAGGAGTCGCAAGATGTTTGTGTAGGAGAAGGACGTTGAAGCCCGATTTCATCCATGCACAAGTCCGCCTCGTGGAGTACGGGGCGTTGTCATAGTTAATCCACCGCTTCTGGTTGGCCAACTCGATATTATAACCCGCTTGGTGACCCTTCATCGCCATCGTAGTAAGCCACTTTCCATCCTATATTTCTATAGCTCGGTTTACTATTAATTGCTTTACCATTAATCGTTACTAATAGACGTGTTTGTGGCATGATCCCGGGCGCAAACACGGTGATTAACGACCCATTAAAAGTGGGGCGTGACACCCGCCGCCCCCGAGCCTCGACCGTGGCCCGGCGTGCTTGATGTGGTGGCGGGCGCTCTCCCTCCTTCCGCTCGACAACGGCATTGCGAGGAGGTTGGGGAGCCATTCACGCTTGGCGAGTCCGAGCCGCAGTGATTGGTGTGTCCGCGAAAAGCCTTCACCGGCACTTTGGCCGGGTGGCAATGGTGGCGCCCTTTGGAGTGTTGCTTGCCCGTTGGGGGCGCCATTGCGGAGCACCCACTTCCGCGGTCATGATTTCCTATGTGAAAACCCCGTCCATTACGACGAGCAATGGTGGCTCTTTGGCGCCATGTCCTCATTGAGGCATTGCTTTGGAGCCCCGACTTGGGTTGCGACGACGGTTTTGGCGATGTTTGGGGCTTCTTCGGCGGTCCCGTGTCGAGGAGTCTTGCGAGTCATGGCGGTGACGAGGTGCAGAGGGCCCATGTGTGCTCAAGGTCTTGGGTCCGCGGTGCATGGTGTGGGCCAAGCGAAGCTCTCAAAGAAGCCCAGTGGCACCGCACAGCCAAATGCGGTGCCCGACTAAGGAGGGCCAGGACCCGATGGTGTGTCTTTGTGGTGTGGGCGGTGCTACACCGCGTGCTGCGGATATAGGTGTTGCTGGTGCAAAGCGGTGGCTCGGGGGTCGGCGACCGTGAGTGGGCGATTTGAGGGCTTACCCGACATGGTGGAGGAGTTTGGTAGCTGCTCAGGCTTTCAGCGTGCTGCGGCGTTTGGCGTGGAACATTGTCGGTACCGATGGCGCTGGCGTGGGCTTCTACTTGCCACTTCCTCTCCCGGGTTTGCGGTGGTGTGGTTTCCTTGTTGTGTGTTGGGATTGTGAGGTGTGGTGGTGTGGCGCTTAGGCGCGTGTTGCGCTTCAACGCGTGTTGTACTGCTACAGTTTCTCTCCATCTTATATGACATAGCAATGCTCCTGCTATCTTAAAGGGTAAAAAAAAAGACGAATGGGAAGAGATCGGGAGAGCAGAGGCAGTCGTGGCCAGGCTTGGTCTCTTCGGATATGGATATTATCCGCTCTGAGAGTTCCGCAGCCTCTCAAATTCCGGCGCTCAATTCCACCTAATGCATCCACGCTCTTTTTCTTCGTGTCGAGGCTGCTGGGCCTGCCACGTCTCCTCGTAATACCACGTCCACATGGTCCACGACGGCACGACCCTCGGCTGTCTCCCCTACTCTACATCTCCGGTTCGCCCTCGCCCTCGCTCCTCACGACGTGAGCCGGTCACGGCCACCGCCGCGCCCGCCCGCCCGTTCGCCGGAGACCCGGTCCGCAGCCAACGCGTGACGTAGGGGACGCAGCCATGGCCTCCTCCCTCCTCGTCGCTCGCAACGCTCCACTCCTGCTGCTTCCTCTCATCCACTCCTTCCTCGCCCTACATGGCGGCGCTGCTGCCCCGACGGCGAAGGGCCGCCGGGGCGCGGTACCCCTCGCATCCGGGCCATTGACCTCGATCAAAACACGGTAAGCTAGCTACGGACGCCTGAATCGCGACTATGCCCTGCAACTGATTCTCGCGGAGTTTGTTTGATTTCGTTTCCTGCTGGTGCCTCCAGATCGTAGCCATTTCGGTGGGTGTCGTCAGCATCGCCGTGGGAATAGGTGTCCCTGTGTTTTACGAGACTCAAATCGACAATGCCGTGAGTATTCGCCAATTCTTTTAAGTTTGTTGCAACAACCTGTTCGCTGTCCAAGCAGTTATGTGTCCAAGTAACGTTAATTAGGCTGGGAGTTCTAGCAGCTAAGAACATATATAGTTGACTGAAGCTGAAAGATCAAGCTCAATTATATTTTCTACTTTGCAATATTATGATTACCCCCTTTTTTCCATGCAGGCAAAGAGGGAGAATACACAGCCGTGCTTCCCCTGCAGTGGTTCTGGCGCACGTACGTGATGATTATGCTTCTTAGATTGCCTTAGCTCCTCTATTCCAATTTGCACTTCTAACATGTCTGTCTATGGTTGTGTAACTAAACATTGTTGGGACAACCACGTGGCTGAGTGGAACACACAAAATCTGGTCACTGGATTGCCTTGTTAAAATGAAAATGTCATGGTTACATCCAGGCTCTCCTTTTAATCAAAGATGCATCTTAGTTCTTCTTCCCATGCAGTATTTTATTTTGGTTGGCCTTTTAATATTTAACAAAGAAAAGTAGGAAAAAGGACTAGGCCGAAAAGTTATGTGACATCTGCAGGGTCAGAAAATCGGAACCAAAATTTTAGTAATGTGTATTACTGCACTTTTATATTACTCTAATACGCAATGTGTCCCTGTAGGCCTGTAACTTTCATGACCATATCTATACTTAAATATGATGGCATTTAGGAAAACATACATATATCTCTTGTTTACTTATTCTGCACCAATTAAGTTGGTACTCTGTTAGCAAAGCTGTTATTGAGTAAACATTCACCTATTTGAAGCTGCAATAAGCTGTTATTGAGTATCCTGGGAAATGACAAACATTCACCTATTTGAAGCTGCAATATCAATGAGAGCCTTGAACCAAAAGGACTTGCAAGTTCCCTTTATGAGCTTCAGACAACTAGTCATGATGGAAATAGATAATGGGCTGGGGCATGGTGGTATGTTGCATACAATGCATATTACTGCCTTGTAACTATGTATGCATCTTCTCTTTTCCTTTACAGTACACAAAACAGTATCCAACAGTTCTGAATATGAAATGGAATTTGTTCATTTTACAGAGGTATGCAGGTTTTGCACTGGAAAAGGCATTGTTACTGTAGTACTTGGTGCAGGCGAGACTGAAGAATCACAGTGCGTCAACTGCGAGGGCATCGGCTCTTTGACATGCACTACATGCCAAGGCACTGGAATCCAACCACGCTATCTTGACCGCAGGTAATATGCTTTTATCTAAAACTTTTGCATGTAAGCACCAGTGTCCCCCTTTTATCACTGCTAGCCTTGTATACATTAACAACTTCAGAGCAACATTATCAATTTCCCAAAATGAAACTAGGGAAATATTCAGTGCAAGCACTCTACTTGGTGGAACCATGAAAACCATTTAGAAAACATACTTAGGAGTTTTTTTTAAAAAAAATTGAAACTATGCGCATCCATAGTGCATAGATGTAGATTGTCACAAAAAAATTGATATTCATGCATGAGGCCTTTTGTGGAGAGGCTAATTTGCATGACACAAATGGTATGTTGAAGTGAATTATTTAGGAACCTGTCATGTAGGGGACTTTTCCCTGTGGTGCTTCTCCATGAGAAGAGAAGGGTCCTATATGTTTTCCTTCATTAGTTCATTTCGTCAATGTTTTGCCTGAACGACATTTCAAATAAATGTAAACAAGATAAAAATTGGTCAAAAGGAGATATCTAATGGTTATTTGCTTTGGATTGGCTAATCAGGGAGTTCAAGGATGACGACTGATGAAGGCTTTATTACCATCTTTGATAGTATATGTCAAAGATGTAACATCACCGTCTAATTTGAGGATTTGAGGACAGCATTGCGTACTCAGAAGAGATGTACCTATCAGCCATAGGATCCATCTGATTGTTTTGTGTTGTATTATATATATGTTCCAGTTTGGTAAATATAGATGGCATACGCCTTCCAGAAGAGAAGGTAATGCCTCAAATTTAAGTGCTCAACGTTTTGCGGAAGATGTAATATACGGTGTTCTTCTGATTTTGTCATGCAAAATTGTAAGAGTGAACAAAAAGACTCCCTCCAAATAGATGGCGCATTAAGCAATCAAGAATTGGGTGCATAAATTGCTCGGTGGCTTTCCTCAAAAAAAAAAATAATAATAAAAAAAAATTGTTCGGTGGCTCTGTTTGATGGAGGGAGATAGATGTGATTTTCACAGTGAGTGACAGATGACCATTGTCAAATATAATTGTCCAACTGGCAGTAATGGCTAGCTCCCTGAAAATGCAGCATCCAAACTGGTTTCTTGCTTCAATGATCATATCCAGCGGTTGGAGTGACAAGTTCTAGACAATGAGCAGAGGTCAGGGGTCCAACAAGACTGACTTAAGGGGACATTAAAAGAAAAGATTGTTTCCTCGACTCCTAAATTGCACAAAACACAGTTATAGCTATTGAGATATTTGTTCTTTCTCTTGAGCAAGTTTCTGGTAGCTGGTACGCAGCCGAAGCCAAAATAAAAATGTATGTTTGCCAACGACGAGAACTCTAAAGCCATTTGAAAAGAGGTCTGCAAGGTTCCCAACAACTGTACATATGTTTTTTTTTTTACCGAAGGAGTGAACCACAAATGCCCTTTCCAGTGTAGTACATATGTTTTTTTTTAACCGAAGGAGTGAACCACAAATGCCCTTTCAATTCTACTTCCTCTATCCTTTATTGTCGCCATCGGCGAAACTCACCTCAATTACCAAGGAACCTGGTAAAAGACTCTCGCTGCCCATAATATATTCCCATCTCATTTCGTGTGAGAGAGAGGCTTGTGCCTAGGGCCCACACTTGCATGCAAGAGAGAGTACTGGTCGCTCGTCCTTTTCATTTGTCAATGCGAGGCCAGCCCCATCGCTCCAGCATGTACTGCTGCCTCAAATGCCACCTCTGCACTTGTCCTACGTGTCATGTTGTATTGTAGCTCTATAGTGAGTTAGTGTGTCTTGCAGAGGATGCATAGGCTTCGTCAGTCAAAAGCTGTAGGCAGTGGTGAGAAGCGCATTGTAGAGCTTGTGGGTAGTAGCCTGTTCCACAAAGTGTCTGAAAAAGCTTGACAAAGAGACAGGGGCTAGTACGATAAAAGTAGCAGCCAATTGTAGTTTGCGTTGGGCACTTAATAGCCCTAGGCCCTTCGTAAGTACGTGTATTTCTGCTTTTTGTTGAGGCTGACAAGCTTGTTAGCCCGCGTTGGGGCTGCCCTGAGAGGGAGTGTTGGGGACCACGTGGGGCTGCTACCAGACTTTCTCCACTGCGGCATTTCGTAGGCCTGCTGGGGACTAGCGGGATATAGAGAATGACTGCTATTGCTGCGGGACAAGACGCTGTCGCTTGGACAATAATTAAAAGGGGACGGAGGGAATATGTTCAGACTGTTATGGCTGACAAAGGGCTTGTTTGGATCATGACCAACGTTGGCCACGCCACACCTAAAAGCTCACCTCTTCCTCACCACAGTCTGCCACCAACAATGCACGCTACACAACGACCTAATGGAGCAAAACGGCAGACGAGGCGGACGGTGGCGGCCTGAACCAAACAACAGCGCCGGGGGTTGTGCCCGCGACATTTAAGGTGAGGCGGACGGTGGCGGCATCTAAACGACCCTAAAGTACTTGATATTGATTCAACTATAGTAACACTCCAAATGATATTGCATCGAAGTTGAGCACCGAGTAAAGATGTAAATCAAGCTAGAAGCTACTCAACCGATATCAGTTATGCCATTTGTGTAGGTGGTTAATTCTGTGTGCCAGTGGTGGCTATTTTTATGAGCGGGCAGGCAACTGACATACCTAAAATGATATTCTTATTGGGATAAGTCGTCAGTCTCTATGTAATAGAGGAGTATGCTTTAGAAGTATATATTATATACCGTAGAATTAGGAAGAATAGTTATCTGACGGTGCAAATTAAAACGGTCAGTAGTCCAAGCAGTTTCAGCCGTGACAACAAGGAGTCAAACTGGAGCATTCGTGCCCGTTTTTGCATCTTTCCGAAAAGGGCGAAAACCAATTCCGCTATACAAGGAGCAGGTAATTCAGGCCCCCAAAGAAAAGTGAAATAGCGAGGAAGGGACGGGCCGCCCGATTGCGCCTCTCCTCCGACTCCGAGATCCCGTCCGTCAGCCATGGACGGGCTCCTGTCCAAGCTCCGCAGCCTGGACGCGTACCCCAAGGTGAACGAGGACTTCTACAGCCGCACCCTCTCCGGCGGCATCATCACGCTCGCCTCCTCCGTTGTCATGCTCCTCCTCTTCGTCTCCGAGCTCCGTACGCGTCTCGCTCTTTCCTTGTTCTCTCCCCCGCCCCCTGCGCCCCCTCGATCTAGGTCCTTGTACCCGTTTCTGAGATCGTCTGGTTAGGTTTGAACCTCTTTAGTTAGATGGATGCTAGTATAATGACCCCCTCTCGCATTACGGATTCTGGCGTTATCCCCAGGATGCGTCGAGATCTAGGTGGAATTGAGCACGCGTGATTGGGTTGCAGACAGTGGAATTGAGTGCCTATTTCGACCGCGCAAGATGCTATTATTTTTACTGTGCTTTGAGTTACCAGGATTCAACTCATTTCACCAGTAGCTACGAAGCTCAGAAGATTCTGCTGTTAACTTTCCTTCTCTTTTGGTTCTTGAATAAGGCGTTGACCTGTCATGTTATTAGCTTGTGGAGAATAATAGCTAGAAATGGCAATTCTGCATACAAATTTTGAGATAAAAGGCTGTTTCTTCGAGCTTGGTTGCTTTGCTGCTGAATGTAAGGGCCATTTTCATTGGAATCAGAAGCAGTTTACTCACTGTGGCAGGGAAAATGAAATTTAAGTTTACCTAGTACCCACATGCTTTATTGGATTAAGTGAGGAGCTATTTTGCTCTCATTGTTTTAGATATCAGGTTTTTAGTGTGTAGATATATTTCAAACTTTGGGTTTGCTTTCTTTCGGTTTTCTTTACTGGATGGATAGTCTACCAACAATAAGGTTAACCAAAGAAATCATTCTACCTATCTACTACTTTATATTCTTTTGCTCTTCATGATTTGTCCTTATTTACTGGTTAATGTCTCTCTTTGCAGGATTATATCTCCATTCAGTTACTGAGACGACGCTGAGGGTTGATACTTCAAGGGGAGAAACACTTCGCATAAATGTAATGTATAGCTTTTATGTTCTTGCACCGAATCATTGTCACCCTTTACCAACTGTTTGCAAACACTCATTTTTTTAAAGCTCTTTTTGCCTGCCGGTTGTTCCTTCATTCTTGTATATTTTCCAACACTGGACCTTGGCTTACCAGAACTGTTTTGTACATGATAACTTTGGCATTCTAATCTTATACTAATTTATGTTTAGACACTTGTTGACATCTACCTTTTCTTATGCTTAAAATGCAGTTTGATGTCACCTTTCCAGCCCTTCAATGTTCTATAATTAGCCTGGATGCAATGGACATCAGTGGACAGGAGCACCTAGATGTGGTATGCATTTTTTTTTTTGTTTTGTATTTCAGCTTTTTAGCTGTTACAAGTTATGTCAACAACTGAAGGTTGCAGACTTGTGGTAACTAACCTGTTCCAGTTTAATGCTCTTATGTAGAAACATGATATATTCAAGCAGCGAATTGATGCCCATGGCAATGTTATTGCGACTAAACAAGATGCAGTTGGTGGGATGAGGGTGAGATTATCTGCTGTGGTGTTAAAAGTCAACCTATAGCATGTAGAATGTATAACAACACTGCCTCAAAGTCAAGTTCTTTGAAACAATCCACCAAATATGTTAAAAAATGTATTATGACATTTCCTTTTGTACAGTCCTAGTTTCTTAGCTTGTGAGTTGTTCTGCACATAATATCTGACTTATATCCTTGATGCATTAGATAACACTTATTGGTTTCACAAGTTAACTGCCTTTAGGTGTTTTGTATTGCTCAAATCCATACATGTTTTGTTATACCTAAAGATGCACATTTCCTTGCCTTTTCAACAGATGGAAGCACCTCTACAACATCATGGTGGCAGGCTTGAACACAATGAAACCTATTGTGGCTCTTGTTATGGTGCACAAGAAGTATGCTTCTATCTCTTGTGAGATAATATCTATCCCTGGCCCACAAAATACACAATTGTATTACTACCTTTTGTGTTGCATGGACTACTTTAGACTTCACGAATCGTGTGTTTTTTTGTTGGAATTCACCTCCTTTGTCTATTGATCAATCACCACTGATCCATCAGCATCACGTAGTGCAAGTGCTGTTACAAAGTTCAGGAGGGGAGGGGAGGGGATCAAGCCAAACATGCTCACCCGGGTCCCCGTACAGATATTGGTGTGCCATGTCATGAGCACATCAATTACAATAACAGGGTACAAACATCACATCAGCAAATATGAAATTGTGACTCATAAAAATTATAGTGTCCATAAACCAGACACCTGCAGGAGCTTGATCAAAAGTTGTGGACTTCAGGGCACTGACAAGGCAAGAACAATCTGTTTCAATGATGATCCTCATCATGCCATTAACTGATGCTGCCGCCAGAGCCATCCTGCTAGCCACCATCTCCACACACTGGACATCATGTACATCTATTGATCCAGTGGCCATGACCACTGGGCCTTCATGGTCACGAGCAATAAAACCCCAACTGCCCTTCTGATTGGCAAGAAAAGCACTATCAATATTTATTTTGATTATGTCTTGCGCCCTTGGAGACCATCTGCTGATTCTGCCATTTTGCCTAGTGACATTTGCCTCCTTATTAATGATATCCCCATTCCCCAGCTATGCTATGTGCCTTATATAAAAACTTGGTCAGTTGAAATCGTAGTATCACCCGCATTCACTTTGATATCCCCAGCCATGCTACAAATTGTGATTTTATTATTCTACTGTTTGCTTTTGGCCAGATCTCAGTAATGTTGCCTTTCTTTAAATTAACATTTTCATTAGTTCTAGCTCTGTGAAAGATGACATCATAAGTTCATAGTACATACATGTCAGCTCATGTCAATAGCTGGACCATGTTAAAATCTTCTCAGTGAAGTTTTCAATGACACCCCTAATTTGAGTCCTGTATACTCCTATGAACTATAGAGCAAAAGTCAGGCCTAATGGGGCTATCAAATATATCTGTGTGAGTCAGGCCATTTTTATTTTCTTTAGCATATATCTTTCTGTTAGCACGTCTTCATTTTCCTTACTGTGCAAGAAATTACATGATTGCTTTAGAACCTGTTGTCCTTGTATAATATTTCTGTAGATATATATATTTCCTCTGCTGTTTGTTATGATCATTTGAGCTAACATCTTTCCTTATTCAACGTAGTCTGATGGTCAATGTTGTAACTCATGTGAAGATGTTCGTGAAGCCTATAGGAAAAAAAGGTTGGGGCGTATCAAATCCAGATTTGCTTGACCAGGTACCAAAAACAAGAACATCTGTTGTAACTACCAAAAAGAAAAATCACTTTACGTAGTCAACGTGCCCTTTACCCCTGAAGACAATTATTATGCCTGATGCGTTGTGTTCTGTAGTGCAAAAGGGAGGGCTTTCTTCAAAGTATAAAGGATGAAGAAGGCGAAGGATGCAATATTTATGGCTTCATTGAAGTTAACAAGGTTGCTGGGAATTTCCATTTTGCTCCAGGGAAAAGTTTCCAGCAGTCAAATGTGCATGTTCATGACTTGCTTCCGTTCCAGAAGGACAGTTTCAATGTAATCATAATTGAGCAAATCTGTAAATGAGTTTATAGCTGTTCATATTGACAGGAAAATTTTGTTTTCTCACTAGCATTATTAGCGTTAACATTAACCTTTTATACTTTACAATGCCAGATGAGCCATAAGATAAACAGACTAAGTTTTGGAGAATACTTTCCTGGTGTTGTTAATCCACTTGACGGGTAATTTCCTATTCCTATAATGTTATTTTTATTTGATATATTTGTTTTCTGGGTTTGTTGTTACTAGGGTGCATTTAAGTGAGAATCTAAGATTCTTATTAAACACGCAGGGCAAATTGGGTGCAGCATGCACCATATGGAATGTATCAATACTTCATCAAGGTTTGTCCTATCCTTTGAGACCTAATTAAAAGAAGTATCAAAAGATATGTTGTCGTTCTTGTTAAATTGCTCCTGTTTTTTTTTTTTTTTTTTTCTATATATTCTTATACTTACTGTTACACCAATGACTTAATTCAAAATATCTGAAACTATGCTTTTTTCTGGTCTTCCAGGTTGTTCCTACAGTCTACACTGACATAAATGAACACATTATTCTCTCTAACCAGGTAATTACTTTCTTTTTTTCTATTTGTGGGCAAACACCATGCTGCTGATGCACATATCGATATGATTGTGATTTTAACCATTCCCTAAGATGTTGTAATTCATTGCCCACAGTTCTCTGTAACGAACATTTTAGAAGTGGTGAGAGTAGTCGGATGCAGTCTCTTCCTGGCGTGTTCTTCTTTTATGACCTTTCTCCAATCAAGGTGCCATCTCAATGTACTTTACATTTGATACTGTATTGCACTTATATAATGTAAGGGTAGTCTACTTTACGCATATGCTTTCGTTTTTATGTGAGATATGCTTATTCTCCTTCAGTGGATTTGCTGGAAATCATTATATTTGCAGTTTCTTGACATGCGTTTTGCAGTACACGATTGTAACTTCTCATCAATGGATTTTACAGGTCACATTCACGGAACGACATCGTCATTTTACATTTTTAACTAATGTTTGTGCTATTGTTGGAGGTAATGTTTCCTTCTGTCCATTTTTGTTTATGCTAACTAGCCTCTGTGTCATGCACCTTTTCTGTTTACAATAAGTATTTGTTGAACACATTTGTACTTCAGTTGAACATTTGACCTGTTGAACATGGGTATTTGCCCCGTTTGCCAGCTTGACCATGAACAATGTAAAAGCTGTGTTTCTGTGTAAAATATAGCCAATGGTAGAGGTAAAGCTGGTAGACCATCAGTGAGAGCTGAGCTGAAGTTAACTGCAACTGTGGTTGCTGATTGTTCTCTCTCTGGTTGTTGACTGATTTAGATTTCCTGGTTTAGTCATGTCTTCAAGGTATCCAAAGTAGGAATTTCTAGTATTAAACCAAGTCTTCTACATTTCTAGGAGCATTTGCACATATTACCTGAGAATTATTTTTCTTGATGTGCAGGTGTGTTCACCGTTTCTGGAATTATAGATTCATTTGTATACCATAGTCAAAGAGCAATCAAGAAGAAGATGGAACTTGGCAAATTCAACTGATGTTGCTTTCCGATTTGCTGCAATTAAGTAGCTTCTGTTGCAGCCCCAAGTTCCAGAAATAGGTGTATCAGTGCACTTTGGCTTTTGCTCTGGAACTCATGGCACACTTGCCTAGTTCACAAACAATTGCTCATCAAAGGTGGGCTTGCCAACTTGCTTCCGGCGAAGATACCAGCGAGCAAGATGGTCATCGTGTACACTTCGATGTGTTATTTCACACAAGCAAATGGAACAATTCAGAAGCGCTCCATTTTTGTATGTTCTGGTCTAACAAGAAAACATTTTACTTCCGTGAGCTGCAGGTGTTCGTGTACTGTTGTAAATTTATGGTAGGGGGAGCCTATCTGTAGTTTTTTTTTTCCTTTTTTTTTTATGTTGTACAATTATGTGTCTGTACCAGGTTGTTTTTTCTGAGACAGTTATAGCTTCCGACAGGTAAAGATTGAAAAAATATATACATGGAAACATTTTTCAAAGAAAGCAAGCTTATTGTCGTGATCCAGCATTTTCTTTGTGAACTCATACCGAGCTAAAGCTAAAACCAGAGCATATTGTTTCTTTCAATTCAAAATATCAGGTGTTATTCGACCTTGTATGGTTTGATCTTTAACTTTCTCGTATAATATAATGTTCCAGGCTTCGAGCAACAAATCATAAATATAAGAGTGCTTTCAAATTCGGAACCAAAGTATGATTTTTGCACAAAAGGTTTACATTGGCTGATTCTTAGCTGACGATTATATGAACTCTGAATCCAAAAATGCGTGTGCTCCTTATACAAAGAAAAGGATGCACCTTCAGAAACAATAGTTTTTGTTCTGATATTTCCAAATTATAAGCGTAAATACTCGTACGATCAACGCTGATCCAAATGAATCTGAATATGGCTCATCATCAATCATCATCTTCGTTGATCGATTTCCTGTGGATGAATACGCCTTCCTGTGACCTAAGACGCCTCACATCGATTACGTTTCCCCGAATCCCCATCCTTCTTCTTCGACTTACTCACCAACAAACTCCATCTCAATTTTCCGCCTGAATCGCTCCCACGCCCCACCAACCGCCGCCGCTGCCGCTGCCACAGCCATGCACGGCCGCCGGCACCTCGCGTCGTCCTTAGCCCGGGCCCTGACCCAGGCGCCCTCCCGCTCCATCTCCTCCACCCCGTCTCTCCTCCAAACCCTCGACCCCTCAGTGCCGTCGCCTCCTGCCGCGGAACCAGGGCGGCTCGCGGAGCTGCGGCGGCGGCTGCAGGCGGATGCGCCGTCGCTGGGCGACTTCGCGTACTCGGTTGAGGTGGGGACGCGGCAGCGCCCGCTGCCTAAGCCCAAGTGGATGAAGGAGACCGTGCCTGGCGGCGCCAAGTACGCGGCCATCAAGGCCAAGCTGCGGGAGCTGAAGCTGCACACCGTCTGCGAGGAGGCCCGGTGCCCCAACCTCGGCGAGTGCTGGTCCGGCGGCGAGACCGGCACCGCCACCGCCACGATCATGATCCTTGGGGACACCTGCACGCGCGGGTGCAGGTAAGAGATTCGTCGTGCTCATTTTTCTGCTTTGTTTGTGGTACCGTGGACGGATGCTTAGATGTCTAGGCTGTGCGGTCTGAGACCTTATTGCGTTATGCTCGGATTCAATATATTAGAAATTGGAATGTGCTCTTCACTTGCTTGTGTATGGTAGACATTTAGACTGACATGCTGCAGCTATCTTGCTTCATGAGCTTTTGAATTCATATGATCTGATTTTGCATCCTCATATGTTCAGATGTTTCTTGATTTTAGGTGCTTTTGTAGTGCTCTAGCTTTTTGCAACGCAAGAATGTTCTTCTATATCTGAATTTACAAATTCATAGATGCCACTGTGTAGTTCTATCTAGCGATGGGGGTGATGAGAACAGAACAGATGCTTTTCTGTATGAAGCAATTCTGTATAAAATATGTTTATTCTATTGTGTGTACGATGCCCATTTTCGGGTACCTGCAGGTTTTGTTGTTTAGGCTGCATAGTTTTCGCCGTTTCGTCCATAGTTTGTTTTTTGTTTAAGCCTGCATGGCAAGCATGCTTGTTGTTTGTGATGTGGAATTCACATTTTGAAGAAATGAACTTAAGGCCCATAGTTGGTTATGAATTTTAGAAATCACTGATTTGCAGATTCTGTAATGTCAAGACATCTCGAACACCCCCTCCACCAGATCCTGATGAGCCTTCCAATGTTGCTCAAGCTATTGCCTCATGGGGTCTCGAATATATAGTTATTACGAGTGTTGACCGGGATGATCTACCTGATCAGGGCAGTGGTCACTTTGCTGAAACAGTACAAAAGTTAAAGGCTTTGAAGCCAGAAATGCTTATTGAAGCACTTGGTAAGAGACATGTTCTTCACTGTATGCTTGGTTACTTGCATGTTAGTATGGAGTTGATCATCAGCCCTGTCAAATTAGTGCATTAACCATTCCATATTCTGTACCCTTACTACTAATTTGCAGTACCTGATTTCCGTGGAGATCCAAGCTGTGTAGAGAAGGTTGCAACTTCTGGATTGCATGTCTTTGCGCACAATATTGAAACAGTGGAAGAGCTTCAAAGAAATGTCAGAGACTACCGTGCAAATTTCAAACAATCTATTGATGTTCTGAAAATGGCAAAAGAGTATGCTCCTCCTGGTACCCTTACAAAGACATCAATAATGCTGGGTTGTGGGGAGACTCCAGATCAGGTTATTAGCACCATGGAAAAAGTGCGTGCCGCCGGTGTTGATGTTATAACATTTGGCCAGTACATGAGGCCATCAAAACGTCACATGCCTGTTTCTGAGTATGTTACGCCTGAAGCTTTCGAGAAGTACCGGGCCCTTGGTGTTGAAATGGTATGCCTATCTTTCACGAATGTGTCCTTTGGTTTTTACTCACTCCAGCCCAAATTGTAAGTCGTTTGATTTTTTTTGGCTCCAAGTTTGACCATTAGTCTTATTCAAAAAAATTTGCGAAATATAGTCAAATTTAAGTCATTCTTTAAAAACTTTTATTAATAAAGAAAGCCACGGCAAAAGAAGTGATATTTTGCACAAATTTTGGAATAAGATGAGTGGTCAAACTTGTTGTCAGAAAAGTCAAACGACTTATAATTTGGGATGGAGGAAGTACTTTGTATGGTGCATTTAGAGCCAGCCACATTCCTTGGCTACATCCTATATACATGGCAAGCCTATCATCAACCATAATACTAAATTTCACCATTATACAAAATAAACACGATTCTCGAGCCTGATGCCTCTTTGCTGATTATTAGACATTGTTGTTTGGCGATTTGGAATGCTTCAAAAAGAAGAATCGTCAATAGAATGTTCATTCCTTATGTGATTCTACCTTAGTAATCCAAACTTAGCTGTGCTAGCGAAATGAGGCTCAAGAAACTTGCATTTACACCTATGCTGCAGCATCGATTCATTTGCAGACTTCATCGGACTTGATTGCTGTCATTTTTCTTATTAGTTCCCAGAATCTCTCTCATTGTTAACGAGCTTCAAGCACAGTCATTTTTCCACATTGCTCATACTTAGCTGGGTTGATGACAAATTTGCCTTGCCTTTGTTGTAAATGGCAGGGGTTCCGCTATGTTGCATCTGGACCAATGGTTCGATCTTCCTACAAAGCAGGTGAATTCTACATCAAAGCTATGATCGAAGCTGATCGAGAAAAGGCAACCACTGCAGACTCAAGTGCATAATTGACAGTACCACCATCTCTTGACTTTGCTGCGCTGCAAATAAGGTCCTCACTGCTTTGTATTGTAGTCAGAGAGACATGTTGATTTATATCATGATTTCAACCACAGATTCATTTTTTGGAATAATTCCGGTGCCTTTGTGCCATTCCCATTCATCCTTGTTTCTCCCTCCCTCTCAAGATGAAAAATCAAAAGTATTTTGTTGTGTAACAGTATATTTAGGCGTTGACCTTGTTTATATTTTTGCTCGTACATAATGTGTGAATACAGCCTACAGGCGGGACTTTTTGTATCATTGGTAGATGGATCCAATCTGCTGCAGATCATAACATACATGGAGCATGCTTGTAGTGCGGAAATCCTGAAACACTCTCCTCTCCTGTGGCTGGGACTGGGAGCCAACGCAACTTGACCATCTTTTTGCCTGGTCAACGACTCAACATGGCAAAAGCAAGACGCTGCCACTGGCTCGTACATGAATGATTGGCAGTATGGTTCATCAGATGGGCCCAATGGAGATGGAATGAGAGCTGACCATCGCTGCAATAATGCTAGCAACACGTAGTGAAATGCGGTGTTGCTGCTCCTAATTGAACTTGTCGACACATCCCATTCAAAGCCAAAGTGAGTGTTAGGCGTCCCCCACCATTTTCTCCAGCCACTGATGCACGCAGACGCAGGCAGTGGATTCGGGTCAACCGAGCACTACAACTACAAGCAACGCTCGCCCTCATCACACTACCGGGGCCGGAGATCTCTGAGCACGAATCAGCGATAGAACACGTTTAGCTATGGGAAAAGCGGCGTCTAATTAACCGGCGGGCTAGTAAACTAGGCATCCGCGTCTGTCCGAGGTGTAATAGCACCCGTGCCGTGAGCATCCTCATCTGGCTATCCGAATCCCATCCCATGCATACGTGGGCGTTGCTTTATTTCCCCCAATTTCCCCGTGCGTGCGTCGATCAAAAGCGGTCGATCGCTCGCTCGCTCCAATATGTATTAAACAAACTGGACGATGGACCAATCGAATGAGAAGCAAAAGCAAACGCATCATTGTCCGGCCAGGCTGCTGCCCTCGTTGGATAGATTCGAACCCACGTAATTAACCAACTAATTAACCTTATCAGGACTCGCCATTTGCACGCGACACGTGCATCCTTATCTAGTTATCATCGATCTATGTATCATCGGCACCGGTCACTAATCACGATTATTGTGCCTCCTCAATGGCCAAACCACCCTTGACACGCCCAAGGGTTCACTTCACGCGGGGACGGAGATCAATCAAGGCGGAGGCCAACCTCCACTAGAAAGTTTATGACTCGGCTGTGTTGTGGCCCGTTTCCACGAGCACACAAAGCAGTGGTGATCACCACAAAGCAAAAGCACTGGCCTCCGCCGCCTATATATCGGAGCCTGCACATGCAACTCTACACACATGAGCTCGCTCACCAGTCAGCCCAGCGCGCCAACACGAATCGCAGCTGACTCAACTAGCTAGAGTCCAGTTAATTTGCAGCAAGAAGAAGAAGCGCAAGGCGCGATCGAGACATCGAGTGCGTGTGCGTACGTCAATGGCAGGATTATTGAGGGTGCAGCCGCCGAGCCTTGATCTCGGCGTCAGGGTCGTCAGGGTGCACGGCCTAGAGCAGGACCAGTTGGAGCAGCGTGGCGGCGGCGGCAGCCTCTTCGTGAGGTACTACGTGCCGGCCGGGGACGGGCGGCGGCGGCTGCGCGTGGACACGCGGGAGGTCCCGTGCGGCGGCACCGGGGACGACCTGCGCTGGGGCGAGCTCGCGCGCTTCGAGCGCTGGGGCGGTGGACAGCAGCCCGCTGCCGCTGCTGCGGCCGCCGGGGCCGGGGGGATCGCGTTCGAGCTGCGGTGGAGGCCGTCGTCGTCCTCGGCCGGGCTGGCGGCGGCGCTACTGGGCGGAAGAGCGCGGGTGAGGCCGTCGTCGCGGGTGCTGGCGCGGGCCGAGCTCCCGTGGGCCGACGTGTCGTCGACGTCGCAGCCGGCGGAGAGGTGGCTCACGCTCGCAGGTGGGCCGTGGGCTGCGCGGGTGCAAGGCGCCCAAGCTGCTCGTCGAGGTCAAGGCTGCTGTCCATGGCGGCCCCGCCGTTGCCACGGAGAGGACACACGGCACTGGCGCGCCATGACCGGGTGCTGCCGTGCTGCCGACCGCTGCGGCCAGTGCGGGTGGATTGGGAGCGAGGAGGACATGTTCCTCGCAGCGACGTTCTGTCAGTAACACTGCTAGTGCTAGGCCATCTCGATTGTCAATTCTCACTACAAAATTAACAACTGTTACTTCAGAGTTCAGATTCTCCCATGTCGGGATTTATATAGAAACCTATCAATTGTATAGCCCCTGCTCCAAATTTTGAGAATTGAAAGTTGAAACCAAAAAGAAAAGTTGAGATAATTGATTGAATGGTTTGCGTCTCACTCTGCGGCTGGCTATTACTATACTCCCTCCATTTCTAGCGCATGTACAATTGCTGTTGAGGTCCCGGAGGGAGTCCATGGGTTCAGTTGTTTAGCTTTTGGGGAAAAGGTGTGGACAAATGGTTGACATGGAAGCTAACTGGTTTGTGCCATACTTTCATCAATTCATCGGTTCTATCTATAAAATGCTCGGTTACAATCTAGTAATATTTTGATATAGGAAATTATGGCTATAAGAACAACATGAGTCCTGTCCACCTGGTTTTTATCAGGCTTCTACTATGAGACTTGTACTATGAGACTCTGGGTGGCTGGAGAGCTGGAATATTTTCCTTTATTGCTTGCCCCTAAAAGATTACATATAGCTCTACTATGAGACTTGTATCACAAACAATCTGTGAATGTTTTCTTGTATTTGCGGAATATCTTTTACAAGCAATCTCTTATTCTTTTCCTAATAGAAGGCTCCCTTATAGGTTGAGAATATCTCCTTCACACCAAAAAGTCCTAATCCTAACACGATTCGACGATGACGTGGAGTGGAAGAGGAGGGGCGGCGACGGCAGCCCCCTCCCATGCCCGCGCGCCTCCCTCCTCTAGGGGTTGGTCGGGCGGTTGGGCCGCCCCAGCTCCCTCTAGGTCGAGCACAATCCTGTCTTTGTGACATCTCCCCCCCGGTCGACGAGGCGACGTGTCCCCCAGAAATGTCGCCCAACCCACCAGTGAGAGAGTTGAAGTGACCGGGTGAGGGTGAGTTACCGGGAGCGTAACATAGCCGAGCTGACCCCTCCTGTCGTGGAAGTCGTTGACGACTGAAGAGGAGTCATCGTTGAAGTCGAAGTCGAAGTGCAGGTCACTGAAGAAGACGATGAACTTGTAGCTCAGTGGGGGGTGCACCAAGGGCCTAGCCACCCTTGCCAACTTCATGATGGTGTTGCTCAGGACAGCGGTCATCTCAATCATCTGCTGACAAGCTGGTGGAGCAGGGATGGAGTAGGTCATAGGGACAGACACCTGGGCGTGGATTTTCCTGCAGAAGACGTGCTGGATCGACATAGTCGGTGTAGTGGTCAGATGGAACAGGCGCCCGTAGAGGAGGTCGCTGGATGTCGTCACCTCAGGCCCGAACCGGGGGGCTTGCAGACGGGGGCGTCGATGGAGACGCGTTGTCGATGTGCAGGAACTATTGCCCGTGGTCGTCGAAGAGAAGCACCGTGACGTCATCCAGCTTGACGCTCGGGCGTGCCGACAAGAGCATGATGCTTGCCGAGAAGTCCTACTCCTCTGGAGGTGTCGTCGGAAGGTGGAATCCCACTGTGACGCTATGCAGGGAGACTCCCTACTCCAAGAGGATGTCCTGAAGGAGAGCTGAAGCTACTAGAACATAGTAACGGTGGAAGTACCTGACGATGCCACCGTAGAGGGTCCAATCTGGTGTTGTTGCATGGAGCTGGATGGCGCCCGTGATGATGGCCATCTGCTGGTTCGTCGAGGCACTCTGACGTAGCTCACTGAGGGCATCCCATGTTGCCCGGTCGTCGAACATCTCCATCGCTGCTGCCGAGGAGTGGGTGTTCGGCAAACCCGGCCCAGCCGCTTTGTCGATGTCGGTGTCGATGTTGACGACGTTGCCGTTGTTGTAGCCGAAGTCGTGGAAGCTGGCCACCTCGCGTGGTGGCGCCTCCTGGTGCTAGCTGTCGTACTGACGCGTGACCTCGATCGCCTCGTGCATCATG
Organism: Hyparrhenia diplandra; assembly: GCA_015847255.1. Lineage (NCBI taxonomy): Eukaryota > Viridiplantae > Streptophyta > Magnoliopsida > Poales > Poaceae > Hyparrhenia > Hyparrhenia diplandra. Next base: position 833,199 of record JADLZK010010938.1, on the reverse strand, counting down.
CGCGGGTCCTCCCAGGTGAGGGCCTCGTGGAGAGCTTTACGTAGCCCACCGATGAAGAGGTCGACGCGGTGCAGTGGGCTCGGCAGGTCCAGGCGCGTAGCGTACTCCTAGAAGGCATCGATGTAGTCGTCCAAGCTCCTGTCTTGCACCGGTGGTGCGAGATCGCCTGTGGTGTCGTTGGTGATGTGTGGCCCAAAGTCGCGCCACAGGTAGCGCGAGAAGACCTCCCAATCAACTAACGGCCTCCTCTTGGACAGCCGGATGTACCAAAGCTCAGCATTGCCCGTCGGATGGAAAGCTGCGTACGCGTGCATGGAACTCGGGTCGATCCCAGGCTGGAGCTCGAAGAACATCCTCATCTTGTTCAGCCAGATCCTAGGATTATCACTATCATCGTACTTCGGGGCCTCCAAACGAATCTGGATCTGCGGGGTTGGAGGTGTTGCAGGCAGGGGTGAAAGGTCCTAATGGCTAGAGGGGGGGTGAATAGCCTATTATAAATTCTTGCAACAACACTAAACACACCGGTTAGACAACAAGATGGCGAAGCTAATATAAGCGATGCTACAAACTAGCTATGCAAGCCACAAGTCAATTCTATTGTCTCTAATCACAACAAGGGCTATGTCGCTAGTTTACTCCTAGGTGAACAAGCAATTCTAACTAATTCTACCTCTAGGAGCTAACAAGGCTAAGCTAAACAAACTAGCTACTCAACCTAACAAGCTGAGCACCCTAGCAAGATATATGTAAGATGAAATTTTGACATTTTGCTATATTACATAGCCTATTTTGCACAATTCAAATGAGGCCTATAAAATAATCGAGCAATGACATGATGCCTACGAAATATGAGCAATATAAATATCTGGGCTAAAATGAGATTATGAGTTGACTTATGATCGATGAGCAGCAATATAAATATCTGGGCTAAAATGAGATTATGACTTGACTTATGATCGATGAGTACCAAGCATGATGGCCCATTGAACTGTGCTTTCTCAGCTTTGTTGAGATTAGAACCGGCGTCATTAGTGGTCACTAATCTTAATCATGGGCCCCCGGCCAAGAGATGGTTTATGCATGGCCCATGCAAGCTTGCTAGCTTCCCAGCTCTACGCATGCACGTTTCATATACATGCATGTACACGTACTTGGGCCGAGAGCCCGAGGAGGATTCTAGAAGGTTCCGGTCACTACATGTGGGCCACAACATTTGGCCCTCGGTGATCAGAGCGGCCTCCAGGATGACGAGTCATGTATATACACGCTCGATCGTATTCAGCTGGGACCACTAATCAGTGACATTGTGTAATCCTAAGAATGGTTCCTTAGTATGCGATGCGATTGGATAAGCTCGCCAAGCAGACAACTTCAGTTCAAATTTCAAATGACCGGCGCCTGGCCCTTGCCTCTCGGAAGCAAAGGCGGCCAATTCAAATTTGAAGTGCATCACCGCCCGGCGCTTGTCCCTTGCCGCTCGGAAGCCAGGCTGATTCAAAATTTGAAACGCATCGCTGCCGCACGTCCGTCTCTTTCGGCAGCTCCCCAACAGATTGATGGCGGCGCTCCTAGCCACCGCCTCAAGCCTCATCGAAGCCCTAGCCTTGGCCTATAAAAGCAAGCCAACTCTCCCATCTCAGGGGGGACGCATTCCGTCTCCTTCACGCTGCCGCCAGGCTGCACACACACCACCACTCCACCGCATCACGCCGCCGCCCTGCTAATCACCCACACGCCGCCGCTACACCCACATCGTCGGCAAGTACAGCAGCGACGTCGTCGACCTCCTCCTCGTCAAGCACTTCATCCCCTTCGGCGAGGTCTGCATCATCGCCGGCAAGTTGAACGCCTACAGAACATCTACATCGTCACCGGCAAGCGCGGCAGCGACGCCATCAACCTCGTCGTCCTCTACAGCAAGCACACGCACATCGCCGGCGAGCACGGCAGCGACGCCGTCAACCTCGCCGTCCTTCACAGCGACCACGCCGACGTCAACTCCGGCATCCTCGACATCCATGGCTGCCCACTTCGAGGGTGAGATCCTTTACTTATTTTCGTTTTCATCTTATCCCTCTTTTTCATAGCTGTAGGTTACATGTACCGTCATGTGGCAATCCGCGGCGCGGTGACGGCGGCCCGGATCGATGGCCAGCAGCAGAAAAGAAGAGACGATGATGGCCGTCCGAGGCACGACGATGGCATCCCGGCGAGAACACAGCGGCAAGCAGCAAGATCGGCTCGCGATAAGATCAGTACAACAACAACAAGTAGAAGATGCAGCCCGAGCGGCGGGCAGTGTGGCCTGACGACGGCAACCGTGGCAGCAGCAAGTCCGGTGATGGCCGGAGCGACGCCGGAGCAACAGCGGCAGTAGATCAGCAGTTCATCCCATCAATGGCCTGGCGTGGCAGCAACAAGCCCGACGATGGCCGGAACGGCGCCGGAGCGACGGCGGCGGCGGGACAGTGCAGCCCGGCGATGACCCAGTGAGCGCTGACGACGATGGCGCCGGTGACCATCTCTGCAGCGGTGTCAATCCGATGCCAGCGGCATAGCGGGGCTGGCCTCATCAGTATGCATGTGGTGCACAAGCGGCATGGCAGATTAATGGAGGCCGTGATCGGCAGGCCGACGGCGGCAACAACCCAGCATCTACGTACGCCGGCAGTACGCACAGCGACCCAGCAAGTTCCAGCGGCACCGCCTTGGCAACGGCAACAGTGCATCCACGACGACAGGTGCAGTGGTCGGCGATGGCCGGAACGTCGGACTGAGCACGACCGTGGCAGCGGGAGCAACACAGTGCATTGACAACCAGCGCGGCAGCCCTGCAGAAGCAGCAGCCCGGTGAACACGCAGTTTCGGCATCCAAGCCCTGGCGTACATACAGATCCTTGGCATGATGATCAACGGCCGTGGCAAACACAATGCCCTTCATCAGCTCGACAAAGCATGGCATTCAACAGTAAGTCCGGCGATGGCCGGAACGGCGAGCATGTCTACGTCGGCGGCGGTGCGGCAGCCCGGTGACACACTGACACTGCCTCTACTTCTTGATGAGCCAGGAGCTTGGCCAACCGGTCAGCCCATGACGAGCATGACGTTCTCAAACTGTACCCTAGTTGTGGATGGGCTCTTCAGTAGCAGCCCAACATACATGTATTTGTACAACATACGGCAAGCAAGCTATATGATATACATATGTACCTGTACACAGCAAAGAAGCAAATAAAGAAAAGCTAGCAAGCCGGGCTTTGGCCCAGGAACATTAGTGTGCAGGCGTATACACGGCAACAAAACAAATAGAAGCACACATACCATGCATGCAAGATCATACGTGGGCAAAGTATATGTGCCTAGCTTAATGTCATTGTTTGGCCCATACTGGCGGCCCAATATTGATTTCCTAGCCCAAGAAATCCACGGGCTTCGACAAGCCCGAAACCCGACTTCAACACTTGCAAATATTCTAAGTCCACGTCAAAGCGCTCGAGTTCACGCGCATATGCAAATTAGGCGAAGTTGTCACGCCAATGATCTCAGAAGTTCACGAGGGAGCAATTTCCTAAGTATCTCATGAGCACAAGTCTCACATTTACCATCAACCATATTTCCGCACCGTCAAGGCCGGTGATCATATGAAGTCATTTTCTCTCCCGGACACCGACAAGGCTGGGGTGTTTCTTTCCGCGACCGATGAGGCCGGAATCATTGTTCGTGACCCACGAGGCCGAACACTTAACTTCATTATGGGATCCGCACGACGAGGCGGGATACCTTTGCTAGAGGCCGACGAGGCTCTAGCGTTTCACCATTTTTCATTCATTTGTGCTCATGCATATATTCGGGAGATAACCCTCTTTTTTATTCAGAGGCGGCGACAATGACCATCGGCATAGCCTAATCGGAGGTATTCCGCGGCCCAATGCCCGGATGTAATTAATTGGAGGTCTTCCGAGGCCCCATGAACGGAAGCCACGCAAATCACCGATTGTCGGATGAGACTTCGGCGCAAATATATTTTTAAGTGGGAAATTGTACTTTGTAATTCTCTAATGAATAATAAAGTGATATTTCCACTGAACTTTTGTCCCTTGTGTATTTTATTGCACATTTACTTTATTTGTATACGGATGTATACTGGCACGCCAGCACTTATTAGTACTAAGTAGTACGACCCCCAAAAACACTCTGAGATCCGCCCTTAGCGATTTTTACTGGCGAAACAATATACTACCAAGTAAATGCAAAGAGGTGCTCGAATACAATACCACCGTTGTCGAGTAGAGGTTGTGGCCAATCACCGTGTACAAGAAATCTCCAACGAGCAAGAACAATGACACGATGATTTTCACCGAGGTTCACGTGTTTGCCGGGCACGCTAAGTCCCGTTGTGGCGACACACTCACTTGACGTATGCTAAGCTTAATGGCGGTGCCAAATCCCCTATGGGAGCTCAAGCAAACGATCACAAGAGAGGGTCCAACAAGCCACGAGCAATCCACTAGTGCTCCTTTTAGGTGAATCTCCCGCGGGGTAAGGAACAACCCCTCACAATCACCACCGGTGTGGCCTCAAATAAGCTCCACTTGAGCTCAACACCGCCTCTTGCTCCAAGCCGCTAGGGAACCGAGCAAATTCTCAAGAAAACAAGAATCCCGCGGCTTCTCCAAGGATGAAGTGCCTCTAGATGCAACCACCAATGCAATGCACTTCTATCCCTCTCAATCTCACCAAGAATTCAAGTTATGGATGGAGAGATGAGTGGAGAGGAGTCTCAAATGCTCACAAGCAAGTTAGAATGTTCAAATGTGCAAGAGAGAGACTTAGAAACCAGGCAAACCCATATATATAAGCCCCCTCACGAGATAGAGCCGTTGGCCACAGAAATGGGCTCTTTTCGGGGTGACCGGACGCACCGACCGGAAGCACCAGCAGGTCCGGTCAAGCGTCCGGTCACCGCTTCCGGTCGCTACCGACAAGGCACAGGCCCCGGTTGTGCCCTCCTCCGTCGCGTCCGGCCGCTGGTTCGGTCGAGGTTCGGTCGCGGCGTCGGTCCAATCCAGCGTCGAAGTTCAAAACATGCTCTCTGGAATTTCGATCGGACTCACCGACCGGAGCCACCGGTGCATGCGTCCGGTCAGGCTCGAGCGCGTCCGGTCAGCCTGAAACAGCAGCTTCTTCATCTTTTTCTTTGCTCTTTGCTTCAACCTTGCTTCGCCTCTTGCCATAGGTTGCCAACACGTCCAAGATGACCACGTTATCACCAATGTTAGCACGTCGAAAAGTTAGGCAAGATCGAAGTTAGTGCTCTCATGTCCTAAATGCAATATGCAAGTCAATTGGACCTAGAAGCACTTCACCAAAGGATTGTCGCGGCATCCCCTCTTGATAGTCGGCTATCTATCCTATAATATGATCACACGCTCTATCGTGTCTTGATCACCGAAAGGAAAAACCCTATCGGGATACCTTTGCCTTGATCTCCGGTTTTCTTTCAAGCCGATCCATGAGCTTGACGATCCATCATGTCCACCATCATCGTCCATGTTCATGATCATCATGCTCCTTGTCATCAACCTAATCCTATCTCAAGTCATCACTTAGAGCAAAGGATTAGTCCACAAGTGTGTCATCAATTTCCAAAACCAAACATGAGATTTCAATCTCCCCTTTTTGGTAATTGATGACAACCAACTCACAAAGATATGAAATAAAATTCAATTGAGCTTGAATTGCTTGCCCATAGCATTTTGATCATGAATCAAGGATTGGATAAACATTTCAAGGTTTGGTTTTGGTAGTAGTAGCTCCCCTACATATGTGCTTCCATGTGTTTGGATCAAGTTGGCACATATGTATGGATAGAAATCTTGGGGAGAGATACTAATACCAAAAGAGATACTAAGGTTCTAGAAATTGGACCTTTGAAGCGTGAAACCATCAGAGTCCTTAGCATCAATGTAACTAGACAATCATCAAAACTCAACATACCCCATGAGATCAACATTATAGGCTAAAATGTGAGCTTTGTCTAGATACATCCTATTCATGCTAGTTGGTCAATACACCAAACAATTTTCAAAAACTAGCATACACCAAGCAATCATGTATATTGAATTTAGATTACCAATGCAACATTTCATTATGATCATGCACATACAAATGCACAAATAGTCTATGAGCTTGCTCCCCCTATTTGTGTGATTCTTTCCAACATCTTTGTGACTTATTTCTCTCCCTTTGTCAACAATCACCAAAAAGGTGTAAATGAGAGAAATCAAGTCAATCAAAGTATCACATGTGGTCTCATCTAGATCACTTGCCTTTCCATGTATTCAAGTTTGAACCAAGGGCAAGCTTTTTCACACCTCATATACATAAGGGTTATCTTGCACCATGTTAGAATACACATCAATAGCGCATTTTCTAGAGTTGACACTAGGATTGCAAGCACATAAACATGTCATATGCCACCACTAGTTCATAGAACCATTCAAAGCTATAGTGGTGCCACACATACATTGAAAATTTTGATTTTCCATGAATGAGCCTATCAAGCATGCATGATGGCTAGATGCACTAACAAGTCCTTAGCTATATATAAGTGCCATGACAGCCAACTCTTACCTTGGGGTTTGTCAAAGGAGAGGCATGTCATATAAGTGGGGTGCATCAACTCAAGTTGGAGAAGTCAATAATGTTCAATTCTCCCTTTAGCATGCAAAACCTCTTCTCATCAAGTGGCTTGGTGAATATGTCGGCTAGTTGATCTTGATTGCCAATGCCCATGATACAAATGTCACCCTTTTGTTGATGATCTCTTATGAAGTGATGCCTTATATCAATGTGCTTTGTTCTTGGATGTTGAACCGGATTTTGGGTCATCTTCCTTGCACTTTCATTGTCACAATACAATGGGACTTTGTCAAATTGGAATCCAAAATCCTTCAATGTTGACCTCATCCAAAGCAATTGAGTGCAACAACTTCCCGCACTTATGTATTCCGGCTTCGGCGGTTGAAAGAGCAACACTATTTTGCTTCTTTGAAGACCATGATACTAGTGACCTTCCAAGGAATTGACATGTGCCACTTGTGCTCATTCTATTGATCTTGCATCCTCCATAGTCGGAATCAGAATATCCAATCAAATCAAACTTGGATCCCTTTGGATACCATAGTCCAACATCTTGTGTGCCCTTCAAGTACCTCATAATTCTCTTTGTTGCTTTGAGGTAACTTTCTCTTGGATCGGATTGATATCTAGCACACATGCCCACACTAAATGCTATGTCCGGTCTTGATGCGGTTGCATAGAGCAAACTACCAATCATAGACCTATACTTCTTTTGCTCAACCATGTTGCCACTTGGATCGGGGTCTAGGCTTCCATTGGTTGCCATTGGTGTGGACATTGACTTGGCATCTTGTAGATCAAACTTCTTGATCATGTCTTTGATGTACTTGCCTTGACTAATGAATGTGTCATTCTTCAATTGCTTGATTTGAAGTCCAAGAAAGAATGTGAGCTCTCCAAGCATTGACATCTCAAACTCATTGACCATCATCTTGGCAAACTCTTCACAAAACTCTTGGTTGGTTGACCCAAAGATAATGTCATCAACATATATTTGCAACACAAACAAGTCTTTGTCAATCTTCTTGGTGAAGAGAGTGGTGTCTACCTTGCCCATTTTGAACCCTTTAGAGAGGAGAAAATCTCTCAACCTCTCATACCATGCTCTTGGTGCTTGCTTCAAGCCATACAAAGCCTTTTTCAACTTGTAGACATGGTTGGGATACTTTTCATCTTCAAAACCCGGGGGTTGTTCCACATACACCAACTCATTGATGAAGCCATTCAAGAATGCACTCTTCACATCCATTTGATAGAGCTTGATGTCATAAGCACATGCATAAGCAAGCAAGATTCTAATTGCTTCAAGTCTAGCAACCGGTGCATAGGTCTCTCCAAAGTCAAGACCCTCTACTTGAGTGTACCCTTGAGCTACTAGCCTTGCCTTGTTTCTAACCACAATTCCATCTTGATCTTGCTTGTTCTTGAAGACCCACTTAGTTCCTATCACATTGTAGTCCTTTGGCCTTTCCACCAATTCTCATACATCATTCCTCTTGAAGTTGTTCAACTCTTCATACATGGCATTGATCCAATCTTCCTTCTTTAGTGCATTTTCAATGTTCTCCTGGTTCTTCTTGTGCTACAAAGGCATGGTGAGCACAAAAAGGATGCTAATCTTCTTCTAGTAACCACTCCACTATTGATGTCACCGACAATTTGATCAATAGGATGGTCTCTTGCAATGTTGGATGGTTGCATCACTTGCACTTGATGACTAGGATGAGTAGATGGACTAGCTTGTTGCTCTTGATCTTCATCTTGAGTACCACTAGTGCTTGCTTCATTTGCATTGATCTCAATTGTAGTGGTAGGCAATGGAGTGTCATCATCATCATCAACTTGCCTAGGCCGAATATCACCAATATCCATGTTTCTCATGGCATTCTCCAAGTTGGAACCACTCCCATCATTATGATTTTCAACTTCACTTTGAGAGCCTTGGGTTTTATCAAATTCAACATCATAAACTTCTGCAAGCTTGCCACTACCCAAGTTCTAAACTCTATATGCTTTGCTTGTGGTTGAATATCAACTAAGAACCCTTCATCACATTTCTTATCAAACTTGCTCAATCTTGTGCCTTTCTTGAGAATGTAGCATTTGCATCCAAAGACTCTAAAATAATCAATATTGGGCTTCCTTCCATTTAGCAACTCATAGGGTGTCTTGCCAAGCATCCCATGGCAATAGAGTCGGTTGCTTCAATAGCAAGCCGTGTTGATTGCTTTCGCCCCAAAAGGAATGGCTAACATTGTACTCACTAAGCATTGATCTTGCCATTTCAATCAAGGTTCTATTCTTCCTCTCAACTACACCATTGGATTGAGGAGTGTAGGTTGGTGAGAATTGATGTCCAATTCAAGCTCATCACACAACTCTTCAATTCTTGTGTTCTTGAATTCACTTCCATTGTCACTCTGAATCTTCTTGATGGATGTCTCAAATTCATTTTGAACCCTCTTGACAAATGTCTTGAAAAGCTCAAACACATCATTCTTGTCATGCAAAAAGAACACCCATGTGTATCTAGTGTAGTCATCAACAATGACAAAACCATACTTGTTGCCACCAATGCTAGAGTATGATGTTGGCCCAAACAAGTCCATATGCAACAACTCAAATGCCTTGCTTATACTCATTGTGCTCTTGGTTGGATGTGCATTGCCATGTTGTTTCCCAGCTTGACATACTCCACAAGGTTTGTCCTTCTCAAACTTCACATCATTCAAGCCTCTAACCAAGTCATGCTTCATTAACTTGTTCAATTGCTTCATTCCAACATGACCAAGCCTTCTATGCCACAACCACCCTTTACTAGTCTTTGAGAGTAAGCATGTTGTCAACTTGGCTTCTTTTGAGTTGAAGTCAACAAGGTAGAGATCACCATATCTAAATCCCTTGAAGATCATATTTGCACCATCACCACTAACCACTTTAACTTTTTGACTTGTCAATATGCATTTGTACCCATGGTCACAAAGTTGAGAAACCGACAAGAGGTTGTAATCAAGATGATTAACTAGCAACACCTTTGACAAGCTTTTCTCTTGAGTGATAACAATCTTGCCTAGCCCCAACACATTGCCTTTCTTGTCATTGCCAAATGTGATTGACTCATATTCATCAATGCCTTTGATGCTAATTGACTTGAACATATGAGAATCCCCGGTCATGTGTTGAGTGCACCCACTATTCATTATCCAATGCTCTCCTCCGGCACGGTAATTGACCTACAAAATAAGATCAATTCTTCTTAGGTACCCAATGTTGCTTGGGTCCTTCAAAGTTAGTCACCAAGGCCTTTGGTACCCAAATGGCTTTCTTCTTTGAGCCCATCCATGGTGTACCAATGTACCTAGCACGAACACCATTGTTCTACTTCACAAGCATATATGAATTATCAAGCTTGATAGAAGAAACATTGGTCCTCTTGTTCATGCACTTTTGCTCCACATGACCAACTTGCTTGCAAGTTTTGCAATAGCTACCATTGTTCTTCACAAAACGAGTCTTGTAAGTCACATAGGCGGCCTTGCCTTTTTTGGGGATATAGCCTAAGCCCTCCTTATATAAGGATGCCCTTTGGCTACCCAAGCACATAAGCAAGCGGTCCTCACCACCATAAGCCTTAGCCAAGGTGTGATTGAGCTCCTTTACTTCCTCTTTAAACATGCATTCTCATAAATAAGCATAGGGTTGTCATTATCTTCACTAGAGATGGATGTGCTAGTGATAGAGCTAGTGGAGGTCTCACACTTGGGGGTTAATTCATCAACAAGAATGTCACACATGATGCTAGCATTGCATGTATCAACATTTTCAACCACTAAGCACAACTTGTGCTCATCAAGTAGAGAGGAATGAGCTTTCTCTAACTTAGAATGAGATTTCTCAAGCTTCTTATGGTCTACCATTAGACTTTCATAAGTTGTCCGAAGCTCATCAAGTTCTTGCTTAAGGCTCTTTGTTTCCTTATGCAAGCCCTTGCATTCCTTCCTACTTTGTTTGAACATGACAACGCACTCATCAAACATTCTTTGCAACTCCTTCCTAGTTTGAGTTGACTCCTCATCATCACTATCACTATCACTATCATCATCACCATCTTTAGTGATAGATTGTACCTTGGTGGCCTTAGCCACGAAGCATGAGGAAGGAGTGTCGAAGAGGGAGATCTTGTCATGCATAGCAAGGTGAGCTTGTCCCTTCTTCTTGTTCTTCTTCTCCTCTTCTTCATCACTTGAAGAGGATGAGCCATCACTGTCCCACATGGCCACATGTGACTCATTCTTCTTCTTGGGCTTCTTCTCCTTCTCATTCTTGGAATCATTCTTCTTTCTTGCCTTCTTGATGCCCTTCTCATCATCACTATCATATGGGCACTCGGCAATCAAGTGACAATCATCATGGCAACGAAAGCATATCATGTTGCCTTCATTCTTGCCATCCTTGGTCTTTTTCTTGGATGATTGCTTCTTCTTGTTCTTAGAGATGTAGTTCTTCTTCACAAACTTTCCCAATCTCCTCACAAAGAGAGCCATTTGCTCATCCACTTCACTTCCACTTGTAGAGGTGTCATCCTCTTCATCACTTGATTCTTCCTTCTTCTTCTTGCCCTTGGATGATGAGCTAGCCTTGACTGCCAAGCCCTTCTTGTCCTCTTTCTTCTCTTCATCCTTGACCTTTTAGTTTGCCTTATTGATGAGTTCTTGCTTCTTCTTGTCATCTCTATATGAATCATCGGTCATCACCTCATCAAGCAATTGGTTGAGAGTCAAATCCTTCAAGTTTAACCTCACTAGCACGATGATGAACATCCCAAACCGCTCGGGCAAACATCTCAAGAACTTCATGTTGAAGGTCTTGTCCTTGATCTCTTCTCCTAGAGCATTGAGATCATTCACCAACACTTGCATGCGGTGAAACATCTCCTAAGACGTCTCATCTTCCTCCATCTTGAAGCTATTGAATTGCTCAAGCTTGATGTAGGCCTTGCTTGCTTGACGCCTTCGGTGCCCTCATAGCACTCTTCTAGCTTCTTCCAAATCTCATGAGCAATGGTGAGTGACTTGACTTGCTCAAATACTCTATCATTGAATGCCTCATGAAAAGCACTCACGGCCACATCATTTGCATACAACTTCTTCTCTTGATTCTGCGGTTGGCTCATTTGGTTTGGCCACCTAAAACTTGTTCTCGGTCACAAGCCACACTTCTCTATTGATTGACTTGAGGTGTGCGGTCATCTTCACCTTCCAATAGGCAAAGTTGGTGCCATCGAAAGGTGGCGCCTTCTTGGTGTTGTTGACATGAAACATCATTGCCATTTTTATCACCGTAGGATGTTAAGCCTCACAAATACGGTGCCTCGGCTTTGATACCACTTGAAAGGTCCTAATGGCTAGAGGGGGGGTGAATAGCCTATCATAAATTCTTGCAACAACACTAAACACACCGGCTAGACAACAAGATGGCGAAGCTAATATAAGCGATGCTACAAACTAGCTATGCAAGCCACAAGTCAATTCTATTGTCTCTAATCACAACAAGGGCTATGTCGCTAGTTCACTCCTAGGTGAACAAGCAATTCTAACTAATTCTACCTCTAGGAGCTAACAAGGCTAAGCTAAACAAACTAGCTTCCGATGGCAAGTTAGAATGTTCAAATGTGCAAGAGAGAGACTTAGAAACCGGACAAACCCATATATATAAGCCCCCTCACGAGATAGAGCCGTTGGCCACCGAAATGGGCTCTTTTCGGGGTGATCGCAAGCACCAGCGGGTCCGGTCAAGCGTCCGATCACCGCTTCCGGTCGCTACCGACAAGGCCTAGGCCCACAGCCGGCGCCCTCCTCCGCGGCGGTCCGGTCGGCTGGTTCGATCCGAGGGTTCGGCCGCGGCCGGTCGAAATCCGGTCGAAGTTCAAAACATGCTCTGAATTTCGATCGGACTCACCGACCGAGCCACCGGTGCATGCGTCCGGGCCGCTCGAGCGGCGTCGGTCGCCTGAAACAACAGCTTCTCCATCTTTTTCTTTGCTCTTTGCTTCAAACTTGCTTTGCCTCTTGCCAAGGGTTGCCAACACGTCAAGATGACCACGTTATCACCAATGTTAGCACGTCGAAAAGTTAGGCAAGATCGAAGTTAGTGCTCTCATGTCCTAAATGCAATATGCAAGTCAATTGGACCTAGAAGCACTTCACCAAAGGATTGTCGCGCATCCCTCTTGATAGTCGGCTATCTATCCTATAATGTGATCACACGCTCTATCGTGTCTTCATCACCGAAAGGAAAAAACCCTATCAGGATACCTTTGCCTTGATCTCCCGGGTTCCTTTCAAGCCGATCACCGAGCTTGACGATCCATCATGTCCACCATCATCGTCCATGTTCATGATCATCATGCTCCTTGTCATCAACCTAATCCTATCTCAAGTCATCACTTAGAGCAAAGGATTAGTCCACAAGTGTGTCATCAATTTCCAAAACCAAACATGGGATTTCAAGGGGTGACGCCGGGACAGGCGCCATGTGTGCCATCTCCTTAGCAACAACGGTGAGGGAGTCGAATTGTCTTCCATGGTGATGTCAAGGATGGTGGGAGTGGTGAGCTAATCGACGTCGCTCGGATGACGAGATCGGTGTCGTCGTCGATGGCGTCGGCGTCGGGGAGGGTGGCGCCCATGGTGGCGCTGGAGGTGCCCCCGGCAAACAAAAGCCATGGCACGGTCGTCCTCCGGCGTCGTCATGGAGCGTGGCGGAGGCAACTTGATCTTGGGGTTGGCGTAGACGTGCTCCATGCGACGAAGGCGAGCTTCAATCTCGCCGGCGACCGTTAAAGGCGAGCTTCAATCTCGTCGAAGCGCCATTGATCTTGAGAAAGTTCTTGTCGAGGAGTTGCTTGAGCGCCATGGAGAAGCCGATGCCGTCGGAAGCCATCCGTGGTGAGAATCGGCGCAAGACCGAAATCGACTTTCAACACGACTCTCCCATCATGTAGCCGACACGGACTTGAGAGTCAATGTTGTTATGATATCTTTTATAATCTGCCATTTCTTAGTGGAATTAGAAAAAGTTGTATAAATGTGTTGGATGATTCCAAAAAGAAGTCTTTAACTTTACCACAAGTCTTGGCCACGTCACAAAGTGTCAAATTAAGACCGTGGCAACCACAAGCACAATAAAAGCTCTAGGATTTACATCCAAAAGTCTCCTTTTCACCCCTTGATGTTTTCCTTTCATATTTGACCCATTGTCATAACCTTGGCCTCTCACATCATCAATATCAAGATCAAGACACTTTAGTTCATTCTCCAACACCTCAAAAAGTTGTTGTCCGGATGTATCATTTACATCTATAAATCCTATAAAGGATTTTTCTATGGAAATATTATGTGAAGATGAATGCACATATCTTATTATTAAAGACAAGCGTTCTTGGTGGCTTGCATCGGGGTACAATCAAGTATGACAAAGAAATACTTGGCTCTCTTTATTTTCCTTATGATTTCGGACTTAATAGCGAGAAGCAAGCAACTTTCGATCAAGATAATGAAGATGAGTTTCTTCACTTGTAATATGACCGAACATGCTCTTGGATAACTAGGTCAAATTCCGCCAACATCTCTATCAAACCTAAGAAATTTTCATTGCTATCTTCATATAGTTTGTTGTTAGTACCGTGAAATGCTAGACTGTGCTTGGCAAGAAATTTAATAATGCAAACAATTCGAATAATACTTTTCTCGCAATGGTCATTTTCTCTCTCAAGTTGTCGCGAAGCGCTTTTGTCGATAGCTTCATCACTTTGCAACCTACTACGTAACTCATACCAAGTGGTCATATTCAAAACATGATTTGTTCTTGTCTCATGCTCTTAAGCCTAGTAACGAGATGTATCCAATCATTATACCCCTCATTTGCTAATTGACCCTTTCTATGCCCTTTTGTAAATAATTTACAATCAAGCAAAATACTTTATCAAGTTCCTTAGAATAGACAAGCCAATCTCTATCACAATGCTCTCCATTTGGTAGAATTCTAGTATAGAATAATGTAGAAAACCTTCTAGAATATCTATCCTTGGGACCTTTATGAACTAACAAGTCTCTTCTGGGGCCCTTTTGTGCTAAAATATCTATCTATTTAGGTGTAAGTGAATCCCAATATCTTGGATCAAATATATCGGTGAAAAAGAATCACCAATATTCTCACCGTTAGGGCCCTCGCTCCCACCGTTATCACCATCATTATCTGTTTCATCATTTGTGTTATCAATAGGAACTTCTTGAACCTCAAGTGCAAGACCTTGATCTAGATCAACTACCTCGTTACGAAAGCATGTTTGATTCTTTTATAATAAATCTATCCATTGCTCCTGTTGACACCTAAAAATGGCTTGGTCTAAGACATGGCAAATTTCCGAACTTATTTGGAAGTGACCGGACGGCGGCGACCGGAGTGTCCGATCAACCACAAGTGCGTCCGGTCAAGAAGGTGCATTTTCGAGCTCTCTGGAAATGATTAGACACCGCGACCGCACGCGTTCGGTAATTTTGGAGCGTCCGGTCGTGCATCCGGTCAGCCCAGGGCATTTTTCGGTGTGTTTTAGAGCTCTCTAGAATCGACTAGACTCTAGAGACGGGAGCGTTCGGTCGGGCCTAATCCAAAGATCCGGTCGGTTCGTGGACGGGCCGTGTCCGTGCGATCCCGAACCGATCTCTTTCCTAATCGTGTTTGGGTCGGTTTTTGGAGATTGGAAACGCCCAGGGACGGTTTCCTAAAAGGATAAGACCACCTTCCTCTATATAATAAAGAGATTCATGGCCGATTTGATCCCATCTACATCTAATCAACAAACACATCTAGTACCGTCTTGCTTGTAGGTCAACTTCCCCACTACCTCCGCTATTCGGCGGCGTTCTCCGCGAATTTCATCGATGTTCTAGGTGGCCTTGCGATCCTAGGTCATCCCTCGCGTGCGCCCTCCCGACGGGTCTTCAGGAGGTGCGTTCGAGGTTCTTCCAACCGTCACCGAGCTCTACATCGCTCTTAGAGATCTCTTGATTGTTAGTGGGTCGATCACGCTTTTCTCTTGGTGTTCACCCCTTCAAGGTTGATTGCAACCTTCGTGGGCGTCGAAGGCCCTCCCGTGTGCTTGGCGTGGAACCCTAATTCTTTGTCAACAACTCCTTTCTCCATTGAGTTAATATCTCAATTCTTTGTTTCTTATTACGCTTTTGGAAACTAGATTCAAATTTTCTAATTCGATTTGAAGAAGGCATGGCTTCAAAAAATGTAAACAATAAAATTAAAATTATACAATCGTTAGTAGTAGTTCTAGCTTTTAATCACGGGGAATAGAAAAACGCATTACCACTCCTCCTTGTCGTTGGCCTTGAGTTACGAAACGTGCGGGCTTGCTTGCTTGTGCTAATCGTACTTGTTGCATTTCTTAAAAGCGCAATCACTAGAAACAGGTTTAGAACCCATCTCTAATAACGGCGCCCGATGAAATGCGCCGTTGACATTCCTAAGTGAAACCACCGTGTCGGGTGATAACACTAGGTACATCAACGGTGATAGATCTTGCCAATTAAGATATTCATCCGCAAAGCGCACGGATCTATCATTGTAGCATTTCACCCGAGATATTCAGGGTATCGTTATTTATATTTTCCCAAAGGAAGGCATGGTGGAAAAGGATCTAGTAGAGACATGAACAGGGATAACATGACTATGTAGTGGACCAATGCTCATAACAGGGGATATAAAGGAACGGTAAAGGGATAACTTGACACACTCACTCAAGCCAAACTCAAGGATAAAGATAAATAAGGAATAAAGAAAGACCTAAGTGGAGCATCACGATTCTAGTCATGGTCGTGCATAGAACCGCTTGATAGTCGGGCAACACGCATGAGCGGGGAGGTTGGAGCCGAGAATGAAATGGACAGGGGAGACTCTCGGTGCCATACGGCCCAATAGAAGCATTTACGAACTCCTACAAAGACACACACGAACGTGGGGGATTTCAAAGGGACGGTCAAGGCTTGTCACGACCAAGCCGCCTACCCCCTCAACCGTGGCATGCACTCATATTCGAAGGATACCCGGCATCCGGACACCACGTCCGCATACTAGGACACTACTCATGTCCCCATGGCCCCCACCCTACGGATGGGACGGAATAGGACACCTAGCAAGCCCCGAAGGACACAACGAACCGCCATTCAAAGACAATCCCGACACTACCCAATTATATATTGCATGAATGGTTTTAAGCATAAAAGTTTTATATGATGATATCACAACATAGAAACTATAGAGTAGTTCATGTGTCATGATCATGTCAAGAACAACATGTTAGATCATAGGATAAATCACGAGGTATAGAAATAACATGAAGACTCTAATCCTAATGCACAACCAAGATAAGATAAGAGCAAGGCTTTGGAAGAATACCATAGAAAGATTTATTTCTGAATCCATCTTCCAAGGAGCCAAGCCCTCCTTGGTAGCTTTGCCTAGCTCCTCATCCTAAACTACTAATCCTACTAGGAGGAGGAAGAAGAAGAAGTGGAGAGGAGAGAGTAGCTTTCTTGTGAGGTGTGTGTTACAATGGTGGGAGATGGCCTCCTTTTATAGGTAGAGGAGAGGGGGCTCATTGGAAAATGTCCCTCCCCATATGGAAGGAGCCAAAACCGACTGGGAATACCTTCCTAGTTTGCTAAACCGACCAACCAACGTCGGCAACGCCGGTTTTCGCCAAACCCGGGCCTGAATCGCCTCGGGATGGGTGCGGGGCGCATTCCGGGTGCGCGCAAGACCTGTCTGGCTTTCGGTTTGGGCCGGCCTTGGTAGGCTGGCGTGTTTGGGCTTGAAAAGTTGTGTGGCGATGTTTGCTCGGCCCGTTCTGGCGTGTTTGGTCCATTTCTCCCTTGGGCTTGATGTTCTCCAGAATGCCTTTCGGAGGCGCTTTTGGTGTATTTTCCACTTGTTTCTTATATAAATCTGCACAATGATAATTTGGACACTACAAGTGGAAATATGTCAATAATAAATGTATATGTGTGTAGTAAGGTATAGTTTCACCCCCTTATTGGTAGAATGTTGACGTTAAAAATATGTCGTTGGTGACCCGGCAACAAGTACCCGCAGGGCCTCCTCCGCACTTCGAATCCGGATCATCCCACAAGAGCGCTGTCGCCGTAGTAGAGGAGAATACGAGGCGTCATGGTGATGGATACGAGACACCGACCATTTGGGCGATGGTAACTAACTCTAATTCATATTAGGCCTTCTAGTAATGGGCTTTTCTTAGGCCCTCATATTTTGATGGCCATGTACCACCGAACCGGCTGCACATGCATGGGGCACGCCCCCGATGCAAGGTAAGCCAGAAGAAGAACCGGATATGAGGTAGAGCCACCGTCTTCCAGATCTGTTTGGCCCCGATCAAGGGGGGATGCTAGGAACATGGCCCCATATGCTAATGCCACTGAGTAACATCTGTTCTTTGAGAGGCCCTGTGAATGTATCGCTTAGAGGAGATGTGAATCCCCTCCTGGCGATCACAAAGTTCACCGACTTCGACCAAAGAACTACATGATCCTTGGCCCTAAAGATATGCCTCACCTAGGTGAAGCTGGTAGAGCCTCGCCACCCGTGCCTTTTTTCCGAAAGTGCCGATGGCTTCAACACCGATGGGCAAACTTCTTGATGTTGTCCCCCCGTAGCAACCGACCGCCTAGAAAAAAGTGGACTCACCGTTGCCCAAGGAGACTGCTGTAGCCTCCCCGGACGAGAGCCAGGACCACTCACTCCTTTGTCAAAGGTAGTACTACATTAGTGCGGTCGCGCCACACCAATCGCACGTGAGGGCGGCCATCGAATTTCCTCAAATCAGCGACACCCGGCCACCCGAGCTCCTTGGGTCTACCCAAGAAGACCCATGCTACCTTACACCGCCCTCCCAAGACCTCCTGAGTGCCAGTCCAAATAAAATCTCTCCATAGCTTGTCAATCATGTCTAGAGCCCATGACAATAGGCAGAGCACAATTGATGTTTGAATTAGAATCGCGGATAGCGTTGTCTGAACTAGCGTGGTTCTCCCTATAATGTTCAGCAATTGACCCTTCTAGCCTGGGATCCTTGCTACAACCTTCTACACCAGGGTTTGCTCCTCTGATCTTTTAAGCTTGTACATAGACAATGGTATGCCAAGGTATATGCAAGGAAAGCACTCCACCCTACACTCCAAAATACGTAGTCACCCATTGCATATCCATCTCCGAACAATGCATCTACATCGCCACACTCTTCTCTAGATTCGAGAAGAGCCCAAAAGCAAGGCCAAAAGTTTGCGACGCCAGTACCAAATCATCTACATACATGCTTGCCCTCGAACCAACAATACCCTATACAGGGCTAAGCAGCCCGTGGTGCTCTGCCCATCATATAAGGTGGTTCTGGACCTCCATAACTAATACAAACAACATGGGATATAGCGGGTTGCCCAATCGGAGACCACGTGCATGGCAAATTCTCCTTCTCGGCCTTCCATTGAAGAGGATCTTCGTGATTGAGGTTGAAAGTACCAAATAAATCGAATTTCTCCACCTCAAACCAAAACTCATATGATGCAGCACTTGTAATAGGAAAGGCAATGACACTAAGTCAAAGGCCTTCACAACATCAATCTTGAAGAATGCACGGTGTTTGGTGCTTGTGCACTGCCTTGTAGGAAAGGTGGACATCTCAAAAATTATTATTATGCACTTTTCTTTGATGAATGCACTTTGATTCTTCTAAACTAGGCCATTTAGAGACGGAGCCAGTTGATTAGCCATATACTTGGTAACCAATTTACCAAAGTTGTGAATTAGACTGATTAGCTAATAATCCCCAATTTGGACCGGCTGGTTCTTTTTCTTCAAGAGAATCATGTAAGCATCGTTGAGGTGATTGAAGCTCCTCGGGTCCTGGGCCCAAAATGCATTGAAGGCATTCATGACATCAATCTTGATTGTTTTCCAAGCCACATTGTAGAATAGCTAGAGAATCTATCGGGCTCGGCTGCCTTGTCACCAGGCATCTCTTGTATCATGGCCCAGACCACCTCCTCCGTGAACAATAGCTTGAGGTACTACAAATCCATCAATGGCACTCCCAAAGCCTATAAGTTGAACCACCTCGTGCGCTTAAAAGAGGAGCCCATGATGGCACTGAAGTGCTCAAAAAGCGCCTCTGCCATGGACTAATCCATGACAACTTGTGCACTATCCACCAAAAGCGAATCAATCCTGTTGAAATGATGATGGTGGCACGCTTGGAGGTGGAAGAAACGTGTGTTAGCGTTGCCTTCCTTTAGGAACAGCACCCGCGAACACTGGTGTGCAATGGTACGCAATATAGAAGCCAAACCGAGCACCTAGAATTTTAGTGAGGGGCACATGGTGACCTCCTAGGACCGGAACGTTCTCCTATCCTGCTGCTCCTCAAGTGTGAGTATGATCTCTTGTGCCATTGCCAACTACAGCTTGATGCTTCCAACCCTCGCGTTGCTCCACTGATGCTGCTCTTTGGCCACTTTATGCAGCTTATGGTCGAGCACCCGAAAAGGGTCAGCAATGGCCAAAGAGGACGACCAAGCTGCCTGGACGACCTCTACGAATCCTGGAACCTTGACCCAAAAGGCCACAAAAGCAAAAATGGGACTTAGTAATCGGAGCAATCGGTGGAGACAGGTTTGAGGATATGCTTCGGATATAACTCCAGCCGGTCGGCCGGGCAAACAACCCTCCGTCCATACGCTCCAAAATTAACGCCCCCGGTTGTTGGACAACGTAAATAATCTCCCAACCAGGTTGAGCTCCTCCAGTACTGTACACGATCGAGGAAGGCCCTAAACCGCCTCATACCCTAGAGATCGAGTCGACCATTTTTTTATCCCGCAACTAGTAGATCATATTGAAGTCCCCGCAAAGGAACCATGGTCTCGGCGAACCCTACCTCGAATGCAAAGAACTCTAGGAGAAACTCCACTTTTCTCCACATCTTGTTGCAGCCCATAAATGATGCAGATCCACCAGGCCTCATTTCGTCCCCAATCCGTGCAACCCCGGCTATAATGGAGAAACGACCACAACACATGCCGGAAACACTCCAATGGTTCATCGACCAACCAAACAAAATACCTCTCGCAGCTCCCCATAGAAGCCAAGAAGGTGTAATCGAAAGAGGGGCCTAGAATCTCATTAGCCGTAATAGTACGCATAAAGGTCCAATTGGTTTTTTTATCGCTTCGACTCGGTTTCTTAAGAACAACTTTGAGTCAAGTGCTTCAATCCAAAGACTTCCATCTTTGAATGAATTTTTTTGTTATTTTCAAAACAATATATTTGTAATTAACTACTAGTATTAAATAAGGGTGTAGATGAAAGTTTCATAAGCTTTATTTGCTTTATTATATTTGGAACAATTTTATTTGAGGGGAAAAACTCATATTCTAATGTGAACCTATACAAATCCAAACTAATAAAATACAACAAAATGGTCGGGCTTTTGGAGTTCAACAATAGTCAGGTTTACACAATTTAGATAAGAGTTGCAATGTCCTTATAATTATGAATCATTTATCTTATCTCAAGGATGTGTACAAAATCGTGCAATAGGTGAATTGCTCTAATTTATGAAAAAGTGAGTTTTGAATGACTAGAGACTAAGATAAGATTAGGATCGTTACTAATCATATTATACACCTCATGATATTGAGTCGTTGGCTTGATGAGAATCATTTTTAATGGTGGATTTGAGAGAATTTGACAACATTACTAAATATAAGATTCCTACCCGAGGCCTCATTGGACTTCGAACAAACTCCTAGGCAATTATGAACAAAAGATTATAGGCAAGAACTTAATATTACATATATAGACCTGTTGTAATCGCGTGACGATTAACGATGAAATAAAATAAAGATCAAAACACACAACGACACAAGATTTAACGTGAAAAACCCTCCCAATACGAGGGGGCACATAGGGGACACAAGATTTAACGTGGAAACCCTCCTAATGCGAGAGAAAAGCACACAGGGACACAAGATTTAACGTGGAAACCCCTCCTAATGCGAGAGGGAAAAACACGGGCAACAACCAACAACACTTCACTATTAAGAGTCGGGTTACAACGCGGTACGCTTACAAAAGATTGTTTTGAGTAATGGTGTTGTGTTGTTTCTTAGAAGGATTGGTATAAATATATAGGGAGGAAAACTCCCTACCCCCATATCAACTAGTAATATGGCACTAATTGGTGTCACTCCACCTTCGGCTTTGAATGGGCCTCCGCTTCACTCTATCGAAGTTGACAGCCCAATAATGAATTTGGAACATATTCATACATGGACCCATATATTTAGGTACTATGATGTGATGGTTCCATTTGTGGTTGGCTATAAAATGATAGAAACTAGTGCCCCATGCTCCTTGGCTACAAAATGATACTACAAGGATAGGGCTATACCACTACAAAACTAGGTGAATACCCCGCATGTTGTTGCAGCGATTACAAATAACTTTAAAGAAATTAGACAATTTTTATCTATAGTTGAAACTATCTGAAATTAAATTTTGGTGAAAGATTTGACGCATCATCGTGAAAGATTGTGATATGGATAGCTTGTATGTTGAGAGAAATATCTTAGTGGGGTTTATCTTTATTGGAGTAGTACATAAGTAATGCTTACATTAGAGGGTGGCTCTCCACCACTAAATAATAAACTTCCCAAGTCACTGCAAGCTGCTTTACATCCTAGTCCTAGCTACAAGAAATTGGTGTTGCAGCCCCGAGCATATCTCCGAATAGCGTCTTAGCATATCTCCAAACAACTTCTTAACCGAGCATATTTCCAAGGCTTTGAATGATTCCTGAGTTAGTTCTTAACCAGAAAGTACTCTTCTACATGCAGATCAACGAGCAGCCACTACCCAACGTTCCAGTAGCCATCTTGTCGAAGACCGATGCCGCACAATTGGTCTCGCATATTAGCCAAGAATGTCCCGCATAAGTCATCGAGGTCTCCTCGTCGCCAAGTCGCTGCTCGACCCCTGTTGCCATTACACCTGAAAATACCAAGCAACATCTACAAGTTGAGCAAAGATCTGTCCCCACCGTTAATAAAGTTCCCGATATGTGTGTCATTCTGTGTTTCATCCATATTTCTATTTTTTTCAATGTATTACAAGGAGTGATGGAGCAGCGATACGCAGATGCAGAATGCCAACAACGTAGTAGTACGTACCACCCACCCGTCTGGGGGCCGCCTAGGTGCAGATGTGCTCCCTCCTAGATCGCCCCATGTATTGTACCACACGTAGTTAATTTTTGTCCATTCAGGTACAATTCATATTCAGTTATTTTACCCAGTTTTCTGATAGTAAACATTTAATTTAGTAGGTCTTTTTGACCAAGACTCTTGGTCACTAACATGTTCCATGCGTCCCAAAATACTCCTTCGTGTTCGAGTAAATCAATTCCTAGAATCTGTACCTCTCAAACTTTTTTTTGCTATTGAGTAAGTGTATAGAAAAGGTAACAATATCTATGATGTAAAGTTAGCTAATCCTGAAAAATATATTTTATGACAAATATAATTATACTAAATGTAATGTTACTAATTTGATATCATAAATCTTAACGGGTCTAGAAAATTGGTTAGTGTTTAAATGTTTGACTTAAGACAACTCTAGCAATGAGTTCATTTGGTTTCAATCCATCCATTTTCGTTGCAATCTTGACCTTTTCAAGACCGCCTCGATGATCGCTAATTCAGTCCTCATCCTATCATACAACCCACACAAAGCATGCTCTGTACCATCATTCTCACACAAGGGTTGTTGTTACCCGGTTGGGCTTTATGATTGAAAAGTAAATACACTAGTCGGCTTGTGTGATTGGGATAGTAAGAGAGCATTAGCTGGCCTTCTTTAATTTCATTTCTCAATTCACATCTGAAATGGTAATATTCAGATGGCAAGAAAATTTCTTTTGAGGGATTTTTACATGCATGTCGATTGTCCTTTTATCGGTTTATTAATATTCCATTATTAGTAGTGGAGCATAAGTTTCATTCTTTATAATACCATGTGTATCTTCTTAACATGTGACTAGATGGAGTGGACTACCAAACACATAAGCCCATAATATTTATGCCCTTGCCACCTAAAACAATAGGTTTTTGTTTAACGGCTTTTGTTTCTTGATATTGCAATCGGTTAGGTAATTATTTCTACAAAGGATGGTTCTATTAGCATCGTCATCTCTACAGTTGTGTCCCAAGATCACATCCCGCTCTCTTTGTCACACTCCACACCCCATGTCGGTATTCCTGATTCAAAGCTAGACTTAGTTTACCATTGTTGCTTCATTATATAGAAATAGACCTATTGAAACAAGGGTCAAAGGGGAAAAATTCTCGAGTTTCCTCGTTCCTTTCATAAGCTTCACAATTCCTTTTGACACTCTTTTGTTGTTGTTTTTCTTGCTTGAATTTATTGGGTGAATAATTTGTGGCATCTCCGCATTTACAAAATTCTAGGGTTTTAGGCCGCTTGAGTGCATAGACTATTATATTTTGTATAAGAAATTGTTATTTTCCCGCGTAGTTTGTGAATTTGAGTTTCTTTCATCAATTTGCCGGAAAACCGCTGATTGAGGATGTTGTCCTACCGTCGCTGGTGCAGGACGAGATGAAGAGGATTAATAACCATTCAATTTTCAATAGGATCGAGCAATGTGCACCAACAAAGCACGGAGGTTCTATCTTTTTCGCAAAGGAGCAACACCGCTGGGTTTGTATCCTACCATGGTGTCCTCATTTGTAGTTCTGATTCAGATTGTGTTGATCACAAATTCGGTGCGATCTGTCTGGCTAGGCCGATGGTATGGTTAGGAACACAAATTGTTAGTTGGTCGCCTATTTTCAATTAATTGTAGGATCGGTGTTTGAATACATATTGTGTAGCATATGTTTAAATTATATCCTAGCTTTATTCCATTCTCTTCGGTCTAAGTATTTTGCCTTATTATGTCACTCTAAAAAAATTACATTTACGTCACATTATTATGAAAGGCTAAAGTTTTGGTAGTTTTTTCTTAAAATACATTTTGATATCCATAATTCGGTTTTTCACATGTAGAAACTGTTGTTCCTTCTAGCTGCCTTCTCGGTCTTTTTTCGTGAAGGCTCAAGTATGTCTCAAGCTTTGCAACGGCAAATGATTATACCATGTTGTGACACTTCATTTTACTAAATGTTGCGCATTTAAACCTGTCGATTTTTTAGAAATTCAGTGTTTGACCATATCTTTCTCTCGTGACTTGATCAACAACATATAATAGTTTTCTCAAATTTAGTGCCTTGAGTGTTACTTTTTGTCCATGTTTCCCTAAATTTTGTTGTTAGTTTTGAGTCGGTGTTTGTCCCTAATTAGAAAGAATTACAAAGGACACATTTATCACATTCCCACACTACAAACACAAACAGGCAGTTTTGTAGGTCTATTTCTTCTTGACAATTTTGTTCCTTGCTTCTTCTTTATACAAAACCATTGGAAGTGTGGGAAGGGCCTTCTTCGTCAACTTATGTGTAGTTAACTGGCTATAAATATACAAGATGAATGCTTTAATAGGGTTTAATGATGAATGCAAGTAAATATACAAGATTAGGACAGAACAACTATTCAAGGCAAAAAATGCACAAGATGAATGCTTTAATGATAACTCATTAGCATCGAGTTATGTCCAAATGTTTCTACAAATGGTTTAACTTATGTGTAGCTAGAGAATAGTTGTTCCTCTAAATAATTTGAGTATATAGAGTCGGGTTGCTAGCCCAAACTTGCTGCATAATTATTGTCGAAGATAATTCCATGTTTAGGACCGAAATGATGCTATTTTTGATCCGTGTCTTTGGGAATGAATGCACAGGGTATGATACTTTGATGGCAAAACATATGAATGGAATAGATTTGTGCCTCCAAAGAAAGTATCACAGGTAAGGTTTGTTCACTGACAATACATAAGTAGAAGCATCTTTCTCCATTTTATAGTTGGTTACTCTTGTCATAAATTATAATGGATCGATTAGTTTTTGCAACTCAAATTAGTTCCCATGCATTGTATTTCAACTCAAAATTATGACTTGGAATGCATATGGTTCCTTGGGGTACATCGTGTGATGCAAACTACACTTGTGGTGACTAGGTCCCCGCGTAAGGAGCACAGGGGGAGGACATGGAGGCCGACTCTTGTGAGCTTGTGTAGGAGGACATGGAGGCTAACTTCTTTGAGCTTGTGTGTTTGCTGTTGAAATATAAGGCAATTTCGGATTAATTCCATAAGGCTCTGTTTGGTTGTAGATATTCAGCCGAGGAATTGAAATTGGCCTGAATACCAAAGTCCCGGTGAATTGAAATGGCCTGGAATACCAATGCTAGTGTTTGATGTGCAATTAGCCGATTGCTTGGAATCATAGGAAAACAACCAATTCCAATTCTGTTTGGATGTACAATATGTTGAATTGTCTGTTTTTAGAGAGTACAATGTGTTTCATGACTTGCACATATATCCAACTGATTATATATCATTGTAGGAAATAAGAAAACCATAATATTTAGAAAAATAATACAAACGGCAGAAAGTATATAAAAATAAAAAATAATTCTTTTTGCGAGACAAAATGGATAAATAATTGATGAAACCACACACCGCATCCATTATATAGCCAATACTTGATGATAAAAATTCCATGTCTCTTACAAGTACCAACACATAGCATAGCACTTAATTAATATTAAAAGGTTCTAAAGTGCTATATTACATAACAAAGAAGCGTCTGTGGTCTTCCCTACCTACCATTCCTCCTCTAATTCAAGCTCTAATCCAACATAAGGAGCCATTCCTTCCTCAAGGCCATAGGCAACTCTAGAAGCGCTTGGAATAGACGCTCATTAACAATCAGTTTGCCATAAGACCGCAAAAGTTCAGATCTATCCAAATCTGGTATTTCCTCAAGTGCGGCAAGGATTTCAAATAGGGCTAGTAACCCGAGGCATTGGTAAAGGCTCAATGGATTTTAAAGCATCCCGAAACGAAGTCCTCATATCTCCCAAAGATGCAAAGAATTGCTTCACCAGTTCACGCCTTTTGGGGGTACATCTTGGGTTTCTTCAGCAGCTTGTTCAGGTGAAACTTGTGCACTCTCAAATTCCTGTTTGGGCACCATCACCATTTGCATGATCTGTTGAATAAATTGCACCGATTGCATCCCAATTCTTCACTACCTTGTTCTTGTAACAAGTCACGCCTTTGTTACCCCCCAAATAAAAGACAGACACATATACAAGTGACTTGCCTCATTATAAAAGTAAAACATCCAGGATGCAAATGCAAATGTACTTACCGCCACATATCTAGACCACACATCCTCACTATCCATTGAGAGCTTATTATTCTCCCAATCCCAACCAAAACCACTCACGGACAATATCTTACTAATGACCTCATAATGCTTGTCAAAAGTTTTGATCCTAGATGATATGTTATCTTTTGTGATGTCCACATTGCACTTCTCACGTACATTCTTGATAGCAAAGATTGTAGACATGTGGCTTCCATCCATTTTGGGAATGGTCACCATTGTTGTGATGCTCGACAAGAACAGCCAACAATGCAAAGTGTCCATCTCATCCGTCCATGTGAGGTAAACTCTCTTTGGTGTCTTTGCTGCAGCCCATGTACTAGATAACAAAAGCCTTGAGTTAGGATGATGCATTTACAAAATATCACAAAATGCACCATCAGCTAGCCATCACAAAATGCACCATCAGCTAGCTATCACAAAAGCCCGGGCTATATATATATATATATATATATAATATACATGCCAACCCATGCAGCCTACTCCATCTCTAGTTCACCATGCCTAACAAGGTACTCAAAGAAACATGTCATTAGCTAGTTGGTCCCTAAAGTCGCTTCCATTCAGGGAGAAACTTGAACACTTGTAATTAAGTCATCATCTGCTCAATTTCTCAGCCAGCTGCTATTTCAGCATCCACTTCAGGTAGCAACAAATCATCCATTTGATGTTGTCTATCTCTTGTAAAGTTGTGTAACACACAACAAGCATTTATAATTCGGATCCGCATAGTATTAATTTGTAGTTAGCATTTACATTTATATTTTTTTTAACCATAGGTACATATTTGTAGTTACCGGTTCTTTATATTAAAGAAACTTTGAGAACGCAAGATTGCCCATTTTTTTTTCCACAAACCAAAAGTTCTTTCCACAACATTTCTAGCACGAGAATGACGCAAGTTATATAACTCTTTCGAAGTTTTAGGTCATTTGCGACTTGAAACCCACTCTTTTAAGTGATACCTAGTGGCTCAATGGAGCTAGAAATCCAGGTCCATTGGTATAACCAAAGATCGCCTAAATAATATTTTCCTATTATAAAGAAACTAAGTTAGATACCAACAAAATAAAGAAATAAAATGCCAAATGAAAAGGTCATACCCCGAGGTACAACAAATGCATCTTGGCGACTCATTGCATCACGCAAAACTCTTGAATCGGATGTTGAACCCTCCCAACCGAGGCAAAACATACTGAAATTTCATGTTCCAACCAACCACACCGAGCATGTTAGTGGAGATGTATTTTCTTTTACTTTACGTACCTCCCTTGGTCGACCGATCAACACACACATCAACATGACACCCATCTAATGCACCAAGAGCATTGCCGAACCACTTCCACTTGTAATCATCGGGTGGGTGAATGGAAGGATCGGGGAAGCTTAATGAACTCCCCACTTAAAGATAGAATAGCTGATAACACATCACCAAAGTGCCTACCGATAGTCTCTAAAGAGCGATTATAAGTGCCACGCAACGACCTCATTTTTAGACCATGCCCAACTATCAAGAAGAACATAGCAACCTTTTCTTCCACGAAACATAAACACTCTCAAAGAAGACCGCACCTTTCACGCAATATGATGCACAAGTCATGAAAGTTTCTTTTAGTTAAACGTAGTGAATCATAGCATGTAATTTCAGAACCATCATACAATGACTTCAAAAATACTTCCTAAGAGTATGCCTCTCCTCATCATCATTAAAGCACCCTAAATTCCTTGGCACCCGGCCGTGAACTAAGATATGCAAGCCCAAGAACAAGCGCCTCACAAGTATAGTTCAAGTAAAAATAATCCTTCTCCTCTTTCTCCTTTTTTGTTTTCTTCATTAATGAAGGAAACCAACTCCAGATCGACATAATGCAGCTACAATGCACACAGCACACACATGATTTTAAAAGAGAGCATGACATGAAAAAAAAACAGTTTTAAGAAACACCAGCATATGCACTATATACCTTCAATCGATCTGAAGAAGTAACGTAACAGAAGTAAGCTGCAAAAAAAAAAAAAATAGGGTTAGGGTTTCAACAGGAAAGGGGATCGGGAAATCCAAGCAAGATCAATCGGTATGCACAGCTCGAAGATGGAGGATTTCATCAGCAAAGGGGATGTAGATGGGACTAGCAAGAAGACCTCGCAGGTGAGAACGAACGACGGAGGTTCGGGAGGGGATGCCGGGAGGTTGCGGAGGAGATGCCGGAGGTTGTGGAGGGGACGCCGGAGGTTGGGGAGGGGAGACCGGGGAGAGGACGGCCCAACCGCGGGGTCAACCTCCCCGTCTCCGCTCCGTCTCTCGCGGTCTTTCACGAAGGGGTACGCGGGCGTGGGGTGTCGGGGGGGAGGGAAACAGAATTCCCGTCAATACCGAGCGGGAGACAGTGGAATTGGCGGCGCCCGCTTTCCTTCGTGCGGAAGGAGTCCGCGATATTGGGCTCCAATACCTCGGCCCAATTCCAGGAACATCCAAACAATTGAATTGGAGCCCGCCAAATACCAATGCCGATTCCAAAGACGCCAATATCAACTTCCAAACGGCCCCTAATATAAATCATGATGAACTGATCTACTAGAATAAGCATGTGAAGCAAACAAGCATGATTCAAAATCATATAACAGATCATAGCATGGTAGAACAACATAAAACATGGCATGATCATGGTAACCGGTGTAGGCACAACTAGCACAACACATACACCGGATAGATTAAATAGATTGAACATGTTGGACAATAAGATTAGATTACGATGTAATACCCGCCGATGTAGAAGTACATGGTGATGAAGATGCGAACGATGATCGCATGTCCTTGTAGAGGTTCCCCGTCGGCGCGAGCCTTACGACGACGAGACGACGTCTTGAGATTTGGGAGCGATGTGCAAGAGCGCTTCCCAAAACCTTATTCGCCTTCTCCCGGTGCAGGATCGCAAAGACGACGGTTCCGAGAGACTGCTCGCCCGGTCGCGCGGTGCACGCGAACGATCGGGCGGAGACTTGGCAACGGCGGCGCAGCAAAGAGAATAGGAAAATACTATTTTACTACTTTAGGATTTTCTAATTGAAACTCCCAATTGTAGTTGTTATATTGTGTCTATTCCAAGGAGGCTTGGTATAAATATATAGGGAGGAAAACTCCCTTACCTCCACATCAATTAGTAATATGGTACTAATTGATATTACATCTCTCACCTTTACTCATGGGCTAAAACAATAAAGCCCATTAGAGAACACAAATATTGGGCCTTTGAGATTTATCAGAATTTCTTCATATGAATTTTAGGGGAACTATTCATATATAAATTCTAACACTGCCTTAATGAGGATGACCTGAATTCTGATAGTGACGCGATGAGGGCTCAACGTGTGTCAAGCTTGGATTATGGAACAACTTACGATAGAGTTAACCGAACTTGAGTGTATGTAGGTTAGTTAACTATAGTTAACTACAATTAGGTTATGGCATGCTCTAGCCGTGTATCAAAGAGACACAAAGTATGTTTTTCATTTGGATCTTTACAGAACTGACTAGGTAGAATTCTTATTGCCCCAAAAAATTGAGTTTCCTCTCTTAATGCAAATTTATTAAATTGGGAGATTAATGATCTTTGACAGGTGCTATGTTTGTATAATGTTGGATCAATTTTTTTTTATTTGTCATGTTTGATCCCGTTGCAACGCACATGCACTCACCTAGTAAATAAAAGAAGTGAACTAAAGAAAAAGAAACTTAGGTGGAATAAAAGTTAATGAAAAATGTGGAGAATGGAAAAGGAAAAAAGGAGATAGGCGTACAACATAAAGTACAAATCTGTAATAGATAAAAGAAAACAAAAATAGAGAATGAGAGTGGCCAAACGAGCAAGAATGAGTGACTAAACGAGATTCATGTAATTAATTATTTAGAACTATAAATTTGAAAGAAGAAAAAAGTTACTCATCCGGAGATGGTGCTGGGAGGAGTAGAGAGACTGGGACCCAGGTTAAGAAAGGCAGTACATGCAAATGTATAGTACGGGTGTGTTAGTTCCCAACTTTTCTCCAAAATTTCCAAGATTTTCATCACATCGAACCATTAAATATACCAAAAGATGCATGCCCGAAGTATGAAATTTAGGTAAACAAAATAAATAATTGCACAGTTTAGATAACGATTCTTTTTGAGCCTAGTTACCCCATGGTATGATAATATTTACTACAAACAAACGAAAAGTGCTACAAATGCTTTTAGGTTCGCTACAATACCAATTTTCAGAAATCTCAACACACCCTACGTTTAGCAGACTAAAAAAAAATGTCAGATGGATCATGGGTACATGTATCCCGAGGACGAGTTGAACAGCCAAGATAAGTGCTCAGCATGCACAGGCCAAAAACCGTGTTGCATGGCGCCGGTGTTTGGCACCACACAGCTGCTTTGCTCCTGCTCAAAACTGTTATTGCTCAGCACATCAATCCCTATCGAGCTCCAGAACTCCACTTCTCCTGCAGACAGCTGCTGCACCACCGGCATGGTAGATTGTTGAACCATCAACTGCGGCGCCACGGTGCCCTGCTGCTGTGTAGTCGGCACCTGCGCCTCCAGCCCGGGGTACTGCTCTGACGGTGCAGACGGGAACCCCTGAAAGTCGCTGCTGCCAAGAAGAGGGCTCTGCCGGACTTGTTGGCCATCCGGCACGCGCATGCGCTTCCGGCCGTGGCCGCTGAAGGCAATGTGGCAGATCTTGACGGGCGACGGGCAGGGCGGCGCGGCGATGCTGTACTCGTGCATCACCCACCCCACGCTGCCGCTGTTCTTGCTCATGTGCAGGTTGAGGTTGCTGACGTGGACCCTGATCCTCTTGCCACGGACGCGCAGGCACTTCTTGAGGCTGCTCTGCATCTTCCACGTCCCGACGCCGCCAACGCAGCCACGGTCCTGGCGAGCGCCGGGTTTCTTGGCCTCTTCGCTGCCGCGCACGATGAAGTAGGCCTCGTCCTCGCTCCCCACGCCGTGGCGCTCGAAGAGGTCCCAGGGCAACGTGCTCCCCGCCGCGTTGTCCTCAAAGATGACGCCGGGGAATGGATCCTGACCACGGGCGCGCGGGAGGAGGTAGAACTCGATGAGCTCGCGCTTCGTAGGCCGGAACCTGTAGGTGGGTGGGCATGGGATCTGCTCCGCCGCCGATGCCATCGATGGGAAGGGATTTGCTTCTTCGACGGCCAGAGGCGGATCTAGTTGAGCTCCTTGCGTTGGATCGCTGATTGGCGGCGGCGGGGTGGGACGCGAGGAGCAAAGAGGTCAGATACTTATACGGCGAGCCTAGGAAATAAAAAACGACGCAGAAAGAGAGAAGGATACGGACTCACGGACATAATTTCTCACCGACAAAGAAAAATATGAAACGAAATAAATAGAAATGAGAAAAATACATAAATTGTATTTTAGACATGTCATCGTTTTTACCGAGAGGTGTCAAATATTTTTGAAACAGCTTGAGCTACACCAGTACAATTTATTTAAAAGCAAAAAACAAAAGTACATATTGGTAAATAAAGAAAAATATAAAAACGAAATAAATAGAAATGAGAAAACAATACATAAAATGTATTTTATTCTTTTCATCGTTTTTACTGAGAGGTGTCAAATATTTTTGAAACATCTTCAGCTACACAAGTACAATTATTTTTAAACTACATATTGGTAACTATTTTAAATTCTATATTTTTAAATAACACTTTAAAGGTTAGTTTTTTTTACTTCAATATGATTTAAAATATATCACCGTATATAAATAATTAAAATTAAAACACATAAAATTAATATGATTAGTCATATTACAACTAACCTTTATATATCATTAATAATATTATTACTAGTCACAGCGATAAGTTTTAAATAGTTTGAATGAGGAATATATTTTTATTACTGATATTATTTATATTACTAGTTTAGATGATGTTACTGGTTACTGTCCTTTGTCATTTGTGGATACAAATAATGATGGTATTTGACTTTTTGGAATACAAGTATTTAGGGATCTAGATGACCCACTCTGTCAAGTTTAGTGACCTAGATGACATACTCGCCATATTCAAACACCTAGATGTGCGTTTTGAGTCGCAACCCGACGACACCCACCGCCAAATTTTGGGGCTGCTGGTGCATTTTGATCTAAACCTATTTACCGGTTCACGGACAGATCCATTTGCACACCAACTTATGAGCATCTCAAGGGTCTTTCTTAAACTCGTTCTCTAAATCATCGTTTGAAGAGACATTCCCGTAAAATGGCTCTCTTTATCTTTCTATTCTACCCTCCATTCCTGCAACAACTTTTCTATACATTGCAAGCACTATAGGGAGCCAACACCGCTCTTCATCTTTGGCTAGCGAAAAATTCAAAATATAGGATGACAATATTTGACTATGGGAGTGTTTAATTGATGAAATATTTTGGGTTATGCTTCAATAGATTCGATGTGATGGGTATTGTAGCACTTTTTGGGTTTACTTTTCACCAACTAAACATGATCTATCTAATTAAAGAAGTTGTTTGAGGATATTTTATAATCAAAATCTATATTTTTGTCAATTAGGAGGCATATAATGAGACTCTTAAAGTTGCAGAGCATTTCCAAGAGTACTTCTAAAATTTACTCCTCCGTCCATAAATAATTCATCATGTTGACTTTAAACATCTTGTTTTGACCGCCGTCTTATTCAAAAAATTTTATATAAACATCATCTATTTTGATATGACTTATTTTATCATTAGATGTAATTTAATAATGATTTATTTATTTTATAAAATTGTATAAAATATTTAAATAAGACGAACAATCAAACATGATGTCTCAAAGTCGAAAAGATTTATTTGTGGATCGGAGAGAGTACTCTCTAAAATCATTGTTCAGAGAATATATTTAGAGATCCTAATTATGAGGGCTTTTTTTTTTTTTTTTTGAATCCTCTGACACTCTTTCCGAAATGCTCCTAGGCGTTGTGCTAACAGTCTGGCCCCACGTGGGCCCAAGCTGTCAACGGTGGAGCGTAACTTCCGTACGAAGAGAGTGCCGCCGCTGCGACTGCGAGCCTGCGACTTGCGAGGCTGCCACGGCCGATGTCTTGCAGCCCGCAGCGAGCGCACGCACCCGTCTGGAGCGGCGAGCCAACGTGCCCACCGGCACCCCGCCCGGTCAGGATCCTCTACATCAGCATCCGAATCTACAGGTCCGTCACGCCCACTCATCATCGACCACGACTCCATCAAACGCTAAAACCTTTCGAAACACACGGATCCGGGATCCGCTGCTCCCCGCCCGACGACGTCTTCCCACTCGAACCTGCTCCTAGGGACCAATACCCAATACCCACCGACAGGTGGCTCCAGTACCATGTGTCCCCACATGTCAGTGAACTCAGCGTCACTGTTTCGCGAGGGGAACAGGGCACGGATGGGTACCAGTACAAACGAGAGGTGTCACCGGCAAAAATTTTCGAAACGAGAGGTGTCAGCCTACCACTGCCGAAGAAATCGCGTGCCGAGCTGAGCAGGCAGGCGGTAGTGGCCGAGCGAAAGCATCCTCTCCTCGATCTCCTTCGTAGTCGTAGCTGCTGCCGCCGCCGCTCGGAGCAATGGAGAGGGCGGTGCCGGTTCGGAAGCCGCACACCAACACGGCCGACCTGCTCTCCTGGTCGGCCACGGGCCTGACGCATCCGCCTCGCCGGCCGCGGCCTCCCGCCCCAGCCTCAAGGTTTGTTTGCTGTTGCCTATTGATACCCTCCCAACCCGCGTCGGTGTGTTGTGAATTGATTTCATCTGTTTCTGCGTTATGTGCGGCTGACTTGGGGGGTGATGATGTGTGAGCAGCCGGCCGCGGGGATTACGCCGGCGATGTTCGGCGCGCCGGTCACCGAGGAGGAGGCCGAGGATCTGAGCAAGAGGTGAGATCTGAGGCTTCCCCCTTCCGCATTCCGTGTTGATCCGCTCGATCTGTGTCGTTTACTGCACTCTACTTTGGTTATTAGTCCGATTCCGATCTGATCTCTAGCGATGTGTGCGGGCGTGCGCGCTCTGTTCGGATGCGTGCTCCTGCCGATCCAATCGATGATGTCTTATTTCAAACGTAGCAAGCCTGGTTGCTCTGGTTTCGACGAGAAGCCCGTCCTAGATTGGGTGGGGTTTAGCGAGGAGTGGTAGCTGCATGTTTCAATGCTTGCGACACCTTCCCATGGTGGTTGCTGGGGAGCAGTCGCTTGCAGGCGGTTGGTTCATGTGTGTGAAGGCCGGGCCGTGCGCGTGGGGTAAGGTGCAAGTGGGTGACGCTGCTAGTGTCCAACTTCATGGTATCAGTAGTGTCTTGTAGATGATGCTAGGCTCCAAGTTTTTAGCACGGACTGAAAGTGATTTCAAGGATGATGAACACGATCGCATGATTTGAAATTTGGATATTTCCAGACTGGATGATGTGATGGCAGGCTGTGCGTGCCGAGTCCTTGGGTGTAGGCTGTAGCGGTGTCACTGCTTGTTTAACATGTTGTTTCCTTTTGTATTTCTGATCAGTTTTGTTTAACATTGGTGGGTGTTGAAAATTTTCAGGCAACTGTGACAGACGTTCTGTATGTTTCTATTCGAAATTCTTGTTTTATATGAAAATGTGTACCTCACTATTCTGTGATGTGAGTGTTTGCAACGAATGATGGTAGACAAACATTTGGGGATGTTCTAGTCTATCTAATTTTCAGCATTGCTTCCAAATTTATCTCTGACTCTGTCGCTTCTTCAGAGATAAAATATAATGAACACTAATCTTCCTGCTGACCTATTATAGTGAAAGGAAATTTTGCTCTGGCTCGAAGTTGAAAGAGATGACTGGGAGTGGGATTTTCACTGAGAAGAGTGAAAACGGTGATTCAGAGGCTTCAAATCCTGCTAACAAGACTTCCGTGAGGATGTACCAGGTACTGGTCTTATTCACTATTCAGATCCTTCAACTGAAACCTATTCTCCCCTTCTTAACATTACTGTGCTGATCTATCCCAGTACATTAATGGAATCCCAAGTTGATGCTTACATTTCTGTTAAGGAAAATGCACTAGGACTGATATTTCAAAGGATCTGCATTTTCCAGAGCTATGTATCTCGTTGTGCTAAGTTTAGCTTTATGTATCTTGTATGCTTGACTATAGATTTTTTTTATCTCTAGTTATCTTGCATTGATTGATTCTATATAACAGAAGAACTGTTTTCTTACTATGTGATTCGCCTTTTCTGACAGCAAACTGTGACTGGAATAAGCCAGATTTCATTTAGCGCTGATGGAAGTGTTTCACCGAAGAAGCCATCGTCGATACCTGAGGTGGCTAAGCAGCGAGAGCTTAGTGGTACCCTGGAAGATGCTGATGCTAAAATCAATAAGCAGCTTTCTGAAGCCAAGACCAAGGAGCTTAGTGGGAGTGACATCTTTGGTCCGCCTCCTGAGATTCCTGCCAGGCCATTGGCTGCTCGTAACATGGAGTTACAAGGAAATGTTGATTTTTCACTTCCACAGCGAAGTGTCCACACATCAGTTAAAGTATCTAATGTAAGTGACATTAGAAGATGACCTTCCTATTGATGTTTTCATGTACATTTTATTTATTTATTGACTGTATATATGCCCTACCCAGCCAAAAGCATAATGTAGGAAAAATTGCTCTTCATGTCTTGCAATATGTCATGGAAATAAATTCAGCTCCAACTTTATATGGTTTGTACATGGCTGAACATTGGCAGGCTAGTATTTCATTTTTGCACAGTTATTTGTATGGATTTTATTTGTTTTATGTTCAAATGATGCTAGTATTTGAGTTGCCAGCTATTTTAGTACAACTTTGTTCTGCATAACTACATAACTAGTGATCCCTTTTTCATGTGTTTGCATGAATTTGGTACTGTGCTTAGCATACCTACTTGCTGAATACTATGTTAGATTATCAGTGCATGGTGCTGCCTTTTTTTAAACTAACAATCAAATCTTTCTATGGTAAATTGTCTGCCTGAGAAATTGAGAATTCAAAGCTGGGCTTTTACTCTTTTAGACTGTTGCTTGAATCATCTCCTCTAGCATGATAACATACTGATTTGATATGCTTAAGAGTTCTTTGTACCATTATTCTGTAGGATAATACAAAAGGGAAATTTTGGTTTTCTTTTCATATAGCAGAGAATATGTTTGTAAACCTTTCATATGAGATACACTAGCTAGGCTAACCGCAGTGCATAGAACAATCCCTCATGATACTGATGTTGTTCTCATATGACTTGATGATATTCTTGGAAAGCCATCGGTAGCTAGATGTTTTCATCATGTCAGCATGAATGAATATCTTACCCTCTGAATCTATGCAAACTTATGCTGCAGCCTGCTGGAGGTCCAAGCAACATCTCATTCAGTGAAGAGCCCGTAGTGAAGACGGCAAAGAAAATCCACAACCAGAAGTTCCAGGAGCTGACAGGTAACAACATCTTCAAGGAGGACGTCCCTGCCTCAGCTGAGAAATCTCTGAGCTCTGCGAAGCTGAAGGAGATGAGCGGCAGTGACATATTTGCTGATGGAACGCCAGCTCCCAGAGAATACCTCGGCGGCATCCGCAAGCCCCCTGGTGGCGAGAGCAGCATCGCCCTGATCTGATTGTTCCGGTCCGGACTGGCTATAGCTCCCCTTGTCACTGAAGCTCGCGGAGAGTGCATTTCTTGACCTGTCGGTTCTCCACTCGGGTTGGGGATCATAATTTATGTTGGGTAGTCTAATATAATGTAGAGTCAGCTGAACCTGACTCAGTCACTCGTATCAACTGATACGCCGGTGTGTGATCTCTCATCTTTGATTCTTGCTACATTATTATGTTATAAGTATTAGTACACCCGGACTGGAACTTATACTTATTGCAATAATTATTTTGGACTCATTTCTGGGCTTATGGCATCATAGGATGTTTTGCTTGTGCTGATGTATGACGCAAAAAAGACCATCTCGTTGTCTTCTGTTTGCCCTCTTAAACATCTGGTTGCAAAGTGTGGGCCAAATTTTTATCATTTGGTAACAAAGCCCCTGGAAACGAAGATTAGAGTCATCCAGTTGTATTTCTATAGCTGTTATGCGCCGCGCCTAAAAATTCGAAACATACATTGATGTTAACGGTAAAATGAAATTGGACGAAATAAAAAGAGACGACTC
Organism: Hyparrhenia diplandra; assembly: GCA_015847255.1. Classification (NCBI taxonomy): domain Eukaryota; kingdom Viridiplantae; phylum Streptophyta; class Magnoliopsida; order Poales; family Poaceae; genus Hyparrhenia; species Hyparrhenia diplandra. Next base: position 794,860 of record JADLZK010010938.1, on the reverse strand, counting down.
CGCTGGGGATCGAACCCAGAATCTCTGGTTCCGTAGACCAGCGCCTTATCCATTGGGCCACGGAGTCCTTCTTGATACGGCTATTATTAAGTCATACATGACCATTAGATATCACTAACAACGAATGTTTAACCCTCTTATTATTCATTCAAACTTGCATGACGTATACAAAAACCACCGGCAAGAATATGCACTGTGGATTTGAATCTTTAGTCAACACACACAACTCTCCCTCAGATGACCAACATAACAGAGAAACTGAAGCCATTGACAAACAAAGAGAACGTCCGAGGAAGCGTGTCATCACATCCACAACACCATCTGTCATCGATCTGTCAGTAGCTCATCAGGGGTCCTCGGCCGTCGGCGGCTGCACGAACCGTCTCCAGTACCAGTGGCGCTCCCAGACGGCGCCCATGGCCTCGAGCGGCACCCCCTTGGTCTCCGGCAGGAACGCGATGACGAAGGCGGTCATGACGGCGACCCAGGCGGCGTAGTAGATGAAGGTGGCGTACTTGAGCGCGCAGAGCATGGAGAGGAACGTCTGCGTGAGCAGGAACGTGGCGCCCAGGTTGACGGCCACGCTGATGCCCTGCCCCGCCGACCGGATCTCCACGGGGAATATCTCGCCGGGGATCACCCAGGTGAGCGGGCCCCAGGACCATCCGAACGCCGCCGAGAAGACGCACGTGAGCGCCAGCACGGCCAGGGAGTAGGGCCTCGCCATGGCGGACTCGCCGTCGGCCCCGATCTGGGACCCCATGATCCACGCGACGGCGACCTGGCAGATGATCATGACGAAGCCGCCGGTGAGGAACAGCGGGCGGCGGCCGTAGCGGTCGATCGTGACGGTGGACAGGAGCGTGGATCCCAGGTTGACCGCGCCGAGGATGACGGCGCCCATGAGCGCGGCGTCGCTGCCGAAGCCGGCCGTCTGGAACAGCACGGGCGAGAAGAAGGCGATGACGATGACCCCGTGAGCTGCTGGAACAGCGGCACCGCCACGGCCACGGTCAGGTGGTGCCGGTGCTCCCGCCTCAGGATCCGCCGGAACGCGCCCTGGTCGTGGGCGCGCGCGGCCTCCACGGCGCGGGCCACGTCCTCCAGCTCCGCGTCCACGTCCGCCTTGGCGCCCCTGACGCGTCGCAGCGCCGCGCGGGCCTCCTCCGCGCGCCCGCGCACCAGGAGGCTGCTGGGCGTGTCCGGGATTAGCAGCGCTCCGACGAGGATGACGGCGGCGGGCGCCGCGGCGAGGCCCAGCGACAGGCGCCAGCCCCACGTCGGGATGCGCGAGGTGCCGTAGTTCACCAGGTTCGCCGCCAGGTTGCCGATGCTGAGGAAGAGCTGGAACCCCGTCGTGAAGGCGCCCCGCCACTTGGGCGGCGCCGTCTCCGCCAGGTACACCGGCGCCGCCTGTGTCAGCCATGCTTGCATTTGTCATCACGCAACATTAGCGGCGCGTCACAGTCCACCGTGACGTGAGCCCCGAAGTTTTTCACGACGTGTCGTGTCGTCATAATGCATCACCATATCACAGTTTACACACTTTTTTTTTTTTCTTTCACCCATTTTTCATTAAAAGAAAGAAAAACCAAATGCCAACCTTACAAAAGGATGCCGAGTGGACATTGAAGAAGCAACAAAAATCGAAGAAAGAAACTGAAAGGAAGCAAGAACCTAGGCTACTGGAGCACCTTAAAGTTACAATTTACACACATAACATGCGTAGTTCTTCCATCCGAAATTGTAACTATTTTTTTTTTTTTTTTACTCTAAGTTTGGTCACTCGTCTTATTAAAAAAATTATATAAACATAGTTGAATTTAAGTTATTTTTGAAGAATGAGCAAACCACACAGGTAATAGTTTGCACAAATTTTAAATAAGACAACCGGTCAAATTTGGTGTCAAAAAGTTAAACAACTTACAATCTAATACGGAGGAAGTACTTATGAAAGACAGCCAACTACTCCAAGAAAAGCCGGATGCCTGCATGAGTTGCAATACAGTGCAGCTACCGAGCATTCAAATGCATGACGCGACCGATCGAGGCATCACTTGCGATTCCATTTAGGCCGGGACATTGAGAGAGCGACGTGCTGGCTCAAAACCAACCACTAGACCTATCTACCTCGAGGCCGTCCAGGGACAGTGAGTGAGCAAACGAAGCAGGAGGACGGCACGTCGCAACAACCAATCCCATCTCCTCGTGCTACAGTGTCACTTGCTTCTTTTGGTTTATGGCCAATTGGCTATTGGCCAACTACTCCCATTTGGTGGAGGTGGACAGCATATCACTCTTGTGTCTTCTGCAGCAATTCATTTTTATATCCTACCAAACGTAGCTAGCCTTATTTCGCGAGACATAATATATTCACATCAATTCAGACCCTGTTTGGTTTCAGAGATTTTTGTAGTTGGGACTAAAAATATATATTTTAGTTCCTAAGAAACCAAACATGATGATTTTTTTTGATATTTTCCCCTAGAAGTCTCTAAAAGTAACTCATGGAGGGACTTTTCTTTTTTTTAAAAAAAGGTCCTATGACTAAAAAATGTAGGACTAATTAAACAAATAGGCCGGCCTCAGTTTAAAAACAAAAGCCACATGTCAAAAAGTCAAAACCACAACCGGACATTTATTTTATCATTTTTCTCCAACAACATGCATGTTTACTTTTCTGTTTGTATTCCTGTCAAACAAAAAGAATGGTAACTACTTATATTTACTAATATCTTATGGACATCTGTGGATAAAAAAGTAGGGTCGGCTTCAGAGTTGGGGTGGGTTTGTACGTAGCTTTATCTATCCATGTATATAAGTCGACAACGATGTAACAACACACATCAAGTCAAGATAATAAAAAAAACTCCACTTCATTAGGCAAGAGTAACTGGTTTCATGGTCGTATATATGATGACAATGTCAATGTACGCTAAGTAAGGGCAAGGGAGTATGGATTTTATTTGACTATATATATGCTAGTATTTCAGTGGTACGTGCATCAAAATGCAGCAACCTTTTTTCCTGTTGCAATGGTTATGTGTCATTGTCTAGACGCCTACACATGTTCTGCCAAAAAGCCAAGTCACTTATATATCATCTAAAGTTTGCTTAAGTTTCTTCTCTCAATATAGTTCCAATGCATGGGTACCCAGATTGTGGTAGTTCAGCCTATGTATTTACGTACAAGCAACTAACGTTTTTTGAGTAAAATGCATGAATAGGCCATTAACTTGTGCGGCTGTCTCGATTTGAGCCATCAACTTGAAAATGCATTTTTAGGTCCAAAACTTTACTTGTGGTGCACCAATAGGCCATACCCCTTGGGCTCATGTTTCTTGCCTACGTGGACAACGCTCTTTTATCAAAATGCCCCCTCAAACCCTTCTTCGTCCTCTCATTTGCGGTCTTGGCGAGTGGGCAGCTGCCCGCCTCTCGCCATGGCCGCGGACCTCGCCATCGCCCGTCCGTGCCTTCAAGAGGAGCAGCGCAGCGTGCCTACCTCCATTCACTCCACTCGCCCCCCTCCTTCCTCCCTCGCCAAAACAGCCAGCGGCGGCAAAAAACCGGCAACGCCGGCGCGGCGGGCGCCGGTGGCGCCACCACCGCAGCTTCGCGGCCGTTTTCACTTCCCGAAGCAGCTCCACGACCTCGTCCACCTCTTGGCACAGCGGCGACAGCTGCGTCAAGGTAGGGGCCAATACGGCCAGGTTTCACATGCGCCGCCATGGCGGAGCCCCACCGAACTGTGGTCCGCCGTGGCGAGGGCCACCGGGTTGCCTTCGTCCAGCGTCTTCGTCGCGCGCATCGTAGCCGCGTAAAGGTCCTGTTTCTTTTGCCCGGTTAATCGGCGCCGTCGCCGTCCTCCGCCAGCGAACGCCACCGCGCACCGCCTTGCCATCGCCGGCGACGGCCCGCTTCGTGGGCTTCGAGAGCCCTCGGGGGGACCCACGTTGTGGCCAAATCCTTCAACAATAGCACCGCTAGGGCACCGCGGAGCCGTATCTAACCTCGCCTGTGTTCTCCATCGGCTGAACGGCGAGTTCCCGCGAATCCCGCCGTCGCCGCCCGTGCCGCCATTAGCGTCGCCGCCTCGCTCGGCTTCGGTAGAGTTAGGGTTTTCCGGCATGGTTGGGTGCGGGATGATCTAAGGAAGCCATAGGTGTGCTCGGTTTCACCGGAGAGTCGACCGCCCGGCGAGATCCCCTCGCCGGAGTTCGTCCCTGCCCTCGAGACCGCAGCCTGCCCACTCGCCAGGCTGCAAAAATGAGAGGACGAAGGATTTGGGGGGCATTTTGATAAAAGAGCGTTGTCCACGTAGGCGAGAAACCCGAGCCGAAGGGGTATGGCCTATTGATGCACCACAAGTAAAGTTTTTGGACCTAAAAATGCATTTTCGAAGTTGATGGCCCAAATCGGCACAGACGCACAAGTTAATGGCCTATTCATGCATTTTACTCTTTTTTTTTTTAAGTAAATGTTGTAGTTTAAGGGCAAAAGAGCTGCTGCAAAACTATTTCACAGTACTGAAAATTCTTTGTTTAAGACATAATTTTATCTGTTAAACTTAGATTTTGTTTTTATTTATCCAAAAAGAGTCAAATTCTGTTTATATTTAAAGTACAAAGTTCCTTAATAGATTTCAAGTTCAAATTAATATCAAGGCGATGTTGATTTTGTAGCAATCGATAATATAGTGTAGGGGAAATTAGTAGACGAGAAAAATTTACTTCGAATTAAGTACTCGTAGTGGTTTTGCTAATCAGCCCCAGATAGTGAAGTGACTGCACTAGCCGAGCTGCTGTCATCTAGTGCAACACTGGTAACAAAGTAAAGAATGGCGTGCCTGCCGGCATGCAACACCGTACCTGGTTGGTAAAGCCGATGCCGAAGCCGAGCAGCATGCGTCCGACGATGAGCATAGCGACGTTGACAGCGGCGGCGTTGACGGCGGCGCCGGCGAAGAAGAGCGCCCCGCCCGCGAGCATGACGGCCTGCCTGCCGACCGCCCTGGTGACGCGGCTGGCAACGAGCGAGGCGGCCAGCCCGGCCAGGTACAGCGACGAGGTGAAGGCCGTGAGCGCGTGGCTGTCGTAGACGCAGTACTCGTCCCTGCGCGCCGCCGCCATCCTGCGCAGCACCGCCGGGAAGAAGCACGACAGGAACGACTCCATCGCCGTCACGCCCCCGAGATGCCGATGTCGTAGCCGAAGATGAGGCCGCCCGAGGCCGCCATGAGGCAGGTCACCACCACGGAGAACGTCACCGGCCCGCCGTAGTCGGCGGTCGGGCCATCGCCGGCCACGACGAACCCGCCTCCGGCCATGCTTTTCCTTCCTTTGCTGCTCGCTCGCTCGCTTACCTACTACAGTAGCTAGCTACCACAATCGATGCGATGCGTTAGCGTCCGAGTAGGTATTTATACTACTGACGACAGGACTGCATCAACCGATCATCGCAACGTGAGCACTGTCGTTAGGTGAGCGCCCTCATTCCCTCACCAACAAATTGCTCGATTCAATTGCAAGCCCTCATGGACCTGGATTCCTGGAATATGCAAGTGAGAAGCTCCTAGCTACCACATGGATGGCGACGTTTGGATTTGGAGTAACAGGATGACGCACCGGGCCGGGGTCGAGGCTTGTGACAACCGTGGATCGATTCGATCGTCTGCCTGGTTTGGAGCGACAAAACTGAGCAGGGTGACCAGTTGTTGGAACCAAGATCGTGCCGAGAGCTGGGAACGCACGACGCGGTGATCGCTGGTGACCACGACGTCGAGCTGCGGCGAGAACGAGAGTCCGAGCTACGGATGCAATCGACAATAGAAGAAACTTGTTGGCTGTCCGACCAGACCGACTCGGACTGGGCCGTGATCTTGCACGCCTAAGATCACGCCTTGCCTCTAACCTGACTATTGCAAATCCAAACTACCTAGGAAACAAAGATTACATGATAACGAATGCAAAGATTTAGCTAACAGACCACCGCCGGCTGACCGGAGGACGATTTCTGTCTGCCTGTGGTTGGCACCTTTTTGCTCGTCGCCGGAACTTGGATCGTGGGGCTGACTGGGGTTGAACGTCAAACCGGGCTCGCCGGCACAGGGTTGCAATAATATATCTCGACTCGGATTTCCTCTGGGAGAGAACGAAAGGGCTCGCGGGCCTGCGGGATTGGAAAAGAGCAGGCCGGCTGGTTGGGCCATTGTAAAGTATGGAACACCACAGTACTACTATAAGAGGAAAGAAAGACCTAGGAAGATCCATTTTTATTCTGGGCCGTATCTAACCAAACGGTGATTTCTGGTCCGATCTAGTTCCAAACTAGGTCATATCGATCCGGGTGGAACAAGCCGCATTCTAAGCCATTTTGGGTCGAAAGGAACGAGGCCTTATATTTTTGTTTTTTAGAGTTTTACATATCCAAATTTTGAAAGTATTTGAAAAACTTTTCTGATTTGGTCAAAACTAATCATCACCAAAAATAAAAGTGCAGTAGCATGAATGCATCACTTGCCTCGTTTGCCCCTCCCCCGCCTCCCGCCCACCCCAGCCGCTGGCCACCACCACCGCACCTTGTCGCTGTCCCCAACCCTAGGGCGAGACGCCCTTCCCAGCTGTCGCCGTTGTCAGCGCTCTGGCGCCCCGACCCCGTGACCTTTCTCAGCGTCCGCGCCACGGGATGGCCACCACTCGTCCTTGGCGCGCCTCCAGATAATCACCGTCGTTCGTTTTGTCAAAACCCTAGCCGCCACCGCTATAATGGGGAGCAAGCCGCTGTCGCACCCTCTGTTCCCCATCGCCGCCACGACTCTCTTCCTCTATAGCCGCCACACCACCCCGCTGTCTCACCAGCCACCTCCGCCGGCCACACCGGCCTCCCGGCTTAGGGATGTGTTCGTGCCATGCCCGAATCCGCGAGCGCATAATCCACCGCATGATACTAAGCAAAGTATAACGAGACTACTTGCACCATAATCTAAATCCACCGCATGATACTAGACATGATAGCAAGGTTGTCGGAACTTACGGAGGTCGACGGATCGATGGCTCCTCTCGAAGAACTCGATAACACGACTAAAATGACTCGAAGGTGGCACGGGGCCGGTTGGTTGTATTTGATTGTGAACAGTACTTTACAATGGCCAAGAGCTTATATTTATACCCTGGTCCTTGACACGAGTGTTAAAAGACTACGATTACATGAAAACAATCTCTAAAAATAACATAACTTCGGCTCCAAGTCATCCCGGAGTCCCAAACAATCCCGTCGTCGGGAAAACCCTTCTTCTCATTCGGTAAGCTTCTCGAATGCCTCTAGAATAGCCGACCGCATAGCTCCTTGTCGATTCCCCCAGAGTTGCCGACCGCACCGAGTGCTTGCCGAATGCCACTTTGCCGAATACCGCTTTGCCGAATGCTTGCTTTTAATCAAAACTCATTATTAGCATCTTGCACTAGCCCACCTGTCATTCTCTTGAGCTTACCAAAATTCAGTGTCAACAAATTCTTACATGGTTGTCTAGTTGTTTGTGGATTCGTTTGATGGTGCATGAACCGAACATTGTGTCGTCTTATCGTCGGAGGCGGCTTACCAATCGATCCGCTATTTTCTTGTTCATCAATCAAGTTCCTTAGTACTCTTGGGCAGCATAGACATAATCTTGGCCTAGGTTATTAACTTCTTTTCGCTAAGGGTCCCTTTAGTTGGGCTTTTTATCTACTTTTGCTTTTACAAAAAGCCAAAAAGAGTATGACAAGAATTTGAGTTAAGAATGTACTTTTGGGTCGTGAAAAGAAAACAGGACGATCTGGGATTAATGCTAAGGTAAAGTAATGAAATTTATTACGTCTAATTCCTCAGGATCTTTATTGGGCTCTAAAAAATTTCGATACATTGGCCATTTATCCATAATAACGTACATTCATCGTTCTGAAGTGTTACTGCTAGAGTCAAAGTTTCTGAATCCACAAAAGTATTACAAGTAAGAATTTGAGTTAAGAACAGAGGATGAAGAGAGTGGGACACAACATCAGCTTGGAAAGAGTGGGAAATAACAACTGGTCTATATTCTGTATATGTGTTATCTACCCCGCGACAATTGGGACATTGCCACCTCGATGTGAGACCTGGTTGATGATGATTTGGAAAACCGTAGATCATATTATTTCAAAGGATTTCAGTGCAGATGAGATAAAACAGGAGATAAGAGATTTTATGTTTCCACTTTTGTAACTAATATTGTACTGCAGATGTATGCTGGGGTGATTGGACTGCGACCTCACCGCCAACTCCACCTAGCCCCTGGCTCGTGGTAGAGGAGAAGCAGGAGGAGTAGGGAGGAAAAAGCACCATGTTCATTTTGGGGGCAGGGGGTCATCGTCGCCGTAGTGCTGGGATCTCTGATGAGACTGATGAGACTCGACTTCCTAGGATGGTGCCTCTATTGCATATTGTGTGGGGTACGCAAGTCACCCAACCCCAACACCACTGATTGCCGGCAACAAAGTGAGCTCCTCTGGTAATTAATTTAGTAGCTAGTGGACTGATGGTTCCGTTGCCAAAGCGTGATAGGTTTGTGAAAGCGAATTTCTACCATGGAAACTCCACGCAATCAGAAGCAATGACTACATGGGTTTTAAAAACAATCTATGAGAATCTAAACAGTGAGTTGGTTATGATATTTAGGCAATGTTTTTTATCAGTGTAGTGAGTTGTTTCAGACACAGTCTGCATCTGATAGGACTGTAATTGACATCACTATGATGTTTGAGTGTACAAAGAGCTTGCTAAATCTCATCTCGTAAGAGAGAGATCCGAGATCCATTTGTGGGAGGTTGCGTATAAAGCTAAAAGGTGATGGAGGAAATCATAGACTGCACAGAGAAAGCACATGGGAACATTGAGGTTAGTGATGGAAGCAAGAGAAATATCATCTAACAATAGCCCGAGAGTCATAATGAATGATTTGTTTGTCAGTCAGAAGCCGTGGCCGCCTGGCCACAGAGTAGAGAAACGACCAGATCTGTTCCCTCCATTCCCTTAGCTCCGAGTAGATTTTCTAATTCCTGTGTTTCGTATCCATGTAGTTTCCTTTCCACAGCAATGGTAGGAAACGTTCCTTCATTCCAAACGTCATCTCTCTTTTCCTTTCCTCTAGAATGGTTTCCTCCGGAATTCCTATGCCTTTCCTTTGATCCAAACGGGGCCTAATGGAATAAGGTTTGAGACAGACATGGAGTTATTTATATAGGTGTGTTTTTTCTTGTCTCAAAGGTCAAAATATCATCTTAATGGCTTATCGCGGTGTAGAATGGGCGAATCTATCGGGAATATCCAAAATATAAGAGAATATACTTAGAAGGTTCATGAAGCATCAAGGTAGTGGTGAGGTGGCACTGGGATGGGCGACTGGCCCATTAAAGTGGAATGTATTTCTATCTCCAAAAAATTACTTTTGGGTCGCGAAACAAAAAGAGGAGGATCTAGAATTAATGCTAAGGTAAAGTAATGAAATTTATTACGTCTAATTCCTCAGGATTTTTATTGGGATCGAAAAGATTTGATACATTGGCCATCTATGTTGAATAACGTACATTCATCGTTCTGAAGTGTTACCGCTCCATGTGACATAGAGCTTACCACCTTGAGTGGCCTTTTCCATTTGCTTTAAAGTTTTCCGTGCTCAAATAATTTCTCCTTAAATTTTAAAAGTAATATCTTATCTCCTGGAGCAAAGTTTTTCTTCTTGACCTTATTATTGTGCCATTTTTTAGTTCTTTCCTTGTAAATCTTGGTGTTGTGATATGTTTTTTCACGTTGTTCATTAAGCTCGGAGACTTACATTTTTCTCTTTGTTCCGCAACAAATTTTATCTTTGACGGTGATGTTGTTTTCACTAGGAGCGGAAAAAGATATTGCAACAGTGATGTTGTTTCCACTATGAGATGAAGAAGGTACAACTAATGAAATTTGCTTGGGATGAAGATGAACAAATGTTATCATGGTGTTATGTTCTCCCACCGGTGGATGCAAAACATCTTTATGTAAAAGGACAAGAGAACTCATAATATTCAAATCTTGGGGTCTCTGAATAATAACAGTAGCATGTATCTATCTTTTAATATCCAAAATTGTTATGTGTTTTTAAATTTTCACACGTGAGATTGAAAGGTAAACGGTTGTCAAGGAAGTAGCCGAGCAGTCCGCGACTTTCGTGAGGAGGGTACATGAGTCATTAGCTGGGGCTTGAGACTTGGCTGAGCACACCGTAGTTGCTGCCAACAGACTTGACACCGCCGCCGCCACTGGCGCCGTCCCGCATGGTGGCGTCCCTCGAAATAAGACAAAAAAATGTCTGAGGCATACAACATTGTCTTGCTACGATTTTTTTTTTTTTCAATGGCGCAACAACCTACACCTGCATCGCAGGGCATCAAGTGAGGTCGAGAGGACGCAGTTTGTTTGTCCTTAGGGCATATGCTCCCTCCCGTTGGCGTTGGATTGGATAACCATTGGAATGGGGGCACTGGAGGAGTGCCATTATTGGGGGTAAAAGCATATGCCACTAAGGGCGTATTTAACTTTCTAGGGGCCAAGGCAGCCGGTGTCCTAGTGATTCTTTTGCATACTTTTTTTTCTGTATTTTCTTCTTTAGTCACTGATTCAGTGGCTAGTGCAAGGGGACCGTTGGACGCTCTAGGACAAATGGTCATTACATTGGGGGTGAGAGCATATGCCTCTAAGGGCATATTTTACTTTCTCGGGTCCGAGGCGTTTTTCTTCAAACTGTAAGCCACGATGTCTCTAGCGGTCTCAGTGGCGTCCTCACTAGTGATTCTTTCACATACTTCACTTTTCTTATATTTTTCTTCTCTGTCACTAATGGCTAGTTCAAGAAGCCGGTGGACAGTCTAGGCCAAATGGTCGTAGGCATATATCCCTCTTGACACAACACAAGGGGCGCAGTGTTACTAGTCAAACCGATCAAGCAATTGTATGGCACTTGGATCACGTATCTAAGTTCTTTTTTTTTTAGGGAATACATGTACCTAAGTCACAGTATATAGAAGGCGGCCCCTGTTCCGGAGGTTGTTCTAGAATACCACACAAATGAACTAGTCCAATACACAGACATGGTCAAAAAGAAAAGAAATATTCAATCCATGCCAAATTATAAGACGATTAACTGTTTTTACCCTATGTTTGACCACTTGTATTATTAAAAAAAAATGCAAACATAGTAAAATTTATCTCATTCTTAAAGAATAATTGTTAATAAGGAAGGCACGATAAAGAAAGTGATATTTTGCACCAAGTTTTTGAATAAGACGAGTGGTCAAATTTGATGTCAAAAAAGTCAAAGTCTTATAAATGTTGAAAGAAACGGTGTTGAGCAGCTATCATCGTCTCGGTCAGCCTCCTCAGTCATGGACGCTCTGCAGTCAAGAATAAAGGCATGCTATTGGGTCGTGATGATAAGAGAATTCACGACCAAGTAGCTGAGTAGTCCGCGGCTTCCGTGGGGAGGGTACACGAGTCACTAGGACAAATGATCAATACATTTGGGGTGTGAGCATATGCCCCTAAGGGGATATTTAGCTTTCTCAGTGCCAAGGAGGTTCTTCTTCAAACTGGCGACCACACTAGCGATTAACGAATATTTTGCATACTTCTCTTCTTCTATATTTTTCTTCTCTGGTCACTAAATCAGTGGCTAGCGCAACCATTAGACTGTTATGTACTGGGCCTAATGCTGTGCTTCACTATTGGGCTACACTAGCTATTGGGCCCATAAGTCGGCCTGTGTGCCACTGGGGTGTATTATTAGCCCACTCGTTTGTTTGAAACTTAACCGTGTGTTTGGTTGAGGGTTAGGTGGGTTAGGTTGGATCCAACCCGCTTTTTTGTGTTAGATTGAACCCATCTCATGTTTGGTTGAAGGAATTGGGAATACTTGGCTGGATGACAAGGTAACACTGCTAGTGAGACGTTTTTCATCGTAACCCTTGAACTATTCGAGAAATTAGTGAAGCCTATATCGGGAAGTCTTTCTCTCGGTGTTTTTTACATCGGGAACCCTACAAAAGAAACCAAATTAAATTTAAGTCCTTCTTCGTCTTCCTTCGTCGCGTGACCTCCGCCGCCGCCCGCGGCGTGGAGGCGACGCACGCGAGGTTGCCCAACCACGCCACGCGCGGCGCCCATGTCGCCGCCCCGACGCCAGCGGGCCGCCCGACCACGCCGCCTCCAAGACCCGAGAGGGCCGCGAGGGCGAGCTCTGCCGTGCCGCGGCGCTCGTGCTGGGTAGAAGGGCCGCCTCGGCCGGGAACCGGGGGAAGGTCTTGGCTTGCTGGCGAGCAGAAGCTCCGCGTCGAAGAGCAACGGAAGAGCCGCGCGTGGAGATGGAAGAGCGACGGACGAAGACGGAGCTCGAGTGAACCCGGGCTGGATCGGGGACCCAACCCGCATCTTGAGAGACGGTTAGATTTTGAGGAACGAACCCAACCCGCATCTTGAGAGAATATTTCTCTCTGAGCCAACCCAACCCTCTCATCTTTCATTCAAACGGTCGCGGGAGCGGGTTCGCTCCGACCCGGCTCGCTCAGCTCTCCAACCAAACACACGGTAAGAACTCGTTGTGTGGGAGATCGTCAGGCGATCCGCGAATAGAACCAAATCAAATTTCCCTTTCCTCGTGGCATCTTCTCGAGAGACGGCGCCCGTCGTGCTCGCTCGCCGTGCGCGTACGCCGGCACAAACCTCCACTATCGTGACATAGACCCTCTAGGCCAAGTGGCCATAGGCATATGTTCATCGTGAAACAACACAAGAGGCGCACTGTTACTAGTCAAAGCGGTCACATTGTATCTTGTGTAAGTACATGACGATGTGTCACGCCAGCCATTTGTATCTTGCGGGAGGGAGGGAGTGGTCCAGCAGACCAGGCCAGCTACTCTGTGGTTGGGATCGGCCAGAGCACGTGAAATGATCCAAGCACACAGTGCTACTTTCCTTAATCCATCGTCCCATCGGTTAATTATCTGCTGCAGAATGGCCGGCTTGCTGACCGCTTGGGGATCAGATCTACGGCAGTAGTTGCAGACACGGCGGCATTCATGCAGAGGGCGCACGGCAGTGTTGCGGCCGGCACAGCAAACGGACGGACGGACGTTCCTCGGGCCCGTTCGGCAGCAGACGTCTGACCTAACACCGATATTTTGCCAGTTCACGCACGCTCACGGACTGTGTCCTGTACGTATCGTAATCAACTGGCGTACTGCATGCTAGTGTCAGTGTGCTGCTTGTCTTGGCGGATAGTTCGTCTTGCTCCTCTCGCGCGCGCTCAGACGTACTCCTCATCAGCTCTAGCTTTCTCGCTTCAGTCTTTCAGTCCCCTGGACGCCGCTAGGCTACGGAGAGGGCCGGCCGGCGTGTACTACGGCGGGCACGGAAGCTCGCGCGCGGCGGCTCCACCGCACGCCACGGGATCATCGGACGGGATACATGCATCCCCGCAGGTAACTGACTCCACCTCCAATTTTGGTGTGGGTGCTACTCGTACAGCCCGTACAACTACAGTTTGGGGATAGCAACGCGCACTGGTTCGCATCGCATGTAGGTGAGTGCGGTAGCTTCACGTTGATGGAACTCGAGTGCCTTTTAACCTGTACCAGATGGTCGGTTCGGGGCAGCCTCTCTAGCAAGTAGCAATGGATATGGATTGATTCATTGGTTGGTCATTGCTCTTGGTGGTGAATTGGGGTGAGGGCACTGGCACTGCCCACTTTGCTGGCCGGCCGTTGCGCGCGCGCTCACCCATACCATGGCTCCTTGTTGAGTAGTACGTTCCCGACAACCAGGACCATGAAAGACATCCAGCTTCTTCATCTAGGACGTCAAATCAATGGATTCATTAGAAGACTATATGCAAGCCTGGTGAAGCTTCACCTTGCTACTGCAGACTTGAAATCAATGGATTCACTAGCGTAGAGAGAGCCTTATGGCGTTATTAATTAGGTCCCCTGTTAGAGGCTTTTAATACAAGAGTAGCCAATTTCGCTGTCGCTGCAGATGTTGACGCCTCAGCTAGCTAGATACTGTATATACTTGTACTATCTTTGGTTGGTTCGATCAGTTCGAGTTGATACAAAACGAGTTAGCAGCAAATGGTATTAGTGGCCTAGTGCACGCATTAATTAGGGAGGGTTCAGGAGTCAGGATGACCAGATAAGAGACCTGTTGCAGCCAATGGAGTGTCGAGAAAGAGGATTGCCCTGGGCCACGATGTCCGTGGGAAGGGTTCGAGTGAGGATATGAAATCAAAAGAATATGAATTGCAGTGGGGTGGTACGTACCAGTGCATCTTAGGGCTGGTTCAGATGCACATGTATATTTTCCTCAATCCACATGTGCATTGAAGTGGATTGAAGTGGAAATAATACAAAAATTTCACCCCCACCACTTCCAGAGATGAAGCTGGAAGTGTTGAGCCAATGGAACGATGAGGTGGGAAAACTCTACGGAGTTAAAAATAAACTATAAGATAAGGGTGTCTAGTGAGATTGAATCACCAATGTCGCAAATACAGGTGATGCTATATTTTGGATGATGGTGCAATTTAGTTGTGGGATAGGCAGAAAATGTCCAGCAATTTGTTCTATTTTTTTTTTCCCCAAAAACGAGCTTAGCTCGTACTTCATTGAGAAAAGACAGAAAGTTCATACACGACTTGCAACACGTCCATAGTGCAATGTCATAGAAATAGTGCAAATAAGAACACTAATACAAGGCACCGGCTAACACGGTGGTGCAGAAAGGTTGTAAACTAAGAGAACCGATGTGCTACAAAGACAAAGGAAGAGGAGTCCGCTCAAGTGGTCAAAAGCACCTCGATCACCGGCTAGATCCCCTAAAGCCAGCCGCCATCCATTCCTCCACCTCAGATGCGGATGACCTCAATAGCCGCAACGGCGTGAGGGAGGCAGAATGAAGTTTTGCCGGTTGCGCTCCTTCCAAGTCTCCCAGGAGACGAGGAGTGCCAGAGAGTCAAAGGCACGCCTGAAATGCTAGGGCGCAAGGCCACGCGTCCGTAGCCACTAGTCGGCAAGGATGGAGTTCGGGGACGGGGCAAGGTGCACTAGGCCAACACGAGAAGGCAAGAGATGCCACACCTAATGAGTGTAGACACACGAGGTGAGGAGATGGTCAGGTCAATGGACTCGTCGTCCCGCGAGCAGAGGGCGCACTCCGCCGAGTCTAGAGTCTGTGGCGCCTCCACCGGTTAGTTAGTCAAGGCCTCCTCGTGTAAGGCCAACCAACAGAGCAGCTTGATCTTCGGTGGGGGCGGGCGTCTGCCGGACCTCCCGAGCACCCGCAAGCACGGTCCTCCCTACAAAGAAGACCTGGTAGGACGAGAATGCCGAGTACAAAGCCGTTCGCCGTCCACCTCCCGGATGAAGCGGTCCTAGATATCCGGGCTGAAGTTGTACCTCTGCGCAGAAACGTCTCGATGGCGCAGAAATCGTCAATCACCGCCGCCGTCGCGCCCCGACAATGTCCCGCTTCATTTGGTTGTTGCAAAGCACTTCACGGACGGTGCGTCCGCGGCGATGACTCCCAACAGCCTTGAACACGTTGGGTGCAAAGGTGCAGAGGGCCCCATCCGACAGCCATGCATCCGTCCGAAACAGCGCATGGGCACCATTCTCAAGCACTAACATGACGAAAGCCCGGAACATGGCGTCAACCGCGCGCTCAGCCCTCGTAAGGCGAAGTGCCCAAGGGACGTCCGGCTGAGAACGTCGCTACCATTCCCAACGCAGACGGAGCGCGAAGCCCATGCTCCCGAGGTCAGGAAGCCCTAGCCCCCCAAGTTCCTTGGGGGAACGCACTCACGAGCCAGCAAGCACCCGCCGCCAACGACCGAGTTTGTTCCCACGCGAAGGGGCGGCGCACCGTCACTTGTTGACCTCCCCGATAGCCCACGGGACGGGGCGCAACAGATGGAGGTGTGGACCGGTATCGCCGACAACATGGTCTGCACCAACGTCCTCCTCCCAGCCTTTGTCAGTAGCCCGCCCTTCCGAGTTGGGATCCTGGCCGCCACCTTGTCCACAAGACTTTGCTCGGCGGTGCGGTCGAGGCGCGTCAGCGAAAGAGGAACCCCCCAGATACTTGATGGGGAAGTGTTGCAGCCTTCACAGGAATGCCTCTTGGACCACCTCTATGTCCTCCTCTAAGCACCGGATCGGAGTGATGATGCATTTGTCCAGATTTGAGGACAGGCCTGATGCGTCCACGAAAAGCTCTAGAATGCGCATGGTGCAGCTAAGGTCCGTCGCCGTCGGCCTCAAAAAGATGACGAGGTCATCTGCATAAATGGACGCCCTATACTTGATCACGTCTCGAGGCGGGGGAGAGAGCACGCCGCTGTGGTCGACCTTGGCAAGCGGCGTTCAGGACCTCCGTGACATTGATGAAGAGGAGCGGGGAGAGTGGGTCACCCTGATGTAGGCTCCGCCCGTGGCAAATGCGGAGGCCAGGGCTACCGTTGACGAGGACCTTGGTACTTGTCATTGAGAGGACAGCGGAGATCCAATCCATCCACTTCTGTGGGAACCCGACACGTTCCATCACTCACCTCGAGGAGGAACGGCCAGGCCAAGAAATTTGTTCTATAAACCACATTCCTTCTCAACACTTATGGATCGGATTGGAAAATAAGCTAATTTTCACTCCATGTCTAGATTGGAGGGGATAATTATATTTTCGAACGAGGTCCAGGTGGCTCTAAATGAACGGTTTTTTTCCCTGCTATATACATTTACTAGTAACAGTTAGTTACTAGTAACAGTTAAACACTTTGTGAATTTGACAGGGCAATCTAGCGTGCGGTGCCATGATATTCCAGTCTTTGTGTGGCTTCCTGCCATTTCTGGACGCCATCAGTGATTCGGTGACCAATCTTCACAGCTCCATTGCCTTTGAAGGCCCAAGTTACACTGGCCACTACAACGATGGCCTCAACGACGACAACGATGAAGCTAAATCCATCGGCGTCATCAAGGACTACAGCGACGACGACGTTCTCGGTTGGCAGCTCTGGACGCTGGATTTGCTCGACACAAGCCACGTCCACGTCGACCTGGTGTTCCCGTGCGTGTGCCATACACCTACTGCAAGTGTTGGCAGCAGGCACAGCTCGCAGCGATCACACACGAAGCAGCAGAGTAGCGGAGCAATCTTCAGGAGCAGGAGCAGCCGTGGCAGCTCGCTGCGGAGGCTGGTGGCGACGCACGAGGAGTACCTGACGTACGCCGTGGTGGTTGCCACGCTGCAGGTGTTCCTGCGCCTGACCCGTGCCAACGTCTCCACGCTGTTCCTGCCGATGCTGGCGCAGGCCACGGGCTGCGGGCGCGCCAGCGCCGCGCAGATGGCCGGCGACGCCGTGCTGGTGGTGGTGACCACCTGCGGCGTCCTCGGGTCCGCGATCGCGGCCAGGCCGCTCGGCCGGGAGGCCATGTGCGCCATCAGCGGCGTCCTCATCGTCTTCTGCCAGGTACATACGTGTACGTGTTCGTACATACACACATCAGCAGTAAAAACAACCTAGCCGCTATATACGTACGTGACGTGAGGGACTGTTTCTGGCATGGCAGGTGGCGGTTCCGGCGATCATGGCGGCGCACGCGGGGCTGAGGCTGAGCCTGAGCGGCGGCGGCGGCGGCACGCGGATGAAGGGCGGGCACGCGGCGGAGATGTTCGCGCTGGCGTGCGCCGTGTCAGGCGGGTTGGGCTGGGCGTGGGGCGCGCTGTTCTGGTCCGTGCCGGGCGAGGGCATCCGGTCCGTGGGGCAGGCGGCCGGCGCGGCGCTCGGCTTCGGGCTCGGCTTTGCGCAGATGCAGTGCTTCCTGCTCACGCTGCGCCAGCTCAAGCACGCCGCCTTCGCGTACTACGCCGTCTGGATCTGGTCCTGACCCGTGACCCGCACGCCACCGCCGGCCGCGCGCGGCGAGCCCACGCACGGCGGCGATGATGCCGATGTGCGCGTGCGCGCGATGCGGTTTGACAGGCACCAGACAGCATCGTCGTCAGACGTCAGGGAATAATGCAAGGCCACCGTTTTGGGAACTTTGAGGAGCGAGCCTGGTCCTGCACGATGGCAAATGGCATCGTATCTGCACGCACGAATGCCAGCTGCAGCAGTGGTCGCCGTAGCATATGGAGGTGGATGGCGACCCGAGTGTGGCGGCACCACACCAGGCTGCTGCTGCTGCTGCACACTGGTCTGGTAGTATTCGCTGCACTGGCCCGGCAGCTTCAGCTGATGAATCGACGACACGCACCTCTATCCATTGTCGCTGTGCACGACATGAGCCAATGAACTTGGCATCACTACGGCGTAGCCTGTGTATAATGGGATACATGATAGAGACGTCGGTCGTATCCTTTTTCAGCGTGGTGCATGCACCGTACATGTTACTATACTCCATCAAATTAAAGATGTGAAGCTGTGAAATACTGGAGTGATCAGGGATTACCTTTTCAAGAAACAGGGACTTCGGGCATTTTAAATTTGGGACATAAATCTTGATGGTCAGATCGATGTTCTACTACATATATAGTGCACACCAATGTAACTCCTTCAAATTTTGGGTAGCTTCAACAGACATTAGCGTCGACTGATTCCCTGGATGACGCTATTGCAAAGCTGCTTTGATGCGCGCGGTCCAACAACTTTGGTAGCCGAATTAATACCCAGGCCCAGCGCAATATATATACACAGTCCTAAATACCAATATGCGATTACCAGCTAAGCACAATGTAGTAAAGTACTAGCGTACGTAGTGCACAGATACCCAATGCTCTCTCTGCTGCTCCAGTGCGGCTTGTCACTCACGCCACTTTCACTTTGGAGATAGATAGATTGGCCCCGGCACCGGCATCAAATCCATCGGTCGACGAAGCGGTCCATCCATCCTGAGTTTCCGTGCCCAGATCACCCGGCGGTGCTCCGCCGTACGCTTGTTGCTAGCTCCAGCCGGGCCGAGCCACACCGAGGCGAGGCCAAGTGCAGCGCACGGCCGGCACTGCCCGAGCGACACTAGTGCCCGACTGAGGCTGACGGCAACGCGTCCGATTGAGGGTGGGATGTGAAGTGAACACATCATGGCTTCACGTACGCTTTGGTTGACCGCGAGCGCCGGCCAGCTGATCGAGCGCGATGTTCGTGGTGATGGTGATGCCGGCCGGCCGGGGCTCTTTTCGATCGCCGGCGCTGGGCTTTCAACGACGGCATGATGGCGTGGCTCGGCGGCCGGCCAATCCACGATCGACCACGATTGAGTCGATGAGGCACGGTAGTCCGGTGGTTTTTATTATATGTACCACACGCACGAGCGCTTGGCTTTTGAGAGGCTCTCGGCAGCCATGTGAGCGCCGCCGTAAGTGTCGTGCATGGATTCGTGCGCACTCTCCACACGCCTCCACCAGCCAAGTCACCATCCGCTGCTGGTCTCGTTCGGTGACGTCTCACGGTCTCACTCCCACCAGCCGCACAAGATTTTATCATGGTTATATATTTTTGAACTAGAATGAAAATCAGAGAGATATATCTCTTTGGTAGAAGGATGATTGTTAGTAATGGTAAGAAGACCCTTTTCTGGAAGGATAGATGGTTATATTCCCAATCTATGAGTCATCTATTCCGAGATCGGTTCAAAATGGCAAGACAACCTAATCTTACTGTAGAAGAAGCTCTCAATGATATCTCTGCCATAACTTTCACTAGATGGCTAGTGGAGAGCTGGGAGAGACAATGGAGGAAAATAGTTGCTGATATCCATGAGATTAGTCTTAGCAATACCGAAGACATTTTTTTTTTTTGAATTACACAAGACAACGCAGTCACTCACAACACGCACGCACACTCACTCACCCCTATGAATACACGTACACAAACCCTACCTCTGTGAGCACCTCCGAAGGACTGGGCGAGCCGACGAGATCTGGAGATTCTCGAAGTCACCATAGGCGTGCTAAAAAATGCTTTACTATCAAATCTGTATATGATTTTTTAACAGCCAATGACAATGGCCTCTATCATAAGAAGATTTGGAAAGGATTTATACCAGCCAAAATCAAAATCTTTCTGTGGTTAATGCTGAATAATGCAATTTTAACCAAGGATAATATGATTAAAAGGAACTGGATAGGAGAATCATGTTGCTATTTTTCTGAATCTGATGAAAATTTGCAGCACTTGTTCTTTTGAATGTAATATAGCTAAAGTAGTTTGGGTTACTTTTGCAACTTGCTTTGGAGCCAGAGATATACCCGGTTCTTTTAATCAATGTTGGTCTTGGTGTGACAAATGGCTTAACAACAAATCTAAATATCATACTTTGGGCATTGGTGTCATATGCTGGGCAATCTGGAAAGCAAGAAATAAAGCTTGCTTCACGGGCAAAATTATACAAAATCCTATATCTATAATTTGTCACGCGTGATGAGTTATTGGGCAGGTTTGTATTGTGAAGAAGAAGAGGAGGCAATTAAAGCTGGAGTCGATGCGATGATGAAGATATCGCTGGATGTGATCAACAAGAAGAAGAAGACTGAAGATATGACACTCCTACAGGACAAGACGGAGGACCCCCAAGGCTGATGATGCTGATTTCACTGGTTGTCTGTTGAAGGAGCGTGGTGTTACATCATGTTATGGTCTATGCTAGATATGCTGATACTAGGATGGTCTAGTTGATAAACTGTTTTTCGTCTTTCATCAGTCTCAAAACTTTGTTGAGTTCTGTAATAATGCTTGCTCGTCAGTTGAGTAGGTCTCTAGTAATAGGCCTAGTCTGGTACAAGTAAGCTCTGTTCTGGGAAGTCTCAGGTAGCTTTGGTTTTTCTATGCTCCCAACATCTTAGGGGTCCTTTTGCTTTTATCTGAACATTCTGTTGAATGTTGTATTCCTATTGTCTGGTAATAGGAATTGGGAGGCCCTCGTTTGTTGTATTCCTATTGTCTGGTAATAGGAATTGGGAGGCCCTCGTTTCAAAAAATATATTTTTGAACTAGAAAATCCTGATTTCACATATTGCAACAATTCTGTTCATGAACGGTAAAAAATCCCAGTTGTGTTTCACACCCTGACACTATTGGTCTGATTGGAACGCGGGAAAGTTAAACTAATAATTTCTATATGAAATTTCTGCACGATTCTGATAAAATTCCTACGTCCAAGCAGACATAGCCTTGTGTGGCAAGGTAATAACCAAGCTGTATTATAGGTAATTCAACAAAGTCTCATTCCAAGTAGAGATGCAAGGTGGGGCGGACTGCCGCGCCAACCCGTTGGGCTGCATAAGCCCGCAAAGTAGCCCACTTAGGTAAAGCGGGTTGAAGTGGGGAAACCCGCATATCCCAGCAGCAACCCACATCCTGCTTTGCTCTAATGGAAAGCAATGGTGTGACCAGTAATATGCAGCGGAGCTCATCGCTGCGTTCGCATCCTGTTCCCCGAGTGAAGCATCCAAGCAGACGCCATACTGGAATTTAACGAGAGAGACTAGCGTCGCGCCTCGCGGTCCTCGCAGAGCCTACAGCTGGAGCCAGCCAGTGCATTGAGACGGCGAGGCGAGGCACGGGTGGAGTGATGCGGGAGCGGTGGAGCGGCGGCAAAGGCGGACACGGGCGGTAGCAAAGAACTACTGCTGCTATGAATCATCGGCCCGGCGACGGTGGCGGGCGGATGTTCCATGACTGGCGTTATCACGCGTAGTGCGGACTCCGCGATGCGTCCATGGGATTCTTGTTCTGCGCAGTGCGGCCTCTGCGTGCTCTTTCGTGCCCTCTCTCCGCCGCCCGGCGCGGGCCTCTTCCCGCGACTCTCGATGCATCCGGGATCTCTAAGGTGTACTCTTTATCTCTAAGATGTCGGGACCAACGGAGGCTCCATCACGTCTCAACCCAAACGATCCTTGTACTACACCTACCTACCGTGACTCTCAGTTCGTTCGAGATCACTAAGGTACTTTCGCTTTCACGTCACGTCCCAGCATCCATCTTCTCCGTTGGTCGGTCACTCCAATGGAACTGGGTTCTCATTGCGGTGATCCCGATGTTGTTCGAAAGCACGGCCTGCACAAGGTGGCGGCGGCAACCGCGGGAGACGCGGTGCTAACAGTGGCGCGGCGTTGGGCATGGAGCCCACCGCCGGCCATCTCGAGAACTCTTCCATGGCCTCCGAGGTCGTGCTCGCACTTAGGGTGCTCATTTGCTCGACGGCTGCCTCCTCTGCCTACACGCCGGTTGCTGCTCCATGTTTGGGCGTGCTAATTAAGTGGGCTGGCGGAACCCACATCTTGCCGCGTCTGTTGTTCGGCTGTTGCGTGCTCGCCACATGAACCCATGACGCCTTTGCGGGGTTGCGCGGACATGGGGCGGGTTATATTAGCCGCTACCGCCCCACCTGCATCCTTAATTCCAAGTACCTATCTTATGGAGGCTTTCAAATATTTCCCGTTAGCTTTATCTAGTGGGTGCGTAGGGAGTTCCCTAAACCTAATCCTTTCTTAAATTTTTTTCATGCACTAGCACCTCCTATATGTCCTTCGTTGTCGTCCCAACTTGCTCAGTGCCATCACCCTACTCTACACGTCTTTTGGGGGTGCCTCAAGTCATGTTCTCGTGCGAGTTAACATTTGGATTGCACGTACCGAAAGACAGATGACCCCACGGACACCACGCATGCATGTCGCAGTCCCACTTGCTGCCTAACCCAAAACATAGCGTGCGTGATGGGATGAGCGCCGCGTCCGTACGGTTAACTTGCCCTGGATATGCGTAGAGCGCGACAGCCACGAGCCTTGCATGTTTACAATACTTGGAGCCCTGGCCTGGCCGCATCAAGCACTACCGATCGTCCTGTCTGCCCAAAAACTTATTGCAATTTTTTAAAAAACACCATCAAACTCGAATACCGGACAACCTACCCTCTTAACTTCAGACTCTGGTTTTGAACCATGTGGTAGTGGGCCCACCCTCCACATGTCTTCGGTATTTAAGTCATGCCATCTTTTACTGAATTTTGGGGTCCTAAATGATTTCAAAGTAACAAATCAACTAGAAAGTTACGAGCACTAGAAATTTAGAATAGAGTGTGTCTTCATCCGAGGTTGTTTAAAATTTTAAAAAGTTAATTAGGAAACTTAAAAAAGAAAGGGTCCCTAAATGAAAATATTTTAATTTTTTAGATTTTTGGTATATATGTCCTAGGTTATTTGGAAATTTTAAAATTTTAAAATGTAGTGCACGAAACATATATACAGACAACTTAGAGCAGGTATAATAACCTGGTTTGAGCTGGTGAAAAGGTTCCACATCATCATAAACCTGACCACATACATTATGAGAGAGAATGAGCCGCCGACGTTAAATATTTCGCCCACCTACAACGCAGGACCCAAAGACAAACACATGTTCCCAGCCTGTAGCGGGCGAGAAACTGACATTTTCCCTTCACAATAATGCTAGATTATATGCACATATATGAGTAATAAATACTCGCTTCTGTTACTAAATTGTAGTTTCTTTGTTTTTTTCTAGATACATTTATTTTATTATGCACCTGGTTATACACTACGCCTGAATACATAGCAAAAGAAATGAATGTAGAAAAGGCTAAAAGTGGAACTATAATTTGGAACCGTGGGAGTAATCATATTCCTCGGTGCAGCTAAACATGTAACTAAATCATAATACAACAAGTTGGCTATATAACTGATTGCACGTGACATAGCATTGACTTACAACCTGGAGCCGGCTAAATAATTAGTCTTGCTCTTATATATAGCTGAGAAAAGAGCTGTCACTTTCCTACTAAATCGGTTGTCTGTTCAGATTTATCTTGCGTCTGTTGCATACAGTACAAATATGGTCCCAACTTTCTAATGTAAAATTGGGGGGAGGGTGTTACTCCACTGCTCCTTAGTTTGTGAAAAGGGAAAAAGGGGAAATTTTATGGGTGTTATATAGCACAGTACTATATGAAGTAGTACCATAAGCAGAAGAGCACCTTTTTTTTCTTGCAATCCTTGGAGAGGTAAGATGCGTTACGGTATTATTATTATTAGTATTATATCTCTGAATTTGGGTGCTAATTTGGAGTACCTCTTTAAACCTTTCTAATCACAGTAATCTTCTTTTTATTAAAAAAACCTGACCCCAACATTTCAACAACAAGACTCAAGTGCATAACTCGTCGAGGTCTCGAGGAGCAACTACAAGTGGCCTTATTGACCAAAGAGCAATAATGTTCAGAAAGCATGATCATAACGTTAACAAGACTGAAATGCGTGAACCTCACCGGATTTTCCTGTAAAATAAATCGCCTCCAAAAGATCCAGTCATTCCAGTGTACAGTGAGGACCTGCCGAGTACAAGCACCCTTGACTAATCTGCAGGGAACCAAATTTGTCGGCTTCCCTATATATATTCCTCGGATGCCCTTGTGGGGGCAGATGGCAATTTTGCGAATTTCTGAAAGCCGAAACAGCACCCGAGCAATTTGCGAATTTCTGAAATAGAGTAGGAGTACCAACTACCACCAGTTTATTATTTATTTATTTCCAAATTTCCTGAGACCAAACCCAGATGGGGACAAATATAAAGCAGCGACTCCCGGACAACGTTTTGGCAGTCAGCACCAGCAGCCGTTCCTTCCCAACAGCATCAACCTCGGGTGCTCTGCTCCCCTGCCACTGCCACTGCCACTTCCACTCCCAGGTGCTGTGCTATATAGCTCTCGGGCCTCGTGCAGCCTGCCTGCCGCCGCTCCAGACTAGTTCGCCGGAGCATAACAAGAGCTCCTCCGCGCCGGCGCCGCGGGAGCAGCAGTAGCCGGGGGCCGAGAAATGCTCGGTGGCGCCTCCCTCCTCAACAGCGGCATGGCGGACTCCGGCGGCGGCCTCACCGTCCCCGTCGTTGTGACCTGCCTCATGGCGGCATCCGGTGGCCTTATCTTCGGCTACGACATTGGCATCTCAGGTGCGCCACCCCCATACGTCCCCGCTGTGCTTCCGTGTCACGCCGTGTCTGCTTGCTTCGGTCGTTTCTTGCAGCGGCATCATCCTCAAGGCAAGGCTCGAGCAGTGGAGCCCTTGCCAAGAAATGCCCCCTCGGTAGGTTCGTCTGATTGATTGAACTACTAGCTAGCCCCTGTCGATCCCTCGATTATGGTAGGATTCTTCCCCTCATGATGAAAGAGGTCATCGATTGGAGGTGACTCGATTCCCAGTATCCATCCATCCTTGGCAAATCGAAGCCCGTGCGTGCTTTGATCGAAGCGTATCAGAAGTGTCTCTCCTTGTTCTTTTGACGGGAAGAGAGTCTCCATGTTGTCGGGGTTTGTTTCCTTCTGCTCAAGTGGCTTGCTTCTTCCATGTTCCATACCAAAGATCTCCAAATCGTCGATCGATTAATTTTAATCCGCGCGCGTGGTGGTAGTCGTAGTAGGTGTGTGCGCCCGTCCTGTCCTCCACCCCTCTTCTCTAAAAAACAATTCTAAAATCGCCGGAGCCAGATCCAAGATTCCAAGCCGGAGAGGACGACGAGTTCGTGTCGAGTTCCTGACGAGTTGCTGTCCTATCCGTCCGTCCGTCCGGCCGGCCGGTCCGAGTGTGTCTGACTTTTGTTTCACACAGTGCCCGGAAAAGTTTAACCCCCAACTCCGGCAACAGTGGAGGTACAGTGGCGGGCGCATCGCGGAAAGGCGTCGTGTCACTGTCCCGACCGGCACCAGATCAGCTAGCGCCGCCGTACACCGCTCGGGGCCAGGCGGGGTAGGGTACGATACGATTCGACGATGGCGGCCACTCGGCGGGGATTAGCTCGCCGGTTCCCTCCTGCTGCTGGAGCTGGACCGTGCCACGCCGTGGTCCATCGATCTCGATCGATCGGCTAGGTGTGCGGTGCCGATACCTCGTGCCTGCACAGTGCCGGGCCTCGTGGCGCACGCGTCGCCTTCAGTTTCGGTCAAGGCCTGCGTCACCTGCTCGTCGGCCGCCGTTGCCGCTGTGCCGGCTGTGGCTGCCGCCTTGCGTTGCGCGAGGTGGCGTTGCCGTTGGCTCTTGGCTGCTAGTAGAGACGTCAACGGTTTTGGACGTAATCCGCCGCGCGCGCGAGGGAGACGTCACGGTGTGTTTGCGTTGCGTAGCTTTCTTTCCACCCACCACCACCCGTGCGCTGCCGCTGCGGCTGGCTCACACGACTAGCATCTCTTTCTTTCTCGTCGGAGGAAAAGGGATTTGGGCCTTGTCAGATGCAACACATGACATGGTGGCTGGTACTACTCTATAAGGCTAGGTAAAAATCATTTCGATCTTGATACCTAACGGTAGGCAGCTGCCTGCTGGTGCTGGGCGTAGTATAAGTAGGCTACTCGATGGTAATCTCGTTCAAAACATTGTTTTTTTCATTGGAAGTAGGCGCCTGTCGTTTCTTGCGTGGTGAAGCAGTCAGTGAGTGACAAGATGGGCATTTTGTGTTTTATATCGACACGATGATGTTGATACGATGAATACGACTGGTAAAAAGCTAGTGTTATTTATCACAGGAGAATATTTTCCACTTCTTTTTTGAAATAGCTAGGGAGACGAATAATGGTACGAGAAAAAGAAAGGGTGTAGGCCGAAAGCAAATCGCCTAGAAATTGTTCGGAGCAAAAAGTTGAAATTCCGCAGCCGTTCAATTCGCATCGTGGGCCAATCGACTCTGTTCGGCTTCCTGTTCCATATTTTGTCGTACTCTCCGCTCTGTTCTACCACTGTTTTACTAGGTTCCTAGTTACTTTGCTTCCCGTCCATAGCTAGGCCTGCAAGGGGTTCGGGTCGACCCTCTTGCAAACTCAACCCGCTCCTCGAATTGGCCCACGGAGCGAAGCGGTCCGACCCCATGCTGCCGAGGGGCAAAGGTTCGCGACCCCGTCGACCCCAATCGAACCGCGGGTCGCTCCGCCGCGCTGTGCGCCGTTACAACTCTTCGCCGTCGCCTCTAATCCTGGATGAAAGCAGAAACATGACGCAGCAGACCTCCACTAGTGATAGTGACTGAACACCACCAGTCACCACCAAGCAATGGTTCAAAAAAAAAAAAAAGCAACGCGACCGGAAACTCAGAGATGGAGCAAGAAGCGCCAGGCCAACCGTGGCCCGTGGGGCCGTGCCCGCGGTCACGCTCCGGCGGTTCGAGCTCGCCGACGTGGACGCGATGATGGAGTGGGCGTCGGACCCCGAGGTCGCGGCGTTCATGACGTGGGACGCCTACACGTCCCGGCAGTCTCACCTCACGTTCCTCCGCGACGCCGTGCTGCCGCACCCGTGGTTCCGCGCCGTCTGCCTCGGCGACGTCGGCGGCGACGACGGACACGGACCCCGCCGCCCCGTGGGTCCGTGATGCCCACCGACGACGCGTGCCGCGCCGAGCTGTGCGTGCTGCTGGCGCGCGCGCACTGGGGAAAGGCGTGGCCACGGCGGCGGTGAAGCGCACGGTCGCCGCAGCGTTCGGCGAGCTCTCGGGCGTCAAGCGCGTCGAGGCGGTCGTGGACGTCGACCACGCGGCGTGGCGACGGGTGCTCGAGAAGGCCGGGTTCCAGCGGGAAGCCGTGCTGCGGAGCTACTGCGTGATCGAGGGAAAGCTCAAGAGATAACCGTTACTCAAGAGATAACCTTCCTGCCTTGCTTGCCTTGTTTCCTGCCTTGCTTCCAAAACGTGCGGGTCGACCCTAGGTGCTCCGTGAACCGGCAGAGTTGAGGAGCGGGTCGACCCTCAACCGTGCGTCAGACCAACAGGATCGGAGGGTCAGCAAGAGGTTCGCTCCGAACCGCTCCCCTTGCAGCTCTATCCATAGCTAGCCCCGACACTTCCAAAAGTGAAGTCATCTGCTATTTATGTTTAGAGATTTTTATGTTCTTACCCCTACTTTAAGATGAAAATTATGATTTTGCCCTCATGTTTTTTAACTCTGTGATTTTACCCTTGTTTTGTCCTTGGTCAGCATGTTTTTTGCTCTTGGTCAACGTGTTTTTGTCTCTGTTTTGACCATTGACTAGGGGTAAAATCACGCTCACTTGCTGGTAGTGAAGGGTAAAATCACAAAGTTAAAAAAAAAAAGACAAAATCACAAATTCACTTCAAAGTGGAGGCGAAACATAGAGCCTATCAACCTGGTTTATGTTTGATCATATATAAAACGAAGGCTATGTTTGCTTGAACTTATCAACCCGGTTTATTAGTCATAGTACATTGTTTTTCTCTCGTAGCAAAATAACATCAAGAAACTTATCGACCATAGAAATCATCAATCGAACAACTCCGTCCCAAAATAAACGTAATTTTTGACTTAAACTATGTTTGACCACTCGTCTTATTCAAAAATTTTATTTCAATTATAAAACAAATTAAATGTTATTAAAATATCGTTTGTGATGTAGTAAGTCATAACAAAAGTAATAATATTTGTAAAAAAGTTAAATAAGACGAACGGTCAAACACAGTTTGTAAAAGTCAAAAAAATTGCGTTTATTTTGTGACGGAGGGTCCAGTGTCCCAGTACGCTATAAGGAAAAAAAAAATGCTTTCTAGACGAGTTCTACAATCAGATCAAATGTGTTGTCAAATTCTATCCCAGCACGCTATAAGAAAAAAAAAAAAGGTTTCTAGACGAGTTATACAATCATATTAAATGTGTTGTCAAATTCTGCCTAGAAATTTCATCTCAACAAGATAAGTGTAAATCTAGCATAAGTTGGCAGTGACTGAAACATAAATGTTTTTTGAAAGATCATCTCGCTGGAACTTGATTAACTCTGTTGCTCCATGCATGCATGTCTGGTACGATCAGGAGGTGTGTCGGAGATGGAGGCTTTCCTGAAGAAGTTCTTCCCGGGCTTGCTCAAGAGGACGGCGCGCGGCGGCAGCAAGGACGTCTACTGCACCTACAACAACCAGGCGCTGACGGCCTTCACCTCGTCGCTGTACGCGTTCGGCATGGTGGGGACGCTGCTGGCGAGCCGCGTCACCCGGCGGCTGGGGCGCCAGGCCGTGATGCTCATCGGCGGCAGCCTGTTCCTGGCGGGCGCCCTCGTGAACGCCGCCGCCGCGAACCTCGCCATGCTCATCGTCGGCCGGATGCTGCTGGGCCTGGGCCTCGGGTTCTCCGGCCAGGCCACGCCCGTGTACCTCGCCGAGGTGTCTCCACCGCGCTGGCGCGGCGGCTTCATCTCGGCGTTCCCGCTCTTCATCAGCGTCGGGTACCTGGTGGCCAACCTGATCAACTACGGCACCTCGAGGATCCCCGACTGGGGCTGGCGCCTGTCCCTCGGCCTCGCCGCCGTCCCCGCCGCCGTCATGGTGGTGGGCGCCGCGTTCATCCCGGACACCCCCAGCAGCCTCGTCCTGCGCGGGAAGCACGACGACGCCCGCGCCGCGCTCCAGCGTGTGCGCGGGCAAGGGCGTGGACATCGGCGCCGAGTTCGCGGACATCCTCGCCGCGGCCGAGAACGACCGGCGGAACGAGGAGGGCGCGTTCCGGCGGATCCTGCGCCGCGAGTACCGGCCGTACCTGGTGATGGCCGTGGCGTTCCCGGTGTTCCTCAACCTTACGGGGGTCGCCGTCACCGCCTTCTTCTCGCCGATCCTGTTCCGGACCGTCGGGTTCGAGAGCGACGCCGCGCTCATGGGCGCCGTCATCCTGGGCCTCATGAACATCGGCGGCATCCTCGCGTCGGGCTTCGCCATGGACCGCTACGGCCGCAAGCTGCTCTTCATTATCGGCGGCGCGCTCATGTTCACTTGCCAGGCATGCATGCAAACAAATTGATTGAGCTGCTCATCACACATGTTAGTAACATTCTTTGCTGAATATTCTTCTCGATCGGCGACGGCAGGTGGCGATGGCGAGCATCATCGGATCACAGCTGGGCAACGGGAGCAAGATGGCCAAGGGGTACGCGGTGACGGTGCTGGTGGTGACGCTGGTGTTCTCGGCGAGCTTCAGCTGGTCGTGGGGCGCGCTGTACTGGGCCATCCCCGGCGAGATATACCCCGTGGAGGTGCGGTCGGCGGGGCAGGGCGCGGCGGTGGCGCTCAACCTGGGGCTCAACTTCCTGCAGGCGCAGTTCTTCCTGGCGATGCTGTGCTGCTTCAAGTACGGCACCTTCCTCTTCTACGCGTCGTGGCTGGTGGTCATGACCGCCTTCGCCGTCGCCTTCGTGCCGGAGACCAAGGGCGTGCCGCTCGAGTCCATGCCGCACGTCTTCGCGCGACACTGGTACTGGGGCAGGTTCGTCAAGGACCACCAGAAGTTTGGCGAGGAGTCCACCTAAGCGAATCAGCGGACGTACCCACCCACACCCTTGGTGGTACTCATTGGTATACTACTACCAGTAGTAGATTATGATATGATAAGGGAAATACATATTGTGTGCGTATCTCTCTGTGATGACTAAAGTGTTGGTTTAGAATGAATTGGCTTAAGAGGCTCATCCGTGACACGTTTTAAATAGCGGGCTAAAAGTGTTTAGCGGTTTGTTTTACGAAACAGACTAATAAGCGAAATATATATCGGCTATAAGCGGCTAAAACTGTACATGAACACAAAAGCGGCAGTTATAGTGGGCTATTTAAAACTCCGTGCAGTAAATTGCGAAACCTGAGATACAATATGTTCCTAGTAGTACATAGTAGTAAATTTGGTTTTCGTTGTTTGCACAAGCTATAAGGAAGGATAGGGATCTACATACCTGTGGGGGATCGATATTCGGAACATCCCAAAGAATGGCCCAATCCGAAACAAAAGCCCAAGCACGTCTTGGCCCAATCCGGCTCATGAAGCGCGCAAACAGGCCGTCCCGACAAAAACGTGCGGGTCGGACTTCGTGGGCGAGCTCTCCGGTCTCGGCGGAAGCACGGGGCCATCGAGGGCTCTCTTCCGCCACGCTATAGCCCCACGAAGACCACGACCTTGTCCGGGGTTCCTCTCCGACTTCGCTTCGAGCCCTCCGAGTCCGCGACCTCGCAACAGCGAGCTCAACAAGGGATCGTTCTCCGCCTCGCCGAGCTCTCGCCCGGTCTGAGCTCGGGACGGGGTCGATTTACCACCGCACTCGAGCTCTCTCATCGACGAGCTCTGCGGTCCTCGCGACACACAAGGCTCGTCAGGGGACCTCTTTCCGCCTCGCTCAAGCTCCTCCGTAACGAGCTCCATGCCCCATCGCGCGGAAGAAGCGGTCCGGAGCTCATCCGCCCGTCTTCCCCGAGGAAACCAACGGGTACAGGGGAGTAGGTCAACCACTCCCCGACGGGCCCAACAACTCCACGGCGTGCACGCGTAGCCATGCGGGGTCACGGTGGCGGGGAGGAGTGACGGATTCGCCCGCCATACCCCGCCGTATCCAACCACTCCTCTCGGTGTCCGCCCCGGCACGCCCGATGTATGCCTACCCCATCCACGGCATGGTCGCGCCCATACGGAGGGGACGTGTTCCAACTACGATTGAAGACAGGGCGATGACCGACCACCGCCCATCCCCGAGAACCCAGCGTACGGCGACGACCAACTACGACACTGCGCACGTCCCGAGCCCGTGACGAGCTCGTTTCTACACAACGAGCTCGTTGCTCCACTCCATTTAGCAAGTATCACCCCCCCTGTAATTACACTCTTTCCTCCCCCTCTAGTCCTCAATCTTGGTGGCGCCCGTGTATCCCTCCCCTTGCAACTATAAAAGGGGGCCTTGCCACCGGGTTGAGGCGGGACTCTAAGCATTCACCAATCCTCACACCCACATCACCACTCGATATTGGCTCTTGCCTCAATCACGAGAGACTTGGGAGCCCGCTCCCTCTCTCCCCCGCTTGTACTAGCCACCCGTGCGGCGTTTGAGCTCGGATAGTGATCCCAATGGACTAGGGTGCACGATTTGCCCCGAACCAAGTATAAATCCTATATCACTCTCTCTCTAGAGCTAGGCCCCGAGCACACGCTAGCCAGGCGATTCTTGTGACGGTGGTATTAGACCACGACAATACCGCAACCTCGGCAATGAAAATCTGTTGTTGGGTAGTCTGTTATTTTTAGTTGTCTCAACAGTTATGTTTTATTGTTCCATGGTTTTTTTTTTTGTATTGTCATATAGTAGGTAAATTCATTGTTTCATAATTGGGTAGTATAAAGTTTCACTAAATAGAGAAAATTCATTGTTCCATGGATATTTATAGGGCTGCGGTCATTTGCCAAGAACATACTTGGTACCTACTTTCTTTTTTTTAGAAAGCCGACAAGAGCTTTGCCGGATTTTTATTAGACGATTAAAGAAAGAAAAAAAACAGTAATTACAATTGTTCAAGACTACAACTAGATCTACCAACTGACCACTAGAGCTACTACTAAAACTTACAACCCGACTAAGCGAGAAAGCAAATTGCAACCCAACCGGAGAGAACTCCTGTAGACGATCGAAAAAAAGGAAAACAAGAACTGAAAAACTATTCCTGTTGTTCCGGTTAAAATTACGTAATAGAGGTGTTGTTCGAGGCTTGTTGATATTGAAGGATGTCATCTTTGCACAATTGCGACACTTGGTTGGGGCTTAGGGATTTTTGTTGGAATGTTCATCGATTACGCTCTTTCCATATATTCCACCGTAAATCATAATTCCATCAAAACATTTTCGTTGTCTTATGTCAACTTTGATTCGGCATCTACGCCAGTAAGAATGTATTGACCCATTTATAACCATCGAGTCCAACACCGAGAGATTGAACCAATTTCTAATATATGACCATGTTTGTTGAGTGAACGTGCAGTTCTTGCACAGGTGGTTGGGTGTTTCTTGATTGACGCCACATATCTTGCACACCGGATCGTTGGGCCAATGTCGCTTGGCATGGTTGCTTGATGTGAGTATCTTATTATGTAGCAAGGTCAAAGTGAAAACCGACATTTGGCCTCTGCTTTTTGCCTTCCATATTGGGGTCAATTTTACTTTGCTATAGCACCCATCAAATTGAATTTGATATGCCCTTTTAGCTGTGTACTCTCCATTCGAGGTCCATCTCCACCTGATCAAGTCTTCTTTATTGTCCTCTAATTGCACCTCTCTTATTAGCTCCCACAGAGCTACATATTCTTGTATTTCCTATGTCAATTGCAATACGAGATCCATTTGTTTTGATTTATTGCATTGAAAACAGACAATTCTTTCCTCCTTGATTTCTTGAAGATATTTGGTGCAATGCTCCTTGGTGTCCTTCCATCCAGCCAAGAGAAGGACCAGAAACTAGTTGTTTTCCCATTTCCAATGGTTATGATTGTTGATGCTGCAAATAACTCATGATCATGTTTGTCGCAAAGGGAGGTCCAAATCGATCCATGCTCTGTCCCTGTGCTTCCATTGGTACCACAGCCAGCGTAACCTCAAAGCTCGGGCAAATCGTTCTAAATCCAAAACCCCTAAACCTCCTTTGATTTTGGGCCGGCAAGTCGTTGGTCAATTAACGAGTGAATGCCCACCATAAACCTTATCTGGAGTCTCCCTCTCCACAAGAAGCTTCTCCTTATTATGTCAATTTTCCTTATGAGCCATTTATTTTCTGTAAATGCTGTCATCGATATATAGGTTGAGAGGATAGGACCGTCTTAACCATCATCTCTCTTCCGACGTGGTTAGTAGTCTTCCTTTCCAACCCGGTAGTCTTGCGCCAACCTCGTCAATCAGCGGTTGCACATCAATTCATCGCAACCTTCGTATTTGTAGTGGGAGTCCAAGATATTTTCGGGAAATTTGCTAATCTTTCCATGAAAGTTTTGTAATAGTTGATTGACTAAAGGTGTCTCGGTCGATTGGGAATTTTTTAGTTTTGGACATGTTAATCTTTAGTCCCGAACAGTCCCGAAGAAGTTTAATATTTTTAGTAGTCTCTCCGGTTCCACGGTGATGGGTCGAGAGAATATTGCGGCGTCATCTGCATATAAAAAGAGCATCACAATTTTGCTTTGCTTTGGGTAAAATGGGCTTCAGCAATCCTTTACGTGCCGCGACTTCAATGATTTTTTGAAGAGGGTCAATGGCGAGAATGAATAACATTGGCGATATGGGGTCACCCTGCCGCAGACCCCTTGCATGCTTGATCCCTTCTCTGAGATGACCATTTACCATTACCTTCAACGAGGAGGTGCCTAGGAGTGCAGCAATCCAATCCCTCCACTTTGTGCTGAACCCAAGTGCTTGCATGACTTCCAAAAGGAAAGGCTAGTTAATAGAGTCGAAAGCCTTAGAGATATCTAGCTTGATGAAAAGTGCTTCTTTCTTTTTTTCCTATGAAGCAGTTGGATGACTCGTTGAGCATATACGAAGTTATCATGAATGCACCTTTTCTTGATGAAGGCATTTTGTGCTCCTGACACAAGGTCATTTAGTCATGGCGCTAGGCGGTTTGCTAAGATTTTTGTTCTAACTTTTGCCACACTATTTATTAGACTTATAGGTCAGTAGTCCGATATGGTTGCTGACACTTGGTTCTTGGGCAAGAGGGCGATGTTTCCTTCATTTATCAAATTTAATTTTTCTATTCGATGAAGATAGAAACTCAGGGATCGCTTGAGTGAGATCATTCTTTATAATTGTCCAGCATTTCTTGTAGAAGATGCCTATAAAGCCGTCCGGCCCAGGAGCTTTTTCATTTGGTAGGTCTTTAATAACTGCTTCTATCTCGTCTTGTGTGAATGGGACATCCAAATTTTCCAAGTTATGTTGTGCATACCCTAGTGCCTCCCAGTTGATTGCCTTTCTTCTTGCATTTGGGGTTCCCAACACCTGTGTAAAGTGTGAGTGGATAAGTGAAGCTTCCCCTCTTGTGAAACCACTGTTCTCGCTTGAGTTGCGAGTGATGAGATGTATATTTTCTTTCTCTTTGCATTGGCGTGAAGATGATTTTTTTTTTTTTGTGTTAGCATCTCCTTTTCTTATCCATGTTAGTCTCTGCCTTTTAAGTTATCGAGTCTTGTTTTTTTTTTTTTTTTTTTTTTTTTTTTGAAGTTCATATCTTGGTGTTTAGTAGGAGTAAGAAAAAGGCCCAAAAATCAAGAGAAACCTCCAATCGTTACGCTCGCTGGTCTTAAACTTCAATTGGGCTCTCACGCCAGTCCGTTGTGGCCCAGTTATGTTAAGGGGAGAGCTCCCGCGCAGGCGCTCCATGGCTACAGTAAAACATCAGAATTTACCAGCAAACACTTGATTTTTACCACACTTTCACTTTGGTTGTTGTTCACCTGCTCGAACATCCAACAGGCAGTTCACCTGCTTGCCATTTCTTTTCCCTACAGCTACATTACTACAGGCAGTTCACCTGCTTGGCATCCCTGACGAACCTCCTCCAGTACCAGTGCTCCGCCCAGACGGAGCGCATGGCCTCCAGCGGCACGCCTTTGGTCTCCGGCAGGAACGCGGCGACGAATGCCGTCATGACCAGGACCCATCCGGCGTAGAACAGGAAGATGGCGTGCTTCATGGCGCAGAGCAGGGGAGACGAACACCTGCGTCTGCGCGAAGGAGAGGCAGAGCGCGATGGACACCGTCAGCGCCTGCGCCGCCGACCTGATGTCCACGGGGTAGATCTCGCTCGGCACCACCCACTTGAGCGGCCCCCATGACACGCCGAAGCTGAACGTGTACAGGCCCATGAGCGCCAGCACGGCCACCGCGTAGTCCCGCGGCATCGCCACCGCGTCCTTGTGCTTGCCGAGGTGCCCCCCGCCAGGATGCACGACATGGCCAGCTTGTTTAATTTGACGAGTGAAAACGAAAGCAAGAAATTTCTCAGCTCAGACACTACGAAATGTGTAGTGCATGTACTGGTTGATCGGATATTGATCTGGGTTACCTGACAAATCATCATCGCTGCGCCACCGGCGAGGAACAAGAGCCTGCGGCCGGCGCGGTCGATGACGAAGGAGAGGAGAGCAATGAGGAGGCCAGGTTGACGAGGCTAAGAATCACGGATCAAATATCGCCTTCTGGCTGCTGAACCCGACCGTCCGGAACAGCACCGGCGAGAAGACGGCCATGACGATGACGCCGGTGAGGTCGAAGAAGGAGGGATGGCCACCACCATCACCATGTAGTGGCCGTACCCCTTGGCGCCGCACAGCCTCCCGTACGCGCCCTCGTCGTTCCGCCGCGCGTTCTCCACGGCGCGGACGATGTCCTTGAGCTCCGCGTCGGTCTCCGCGCCGGGGCCACGGAGGCGCCGCAGCGAGGCCCGGGCGCCGTCGGTGTCGCCGCGCAGGACGAGGCTGCTGGGGGTGTCTGGGACGAGCAGGGCGCCGAGGACGACGATGGTGGCCGGGATGGCGGCGAGGCCCAGCGACACGCGCCAGCCCCAGCCCGGGATGCGGTTGGTGAAGTAGTTGGTGACCGTGGCGGCCAGTGCGCCCAGCACCATGAAGATGTTGTACGCCGTGGTGAACGCGCCGCGCCACCGTGCCGGCGATGTCTCCGCGAGGTACAGAGGAGCAGCCTGCGTGGTGAACCCGACTCCGAAGCCCAGCAGCATCCGTCCGATGATGAGCATGGCGACGTTGGCGGCGCCGGCGTTGATCGCGGAGCCTGCGAGGAACAGGACGCCGCCGATCAGCATGACGGCGGACCGGCCCACCGTCCTCGTCACGCGGCTAGCCACCAGCGACGAGAGCATCGCGGCTATGTACAGCGACGAGGTGAACGCCGTCAGCCGCTGGTCGTCGTACTTGCAGTAGGCGTCGTGCTTCGCGTCCTTCCTCCCGCTCAACAACACTTCCGGGAAGAACTTGACCAGGAACGACTCCATCTGCGTCACACCACCTTTCAAGTGTATACAACAATAATGTGAAGAAGAATCAGTCCACATTACTGCAAACAAATCCATTTTTTAAAGGCAAATTCTAAATCATTGACAACCCGAAAGATAAAAGACCATCCATGTAATGTGAAGAATGTCATGGCTCATTGCACTCATCCAAAACAAACAATAATGTGAAGAATGGAAAAGGTAAAATGGCTGATTAAGATATGATTGCGAATACCATTTTAATGGAACCCTTCTCCCGTACGTATAATTTAGGACTAAATGTAAGATACCCTTCTCCCTGATGGTGACCATAGTAGATTCTTGTTTATATCGGACAATCATTGGTTGAAAATTCTCTGGCCAAGGGTATTATAACCAAACGCATCACCTGAATTATCTAAATAAAGAAAAATTATCGATATGGGCTAGTCCCTGTTCTTGACAGCTAGTAGCATATATGCTTTTTCTCCAAGCACTTGTAAATGCCCTCGCATCGACGTACTGGGGCTTTTTTAGCCTTCTGTTCAAAGGTCTAAGCTGATCCGAAGCCGACGGCTTTCTTTGGGAAATGGGAAATCAAACTTCAAGATTCATCTTAAAAACAAATCCTTCCAATCAGAGGATCATCAAATTACTAGGAGTAGGAAGGAGAAACTGACTTGACCATCCAGGAAGATATAATTCTATCTCCTGAGAAACTGCTGGTCAAGGGATAAATAAAGATTACAGAAATGATGTTGTCTACCAAGATTGCAGCTCTGCTTTGGAGATACACATACACACATTGTCCCCTTCCAAAGAAGCACGTATGATGCTGCTGAAGATTGACAGAGTTGGTGACAACAGTTGTTTAAGACCTCCCTGAAGCCCGAAGGTCTGGAGGAGATTGTATGATGGCATACAGGAGCCGAGGAGAGGTTTGCTGGTTGCAGATTGCAAGAGGAAAGCTTAGAAAAGATGGAGTCCCCGGACCCCGGTTGATGAGGCGAGCAACGCATCCAAACGCTAGATCGCAACGTTTTCGCTAAAACGGGACGGCAAAAACAGCAGATAAATCAAGGGATGCATGCAGTTTCAGCCAGTGACGATTCAGGTATATGGACACACAGACACGATATCTCGCGCACCTGAGACGCCAATGTCGTAGCCGAAGATGAGGCCGCAGGAGGCGGCCATGAGGCAGGTGACCACGACGGAGACCGTCACGCCTCCTCCGTAGTCGCGCGCGTCGCCGGCGCCGTCCGGCACGGCGAACCCGCCGCCGACCATCGGAGGAGGGAGGGCTGGCAACTTCTTCCACTCCCAGTCCCAGCGGCTCTTTCTTTGCTTTGATCCTCTGTGGCCTGCTCCAAGCCAGCAACTGCGCCTCTACATACAAATAGACACGGCCGTACTACGAGGTTCACAGCACTGACTTTATGGGTTCTACTCGTATAGTAGATGGCAGCAACTGCGCCTTAGGGCGTCTCCAATGGTTCTGCAAATCGCTAGCTAGAAACAATTACTATTGGCTATCAATGTCACTTTTCAAATCGCTAGCTAGATGAGACATCTAAATAAGAAAAAATAAACACTATAGTTGAGAGTTATGTGAGAGAGATGTTTTACAGGAGAGCGGGCTAGATTAGATATTTATTAGTCATTACTATTTGAGAGCCATTAGCTATTTGGTCTCTCTCTCGATAGCCAATCAACATGTTACTTTTATATTATTTTTATACATCATCTAGCTAGCTATTTGTAAAGTGTCATTGATAACCAATAGAATTCCTCTAGCTAGCTATTTGGTCACCATTGGAAACGCGACGTTTGTGGATGAGCAATAAATAAGATAAATAAGTTGGCTGCACTAGGATCAGCGGCCCTGGGGAAAGCGACGATGCGTAGCAGGTGAGGACATCATAGGTGCTCTTCCTTTTTAGGGTCCAAGTTGGTACCCGATGCATGCATTAAAATTAAATGGAATAAGGTATCAAATAATTTATTTTTCTTGTCCAAGTTGGCACAACTGGGTTGGGAAATGGAATCACTAGCAAATTTGCCCGTGCGATGCAACGGGAGAAAAAAAACTGATGTCAATAAAATAATGACAGGAGTAATACATATATTTATTAATAAAAAATAATACATGTTTATTTCTATTTTATTATTTTTATTAAATTTCAAATCTATAATTTATTTGATGACCGATATATAAGTTTGTAATGATTGATAAGATTCCAAGGGGAAAGGATAGTGAAAATTAGAAAAATCGTTGTGACCCAAATACAAAATACGTGACCCCGTAGTTGATACATTCTCGGCGTTGGTGGAACACGTAATTATTTTGGTTTAGTAAGGTTTCATCTAACTTGTCGATAGTGTGGAGATCATTCCAATTTGCTTATTGCTAGCAATGGAATATAATACACTTTTGTTTTCTCTTTTCTTCTATTTTCTTCGTCGCTTATTTCCAATCCGGCTGGGCCACTTCTGCACGGATTCTTCAAAAATAATAACTTAAAAACTCCAACAGAGCGGGATCGCATGCAGCTTCTCGCTCAATGGCCTGGGCAAGTCCGCCCCGCCTGCTAACGCCTGCTCAAAAATCTAACATTTCAATGCCCACCAAGGAGAGTACAAAAACAAAAATCCCACCGAGCGAGCACCTGGCACGCCTCTCTCTCTCTCTCCCCCTCGCTTCTGATCTGATTTCTAAAAGCTTCCCAGCCCTTGTCACACCCCCGTACTACTACAGCAAGCACAGACCTTCCCAATCCTGGTGGATGCATGGAGCCTTCCGTGTTGACCCAGTGAAGCCTCGCGGGCCTCGTGAAGTTGGGTGGCTGGCTGGCTGCAGCGGCAAGTATGGTTCCTGCGGGATTAGAGCGCATGCCGATGCTAGTGGGATCGCCAGGTAGGTAGAGGCGCCGTTTGCGGCCGGCAGGTCTGAGATGGTTTCTCTGTGACCTCGATTCGATGGATCTATGGAGGACTTGATTCTTGCTCTTCGATCTATTCTGTCTTAGCTTTGATTTGATACATAGCTGCCTGAGGCAGTTTTTATGTGGCAGACGATGATTTGCGATGGCCTCGATTCAATCTCGAATCTGTGGATGGCTTGATTCGGTCTCTTGCTCTTCAATGTATTTATGGTGACATGAGATGCCGGAGCCTAATATTATAACCTTGTTGGTATTTGATTTAGAGCTCCGTTTCGTTTGGATTTGGATTTGGTTGTTTGTCCTTCTGGAGCCGATTGCCTGCTTGGAAAGGAGAGGCCTATGCCCGCACGAAACATTTTTTTTTTTGGGCTGAGAGTCCGATTTGGGAGAGGGGTTTCTTTTGTTCCCGTTTCTGTTGCCAAACAAATCCGTATTGGGCTGGCTCACAAACGTACGAGAAGGAACTGAACATAGCAAGGGCAGACGGATTTTCTGGTGGTCAAGAAATTTTCTCTTTATTAATAAGGTATAGATATAGATTATTATTCAGGAAAATTGTCTTATAATGGGGAAACTTTAGAGGATCCTTTCGGTGTAAAGACATTCTTAAGCTTCTTCTAATGTGAAAATTGTCTTCTTATTCTCGATCTTCTAATGGGGAAATTGTCTTCTAATGTACAAAATGGCTCCACTTGCTTTCTATGGTTTGATCTTTGGGAGGGTAGAGTGTGTAGTCAAGCTTATCTATACGTCATTGTTTGGCTTATGGTTCTGCGGCTGATAACTCGGCTTATGTTATTTGTTGTATGTAAGAGAAAACAATATACTATGACTGATAAGCTGGGCAAGTTAAGTTCAAGCAAACATGGTAAAGCTTCCACTGCACCAAAATCATGAGTCGAGTTATGCTTGGTTCCCTCTAAGAAAAATAGTGAGAACCATAGTGTATCGCGGCTGGTTCTCTCTAAGAAAACTATATTGAAATATCGGAAAAACCAGATGTGAAAACCATCAGAACAATAACCCCAATGAAGCTTATGCTTGGTTCCAGGAATTGTCAATCATTCTTCATACTAACTTGCAGTTAAGTCAGACCAATGATGTGCCGTTATATTTGGGGATCATCCAATTTTTGTCCCAGCAAGGCGTATAAGCATTTGATTGGTCATCGCCATGTGCATATAGAGCATATAAATGGTTCTGGACATCTTCATGCCAAAATAAAAGGAAAAATATTTTTAAGATTGATCCTAAAAAGACAATTGAGCGCAAGAACCTTGCTGAGGCGAAGGTGTATGCATTGTCTGATCCTAAAATCAATTGACACGCATGTAGGGTTCGCTTCCCACTTTGCACATATAGATATAGCCTCGGAGGAGAATACAAAGCGAAAGCCAAGAGCCAAAAATAAGATCGGGCATCTTGCATGCGAATGACAATGGGTTGAATTAATGGACCTTGAAGTTTCAAACGATGAAAGATCACTCGGCTTTTTAGTTATACTCCGTATGCAAAAGTGGTACAAAGTGAG
Source organism: Hyparrhenia diplandra (assembly GCA_015847255.1). NCBI lineage: Eukaryota > Viridiplantae > Streptophyta > Magnoliopsida > Poales > Poaceae > Hyparrhenia > Hyparrhenia diplandra. The sequence continues at coordinate 753,510 of JADLZK010010938.1, read as the reverse complement.
ATTAGATTCCTCACTCATAAAACGTTTCATCTTTTGGCTCCTTTATTCCAATTGGATGAAGGGCAACCTTTCGCCGACCTAGTCAAACTGAGCAAACGAAATGAGCTTCGTGCCTTCATCTCTCACTTTTTTCGGATCAAGTGGATTTTGTATTTTTGTTCGAAGGTGCCGCTGCCACACAGAGCATCTGGTGATCCGCGCAACAAATAATACATACTCCCTCGGGATGGTATTAGAAGTCATTTAGGGCAGTGACACGGTCTTTAAAACACAACTTTGATCTCTTATTATTATAAAAATATTTATGGAGATGTGATATATGTATACTTTTATCAAAGTATTTTTTAACACAAATCTACTCATATAAATTTTACCTTTACAAACTCAACAACTTAAAAGTTATTGATGATTTATATTCCCGATGTTTGACTCAAACCTTGTCCAAAACGACTTCTAATACCATCTCGGAGGGAGTAATAAAATTCGTTCGTCATCTGGCCAGTGGCCATTAATTATCCCATTATATTGACACAAATCATATCAGACGATGCTAGCTTAGGAAACATATGCTATGGAAACCAACTATGTATGCAAATTATAGAAACTCCAATCAAGGCCACAAAATCGGATCCAACGCGTGAGTTTTTTTTTTTTCATTTAACACCCCCTCCTCCCCCCAGGTGGGAACAACTAGTGCAACAAACATGTAACATCAACTGCTGAAACATCGTGAACATATTATCACAACAACACCAAATCAACTAGTGCAACAAACATGTAACAACTGCTGCAACATTCAAAATCGAAGCAAATTGCATACATCTCAAAGCAGTACTACTACAACATCAATTGAAAGAGCGCCGAACCCTAGCCACCGCCACTTTCCATTGATTCAAACCGAAAAGGAGTATGAGCAGGAGGAGGATCAAGGAGAAGGCAAAGGAGAGATGAGATCTATAGGAGGGAGTAGGAAGGCTGAAATCCAAACGAGGGCCTCACCTACCTCTTCGGAAGCCGCCCGGTGTGCATGGAGCTCGTGGAGCGCGAGGGAGAGAGCATGGAGGAGGGAGGGGGGGGGGGGGCGGGCGGCTTGCCAAAACCGCCGCCATCACCACTCTGTTCATGGAGGTCACGCGGGCGCGCGGAGGGAGGGAGGGGTAGCTCGCTGGCCGTCACGACGTGGAGGGGCGGGAGGGTCATATGGAGCGCGGCGCGCGAGGAGATCGAAAGTGGAGGAGTGGGAGGAGGAATGAGAGAAGAAGGAGGAGCAAGTGGTGGGGTGGTCGATGGAGATAAGGAGGAGCGGGCGCGAGCAACGTGCGGCGTGCATTGGGTAGATTTGGCACGGGTCAGGTCCGTGCATCAGTTTTAGTTATTTAGGCATGCGGTGCGCTCGAATTGGGCCAGATTGGTGTGTCCGTTGTATGGGTATGTGTAAAACAAAATTACGAAAAAAATATACACCTCAATCCACTCCCATACACATGGATTGAGGATAATACATAGGCATTCAAACAAGGCCTAACTATAGATCACGCTCCACCATTGGTCAAAATACCCTCTTCCATTCCTTCCAAAGAATTGGCATGTGGAGAAGGTGTTGTTTTTTTGCGCATTGGGAGGTGGATGAAAGTAACCCACACTGATCCACCTTGTTTCATGCAGCAGGCACACGAACTTCATTTATCTTTTACTAGAGCTAGCTCCGATCTCAGACAAGTTGTTTGTACATAGTCTGTCACAGCTCACAAGCACAGCATCAGACGTATATCACATACCATGATACGTATCTCAATTATATTCGACTTCTCACAGGTCACAGCAGACCATATACGGTGATATGACTCAGTCTTGTTACATACGGTTCACCTGAACCTCCTACCTGGTGTCCAAGCTTAGCTAGAAGACGACGAACTTCTTCCAGAACCAGTGCCTTGCCCACACCGACCGCATGGTCTCTAACGGCACGCCTTTCGTCTCCGGCAAGAACGCCGCGATGAACACCGTCATGGCCAGCACCCATCCAGCGTAGAAGAGAAATATGGCGTACTTCATGGCGCAGAGCATGGAGATGAACACCTGCGTTTGCGTGAAGGAGAGGGTGAGCGCGACTGACAGGGTGATGGCCTGCCCCGCCGACCTGATCTCCACGGGGTAGATCTCGCTCGGCACCACCCATTTCAGCGGCCCCCACGACAGGCTGAAGCTGAACGTGTACAGGCACACGAGCACCACCACGCCCACCGCGTACTTCTTGGGCATGGTCACCGCGTTGTGCTTGCCGAGGTGGTCCGCCAGTACCCACGACACGGCCACCTTGGTCGATCCAAAAATCCACGGCTCATGTTAGTGTTAGAGAACGCAAGCACATACAAGACGACGAGTAGTGGCACGACAACTTACACATACGGACATACCTGGAAAAGCAACATGGCGGTGCCACCGGCGATGAACAAGAACCTCCGGCCGCAGCGGTCCACGGCGAGAGTGGACAGCACCACGCCGCACAGGCTGACGAGGCTGATTATGACGGCGCCGAAGATGGCCTTCTGGCTGTCGAACCCGACCGTCCGGAACAGCACCGGCGAGAAGACGGAGATCACGACCATGCCAGTGAGGTCGAAGAAGGCCGGGATGGCCACCATCATCACCAGGTAGTGCCGGTACCCCTTGCCGCGCAGCCTCGTGAACGCGCCCTCCTCGTTCCGCCGCGCCTCCTCCACGGCGCACACGATGTCCTTGAACTCGGCCTCCACGTCGGCGTCCGCGCCGCGGATGCGCTGGAGCGACGCGCGGGCCCTGTCTGGGTCGCCGCGCAGCACCAGGCTGCTGGGCGTGTCTGAGACGAAGAGGGCGCCTGTCACGATGACGGTGGCTGGCACGGCGGCGAGGCCCAGTGAGACGCGCCAGCCCCAGTCGGGAATCCGGTTGGTGAAGTAGTTGGCGACGTTGGCGACAAGTGTGCCGGCGACGAGGAAGAAATGGTAGGCCGTGGTGAAGCCGCCGCGCCATCTCGTGGGTGATGTCTCGGCAAGATACAGCGGAGCCGCCTGAATGATGCATGGCAAAGTTTTAGTGACAGAGGATTGGATAGGATATCTCGAGTTTACTGTTTCCTCTATTTTTAAATACAGCAGTAATTGGCTATGTTTAGTTGATTTGATTGTTATTTAAACTTTGAATAGCAATGGTTTTGTAATATTAGTGGAGTAACATGGAAATGTTTTTTAGAACAATTCATGGCTATGCTGCTATGCATTATTTCAAACATTACAGGCACACATGTTTATAAAACATATACTGGCTATGCAGACCTGCGCGGTGAAACCAACACCGAAGCCAAGTAGGATCCGGCCAATGATGAGCATTGCAATATTGATGGCCCCGGCGTTGATGATGGAGCCGGCGAGGAACATGACGCCGCCGATCAGCATGACGGCCCTGCGGCCCACCCTCCGCGTCACGCTGCTCGCCACCAACGACGCCAGCATGCCGGCAATGTACATCGACGACGTGAATGCCGTCAGCAGCTGGTTGTCGTATTTGCAGTAGGCGTCGCGCTTTGCGCTCTTCATCCCTCGAAGCACTTCAGGGAAGAACTTCTTCAGAAACGAGTCCATTTGCGTCACGCCGCCTGAATGTAAAGATATTGTCACAGTCCACCCTATAAGCACGGCCCACAAGCCAAAGAGGAAGAAGAAGCCCAATCCAAAGATTATTGGACCGGACTGGAAGGTGTGATACAAAGCCCATTCATCGGCCCAACCGGCTGCGTCCGGAATCGCTGCTTGGCAGCTGTAAAGTGCTATATGACTTGTTGAGAAGGTTGCGTTTGAATCCGTCTTGGTATACGCCGGTGAGGGACATTTGGAGGCCAGCTTCGGCTGGAGCTCGCCGGCGACTACCGATTCCATCCTGTACTCGTATGAATTCGTGGTTAATCCAAATATCATAGCAGTTCCATCCAGTTAATCTGTAGCAGCATAATCCGTGTTGTTACATTTGGTATCAGATTCCTTGTTCGATTCCGACGCCGTGTTCGTTGTTCGTCGTCGTCGCCGCGCTGACTCCTCCACCACCGCTGGCTCACGACCACCGCACCCGCCGCCAAGTCACCATGAAGGTCGAAGATCAACTGGCGCTTATCCTCACCAAGCTGGATCTGCAGTCCACGGGGATCGATTCGGCAAATACAAGCCTCAAGGAAGTTCGGACTTCCATCGACGATCTGAAGGCCGCTCGAGAGGAGTTCGACCGCTGGCGCCCAGAGGTCGACACCAAGGTGAAGAATCTGAGCTCGGGATTGGAGTCTCTTCGTGCGCAAGTCAAAGAGCTTCAGTCTCCACCAATCAAGCCGTGCCTTGACGCTCCTGAAGGCATGTGCTACATCAAGACGCTCGGATCCGCCCATCTGGATCATTCCTCTTCGGAGGCAGCGCAAGGGCTGTTAGGCCGCCACGGGGAATCACCACCCCTCAAAGGTGAGAAACCAGATCCCACTGCTATACCATTCACCTATCCTGGTTGTTGTCACGGTCACCATAGTTATCAACCAAGTTTCCCAAGTTTGATGGATCCAACCCTAAGTTGTGGATTAAGCGTTGTGATGTCTACTTTGACCTATTTAGCATTCCTCGTCTCAATTGGGTGAAACTAGCCACGCTTAATTTCACTGGTACTGCTGCCTTTTGGATGCAAACTATAGAGGTCAACCTTAGACAGTGCACTTGGGAAGAATTATGTGCCAATGTTGTTGATAGGTTTGATAGGGATCAGTTCAATCATTTCATTAGGCAGTTTTTCCATGTCAAACAAACTGCCACTGTCCCTGAGTATATTCAGCTTTTTGATGAACTCATGCATCAACTCTTAGCACATGATCCACTTGTTAACCCAGCATTCCTAGTAGGCAAGTTTATAGATGGTCTAATTCCAGAAATTAAATCTGTTGTTATGTTACAAAGGCCAAAAGACCTAGATACATCTAGCCTTCTTGCCATTATGCAGGAAGAAGTGCTACTGGGAAAACCATCTAGTGCTTATCATAAGAAGAATGATCATGGTGGTCCAAGTTCCAAGTTTACAAGCAAATATTCAGGATATTCTGTTGGACAATCTTCAAGTCAAGGTTCAAGTCCAGAACATTATTCTAGGAAGAATGACAATGATGCTTCTGATCATAATTTAGCTACCAAGGCCAGACCACCAATCAATGATAAGTTGTCCTCTCTGATGACTTATAGAAAATCAAGAGGGTTATGCTTCAAGTGTGGTGCTAAATGGGGTCCTCAACATAAGTGTCAAGCTAATGTGCCACTGCACATGGTTGAAGAACTCTGGCAATTGCTTTCTGAATATTCTCCTGTACCATCAGTGCAATCTGAATCAGAAGATGATGACCCTGATGAATTAATGGAATTGTCTTAATATGCTGAAAGGGGTACCACTGCAGCCCATACCTTAAAGTTTTCTGCATTTATTCATGATATTCCTGCTGTTATCTTGGTTGACTCTGGGAGTTCTCACAATTTCATTAGTGAACAGTTAGCAACCAAGTTGCAACCTTGGACTAGATTGGACAAACCAATGTTTGTGAAAATTGCAGATGGTAATCAGCTAGTCTGTAATCATGAGATTGTTAATTGTTCTTGGTCAGTGCAGGGACACTTATTCAATACCACTTTCAAGATATTGCCACTTGATTCTTATGATGCTGTTCTGGGCATGCAATGGCTAGAAGCTTTTAGTCCCATGGAAACTGAATGGAAAGAGAAGTGGATGAGTTCTACAGCAAATGGAACCAGGGTTAAAATACATGGCATGTCTGATAGAGTCAATTCAGTCAAGGAGATTACAGTTAATCAGTTGTTAGCTATGGAGAAAGCTGATGAAGTCTGGGGAATGGTTCAGTTATGTCATGCTGCTCCTGCAATTACTTCTCGGACTTCAGTTCCAAAGGAGATATCTGTGTTAGTCAAGGAATATGCAGACATCTTTACTGAACCAACTGATTTGCCACCTGAGAGATCTCACAATCACTCTATCCCTCTTTTTGCCAGTGTTCAGCCATTTAGACTTCGACCATACAGATATACACCATTCCAAAAAGATGAGATTGAAAAGCAGGTTACTCAGCTACTGCAGAATAGAATGATTCAGCATAGTAGTAGTCCATTTATGAAGCTGAGGCCACCTCTTTCTTTTATGCCTATGATGATAACAATGCCAACAGTAGGACTGGTTAATGAACTTGGACTTGTGTTTGTTTTCTTGGAAGGCTGTCATGGCTTGGTACGTTGTGTACCATGGCAGGAGGCCTGGTGTGTACAGCTTCGTGGGCAATGTGCGCAACACAGTCAACGACTTCCCAAATAACTCTCATCGAGTTTTCCTACAAGAGAAGAAGCGTAAGCCTCCTACTTGGAGTTCACTGTAGGTGATCATGTCCCTCTGTTGGACAATGCTCCTCCACCGTTGGTGGGTGAAGCAGGGGTGGCTCACCATTCAACTTGCCATTTTCTTATTTCTGTTATTGCCATAACTGTGCTTTCTGGGAGTGGCGGTGGTGTTGTTGTTCATCATTTTCAGTTTTCAATTTTAATGCCTATGATGAATCCCTGTTGCACTTAAACTGTGTCGACCTTGTGAGGAACTGGGGTTTGGACAATGAAAGAAAAGCTGAGGCCAATGAAATTTGTTTTCCTTCATCCTTTTTATTTTCTTCTCTACTGATTTCCATCTTCTTTGTAACAAGAGAGTAAGCTGAGACAAATTTGTGACAAATATGTTCCATTGTACTTGTTTATTCTACTTGTGTTGCATCAATTCTCAATATTTAAATTGTATCATGTGTATGTGTTGTTGTGTGGTTTCTTAGCAGTTGCCCAGCCTGGCTCGACCCCAAACACCGGCCCGTTTAGGTGGTTGGTGGTAGTTGGGCTACCAGCCCGGCTCCGAGGTGGTGTCCAAAGACCACCTCTATGCGGCTAGGCTTGATTCAGCCACTGCACCAAACAAGAAAGGGTGGCCCGTTACAATCGGGCTCCAGCTGGCCTCAGCCTGGATGCTAGGCCGGGCTGGCCATGGCCACCCTTTCAAACACGCCCCCCTATGCCGGACTGGATTCTCATGCTTCACCTCTATGTCATGCATGGAATCTGCTACCCTTTTTTCATTAAATCATTAGAATAGAGGACTAGAGCCATCAAGAATTTTGTCATTTATGTAAACTACCGCATCCATCCGTGCCCTACTACAACCTTCAGTGACAAGAATTAGAAGTTTGTTTTAATACAAATACCAACAACTAATTAGGAGTAATTATCTTTGCGCTCGTTTTGACCAATTTCTAACACAATACATGCTGTCATCTCTATTGTGATAAAGTTGCAAGTTACTTTGTATGTGCTTTCTATCCATTCCATAACTATATCGTTCTATCTCTCTACACCTCTGTTTTCTATATATATGTTGAAACTTTAGGTTAAACTATGAAGGGTTTTGTTACTGTTTATGTTAGCTACCTTTAGTTCACTATTGTTTAATTAAGACAGTTGTGTTTGCGCAGGGATACCAGTTGCGAAGTCATCATGCAACAATTAACCATGAGTCTAGTTTGTCATTGCTTTGTCGTTGTTATTTAGATAACATACAATTTTTCTCTTGCTAAATTGTCTTTTTTAACTGTACTAGTTGTCTCTTGTCAGTTCTTGGCACCTAATAAAATATAGCAACTCCCTAATTGGTTTATTACTGTGCCGCAGTGGCACAAGATGCAATCAGGAAGCAAACGAACCACAAGATGCAATCAGGAACCGCAAATAGCACGTGCGTTTGCTCGACGCATAATATGTTGGAGGCATGCTAGCTGCTCTATGTAGTACGTATCATCTAACAGAGAAAATCAAGCAATCCACTAGGAGCTGAGCCAGCAGCAAGCGCACCTGAGACGCCAATGTCGTAGCCGAAGATGAGGCCGCAGGAAGCGGCCATGAGGCTGGTGACTGCGACGGAGAACGTCACGCCGCCGCTGTAGTCGCGCGCCGGCCGGCCACCCTCCACCGGGACCAACACTTCTCCGGCCATTTTTACTGTTCTCGTGTGCTCCATCGGTGGTCTGATCGAGGTGCTTGCAGGTTTTGCATGCGACGGCTTTATTTGGCGCTTTGCTGCAGGATTCAGCGCTCGGTTGGGTTTGGGAGGGATCAGGATGGGGAGAGACTACCTAAAAGTCAACTATAATTGCCTAATTGGCTGGAATAAACAGCAGCAAGGAGAGCAACAGGGAATACTCCATTGACCGAAATAACGTGTAATACTTGAGTTGAGCCAATCTTCTATACCTATAGGATTATCCTTTCACTTATTATGATTGGTCTTGGAATTTATTTGATTTAAGGTTAGGTACACATACTATTCTCTCAAATGCTTCTATTTATTTTATGCATTGAAGGATAATTAGTAGTTATAATAATCGTAAGATGTACTAGCATACTCAACATGCTCACGTGTCTAAGATTCTCTTAGACTCCGAAAAGACTAGTACATTTATTTTCTTCTTATAAAAGTAAACCACTTAGGTCAAACCACTTAGGTCCAAACCTTTCACATCTTGATCTCGTTTGAAAGTGAGTGTGAATCATCCATCATTTTCAGTGTAGATATATAATGAGCGAGGCTGGGTGGTTTACTTTAATAGAAAAGAGATGCACATCAGGAGAAAAGTCTGGTACATGATCTTGCCATAGTAGAGGACCATCTACAGTTCAGGCCTATGGCTGACAAATTATCTGCTACAACATTACAGCTTATGAGCACCTAAAAAATAGTACATCCGGAAAACTCTAAATACATAAAAGTTGTAATCTCACTCAACAAAATTGCAAGCAAAGATCTTTTGAAGCATTGATCATTTAAGGCCCTAGCAATAACAGTTCCATCAGTATCTAAAAAAACTCCCCTCATTTCCAGTAGAGTTGCATGCTCTATAAGCCTTTTACACAGAAGCATATGCTTTAGCATGTTGGCATATGCTTTAGCATGTTGAGGTGACATTAGAAAATTTCCTAATCCTACTCTTGCTGCTACAAGCATGCCAACAGGATTTCTAATAATAAAAAAACCACCCAGTTTTACTTGATACGGGGATAAAAGCCCCATTTTACAGTTAATTTTGTAGACATCTTCATGTGGCCGGACAGCTATCTATTTTGGCTTGCCAGATAATTGCAGTTGCTTGTTCAGGTGGTTTGCATTTCTCCATGCCTAAAAAAAAACATCATTAGTCACCTCATGTGCAGTTCTCTTTCTTTCACCCTAATTTGCTTTGTACATACAGACCACACCACTAAATAAAGTTAATTTGCATTGGCAATCGTTGTCGAAACATACTAATTTTTCTCTAGCGTTGCTTTATGAGAATTTTTGCCATCAGCATGATTCTTTTGTCCTCCGTTTTAAGCAATTGCCAATCATGCCTTGTCTTCTTGCATTTTAAATAGAGATGGCCTGCTTTTCAACAAACCTCGAGCATTTGAGAAATTTTCTACAATAATTGGGAAAAAATTCAATGGCTCACATTGACCGAAAGCGGCCGATCCGACGGCAACAAACGTATGAGGCAACGGGAGGCAAAGGCACGGAAACAGGGTCTCCCCCTCTTTTTTTTTAATTAAAGGAAAGAACGTTTTTATGTACAGAGGATTTCACAGAGCATCTAGGCTCAAAACAAAACAGGAAAAAAAGAATACATATAGGTATCAGTAAGTAACAGAGGTTTAGCTATGGTACAAACCAGGTCAATTTCATCCCTAAACATTCTTTTCCAAAGGTAAAGACTTTTCTGCCTGTTGTCAAAAATGATGTTGTTTCTCATTTTTCAAATGGTTCAACAGGCCGTGATCATTATCTCTCTGAAGATGACACAGTTAAAATCAGATCTGGCTTGCATAAGCATATCAACAGGCTCTAGACTCAAATCCCAGTGTATGTTCAGTGAAAGGACATTGGAAAAACAAGTGAAAACATGTTTCTTGTGTACCTTGGTTGCATAGCGCACAGCTGTAATCATCTAGATTTCTATTTTTCCTTCTCAAGATGTTTCTTGTGTTGAGCCTATCTCTTAGGAGTAGCCAAAAGTATTCCGCGAAGCAAGGGTAGATCATGTGAATGGCTTCAAGCTGCAAAAGTATTGCTTGTCATCCAACTATGGGCAGTACTTGTCTCACTACTTCCATATTACATTACTCAGATACCTGATGCCAAACCTATGCAAAGCGCACTCGTCTACATTCTCCATCATCATTGTTTGGCTTACCATGGAAACTTCTGAAAGCTACCATGATCACTTCCATCTACATCAGGTTGGGGCTCATGTCAATCATAAATTTCGCCACTGCTCAGCTTGGTGCTCCGATAGTGATCCCATTGTGTTTGTTTTCTCGGCCTCAGAGGGCGATGAGTGATGAATTTTCTTCCTCGGGTAGTATTATTGGCTTCAAACATAGTGTTTGCTGTGTTGGGTTTTCCTCCAGCTGCAGTGCTGATTATGAAAGGAGTGTCCAAGGGGTCGTGTTCGTGGACAACAGATTTTGGAGATCTCTGGATATGGATGGAATTCATGTGGGAATGGAGCAGCGCGACGTATATGTATCTATATCTTGTCCATCTTCCCTGCTGGCTTTTGTGCATCCTTACGTTGCTACACCCATGTCGCCAGTTAGAATCTAAGATGAAGCAGGACTAGCTGTTTGGTGTCTTTCTTTTCGGTTGGTAAACTTTAGTGTAGACTGTAGAATTTCCTCACGCACTATTGGCCTGATGATCATTTACTTAAACTTATTCGCCCAGTTACCCAACTGAAGTCTTGTAACATGTAAATAGCATTTGATGATGGATCTGCCTATGTAATGGCTGCCACAGTTTTGATGGCTTTTTTTTTTTCATAAAAAAGCTGCTTGTCGTCTCACCTCTTGTGGACCCGGATGTCTATTGGTCATCAGTCAAATAGTTAAATTAGATCAGTAACTGATTTCTAGGTTTTGTTGACAGCGACCTGACAAAAACCAAATTCAGAGGTAAGGGAAGCTTTAGAAGACATAAATGAAGTGCATATCTCTCTTATATAGGGAAAAGAGTGAGCAGCGTGAGATTAAAAACAAGGCAGCTGAACATGAGATTTCAGTTGCTCACATGCCAAACATTGTCCGATATAAGGGCTAGCCAAACACGGGCGAATACTACCATGACAACCAAAAAAAACATAAATCCACTACACAAAATGTTTGCCAAATAAGACAACATATCCAGAGTTACAACAAATACCGAAAGAGTTACGAGCGAATCCTGAAAATTTAACAAGCAGGAGCCCCTATAGCTAGAATTTTAGATCAGGCCTTGACGCTGCAGGTCAGTGTAGGTCTTTTTGTTGTAGATGTTGCCTTCCTGATCTTCGCACTCTTCTTCTAGGTCTGGCCGCCACTTGTTCACTCCTTGTCGTGCTTGAATTTTCTCCCAGAGCGCTTTCACATCCTGACAGTAGAAATAAAAAGAAATGGTAAAACACATACAATAAAAAGGTAATGTACAACATGGTCGGATAAATAATACATGGAGGGCATGCATTCATTTGTATTATGTTTCATACAAGCAAACAGAATAATACGGACAATGAACCAATATGATATGGGCAAGTAAAAACCAAAAGGCCAACTATGTATCAATAAGTATCCCAAGTGAAGTATCAACAAGACGAGAGATGACATACAACAATGGTTGTGGTTTCATTGAAACTTTTAGTATTAGGAATGCCAAGGCATCGCATCCCAAACTGATGACGCCATTCCTTGAAATGCCGCTCATAAGCCCTTTCGCCCCCAGTAGCTATGGTTTCCACATATCTCACACTTGAATTCCTGTACAAACCATAACAGTTAAAAACACACCGACGATACAGTACCAAATTTAATGGAAATTACTCAGCATAACAAAAAGGTAAAGGATGCCTTGATGTTCCAGTTCAAAGCACTTTCGAAAAGAGGGAAATGCACTAACTGAACATGTGATCGCATTAATACATTATTAGTAAGATGGATCACATTAAATTAGCATACAGTTTATGCAGATATAGAATATTTTAAAGCTCTAGACTGGGTAAGGAGAAAACGGGAACCTGATTAGGTGGAAAGTACTTAGAAACTAAAGCCAAAGGTTACTGTCAAATTTTAAAACTGCAGAAAAACATAATAGAAGACTTCATATTAAATGAGTGTTAGTCATCAAACAGAATGCCTAGCAAATTTATATATCAACATGTAATTTAATTTTTGGCATCATAAAAGTTAAGTGGTGACTGATCGGTTCACAAAGTACTGACATCTTAATTAAATGAGTGTCACATAGTCAATCTGTGCCATGAATGAAAGCATTGGTGGTGCGCACCATCTCACCAACTACGACTAGACGGAACAAGCTACTAGGAAATATACTCCGGCTCACAAATATGACTTGTTACCTGCCCAAGTCCATGTAGCTTGTATAGCCAATAGGGGATAGGTTTGCCATCCCAACCCATTGGTAACTTGAGAGGATTGTAGATTTGCCATTCTTCATCATCACTCTCGGAGTCAGCTTGTACTTCCTCCTATAGAAAAATACACGGTAGTTCAAAAACTTAGTACTTTTACTTCCACGAAAGAAAAGGAAAGGAAATAATATGTTCAGCCAAGTCATAGATCATACAGAAATTTGAAGCAAACAAGCAAAGAACTGCATTTTACAACAATACAACCAGTACCTCCACTAAGATTTCACATTGTTGGACTCGTCGTGATATGTGGCTTAATCAGTAATTACAGCTAAATGTGGTACACAACACTAATCAGCAAATCACTATGGAATACACATAGTAAATGACTTGGAAACTTAGTGCATGTTTGGTTCTTGTCCCATAAAAACCATGCCAAAATTTGGCATGCCCTAAAGTTGTGTCAGGCATATGCTAGTTGCTAGGGTGCAAACTTTGGTAGGCCAACGTGATTTTGGCATTAGCCAGCTGTACATGTTGGAATAGCGCAAGACACTGAGAAGTTTTTTTTAATCACAGCAGGGTGAGTAACTAAGTACCTCCTCCCCGTTCCGCTTCCATCTCTTCATACGTCAGTGTAAGCTTCTTTTCCGCATTTTCCTTTGTCTTTACAAAGGCCTACAAAAGCAACATAAAGTGTCAAAAATATGTCAGGTTAACTTCAGCATATAGACAAATAAATTTAGCGAAGCGCTAGTAGCCCTTCCAAAAAAAGGAAGATTAGTAGTCACAAGTGAATCATTCTGGAATTCAATTGAAATGCAGTCCTTGTAGCTTGTACAGTTTGTGCTTGGGTTTGCAAACAAAAATATAAATATCTACCCTATTAAAACTGGCATGTGATTGTATTGGTGAACAGTACATATACTGTATTACTCCCTCTGTCCCACTTTAGATGACGTTCTGGCACTTCATTTGCATGTCCAGATTCACTCAACATTCTATGCATCTGGCCACAACCGTTGTCCTGATTCAGAGAATAAATGCTGTACATGGTTGCCATCTAAAACGCCATTTACAGTGGAACAGAGGGAGTAACTTACTGGGGAAAAGACAAGAGGTGATCCACTAATCATCTGTTAATTTTTTTATAAAGCCTTCTGAAGCATGTTTTAAGTTGTAGTAATACAAATGGAGCTTTTCAACGCAAATACAAGGTGGTAGAGAATTCACACATACATGATCATAACACAAACAATGAAGGCACCCACATATCACATTCACATGAATAGACATTGAACAATTCCAGGACAAGTCTACAATCATACATTTGATTGCTCTAGTACTCTGCATGCTGCACACCAAAACGAAAAATGACCCCAGAATTCTAGAGAAGACCAACTCATTATAGACAAACAAGATGGCCTAGCCAAAGAAATCCATATTCCATTTGAACAGACTAGCCTAAGATGAAAATAAAGAAGATTCCTCAAACTGAACAGGTTTTATCTTCGTAGGATTATATCTTATATAAGGATGTAAATGGTTACAAAAGGATTGATTGAACATGCTATTGCATTTTCATGAGTGATGCATCCAAAGTTACATGCATAAACACAGGGAGCAGCGAAGAGCTGACCTCATCTAGCAGCTCACAAAGGCGCCTCATCTTTACTTCCATCAATGCGATTTCCTTATTCATATCATATTTAACATTGTTGCCACTGGAAGTTGTGCTTGAGCCATCTTTAGTACGTGGAACTTTGGCAAAATGTTTCCTATCCAGTTGTTCCAACGGTGTATGCTGCAAAATATAATCAACAGTAAGTTAAAAGAAATGGTAAAAAGGTAACAAAAATGGATGAATCAACAGATTAGTGTCTCTAAAATCACCTTCAGCAAGAAAAGCCGCTCTGCACGCTGTTGAACAGTACCACCACTCTTCAAACCACGAGCAGCTAAAGCCTAAAAAGATGTAAATGTATCAACAGAACTCATCAGACAGAGACCAATGAATAGTCAACAATAACGAACAAGAAAATAATGCTTGGTAACAGCATAATCTTTTAAGATCAAACCTGTTTTAACTTTTCTGGGCCAAGCTCAACAAGTTCTTCAACTGTGCTATAGTAATCAAGATCTATTTCAGATTCTTTTTCTGTGCCTTTATTTCCCCATCCAGGTATTTCTCCATTGGCCCATTGTTCCTCAAATTCACTCTCCAGCTGTACAAATGTATGCCAATACAATGTTAGTTATTAGTACTTAATCATACTCAATATTATTGAACAAATTATTGCCAACCCAACAATTAGCAGCTCCTAAATAAATATAAAGGAGTGACATCATAGTTAAAAAGCGATATGAATGTAGAGGATAATCCGAAGTGAAACACTACATAATCACATAAGCCTGTGGAACACAAAAGGGGCATTAATTATAGAAAAAAAAAAAAGGTAAAATAAGACTGACCTTTAGAAAAATCTTCTCAATGTCTTGCATTGGCTCTGTGCGATACAGAAATGATGTCAGATATTCCAAAATGTGTTCCAAGTATTCTCTGTATTGTCTGTCAATTAAAGAAATTGAAAAATATAAACAATATAACAATAGACATATAAGGGCACCGTTAGAATGTTGTCTCTATTCCTCCAAACCCTAGTAGGGTGGGCAATATAGTTGTTGTACATGGGCCTCATGGGCCTAGCCTCATGGGCCTACACATATACACTAACACACCCCCGCGAGCTCGAACTTCCGGCGCAGCGGAGATCAAGACCGACATGAAAGAAAGCAACACACACGTGGCCCCCCGCAGTCACAACTAGCCACCGCGACGCTTGAGGCCGGATTGAAACTCGGAGAAGGTCGATGAGGGCGCGCCCTTGGTGAAGATGTCGTGAACTGGGAGGTGGTCGGTACATGGAGCACCCGGAACAGCCGCCGATGGCAACCAAGTCTCGGACAAAGTGCAAGTCGATCTCCACATGCTTCGTCCGCTGATGCTGAACGGGATTGGTGGAGAGGTAGACGGCGCTGATATTGTCACAAAAGAGACAAGTGTGGTCTTTGTCGTATCGGCGGAAGCTCAGCCAAGAGCTGACGAAGCCGAGGCCTCCGCCACACCGTTAGCAACAACCTACGCACTCCGCTCTGCACTGAGCTGGGAGACAACCGGCTGCCGCTTGATGACCAGAGACGCAGGTTGCCGCCAAGGAAGACGGCATACCCAGAGGTAGAGCGAGTGTCGGGACAGCCGCCCGGGGCGTCCGCTGTAGACGACGAGCTCGCGGAGGGGAGACCGGTGGAGCATCAGGCCGAGTCAACAGTGCCACGAACATAGCGAGAAGACGCTTCATCGCAGCAAGATGGGGTGCCCGTGGATCATGCATGTGAAGACAGATTCGCCGAACGGGCGTAAGCGGCGTCGCGCCCGTGAAGGTGAGGTAATCGCAAGGCACCAGCCAAACTCCGGAAGGCAGTAGGATCCGCCACGGGTCGCCTTCATCGTAGAAAGCTTCGCCGAGTATCAACCGAGTAGCACAGGGGTGACACGCCACATCTCAGCTCGCCCGAGAATGTCCGAGCATACCGTCGGCCGGGTGCAGAACAACCCCGAAGGGCGAGTCTCCACAGAACCCCGTGAAGTGGTGAAGTGGACCAAGATCCTTCATGGCAAACTCCCCGCCGAAGGCCGATATGACACGCTGGAGAAGCTGCGGGCCGAGGTCCGTGGAGGACAATGTCATCAACATAGAGTAGCGGGTGTAGGCGCCTCAGCCGCGCCGTGGCGATAGACAAACAGAGAAGTGTCCGACTTGGCCTCTCCGAACCCCAAGGTGAGAAGGTAGGTGGCAAACCGAGAGTACCAAGCACGAGGAGCCCGCTTCACTACATAGAGTGACTTGTTGAGCCCGGCAAACCGGATCAGCCGACCGAATCGACAAATCCCGCCGGGCCGGCCGCAGATACCGGGCCCTCGCACAAGGTGCCATGGAGAAATGCATTCTTGACATCTAGCCGATGAACTGCCAAGAGCGAGAGAGAGCAAGTGAGAGGATCGTGCGCACAGAAGCAGGCTTGACCACCGGACCGAAGTCTCATCATAATCAACCCCCGGCGCCGAGTAAAGCCTCCGAAAGTACCCGCCAGCCTTGTAGCGTTCCGTGATCGCCGTCGGCCGACGCTTATGCGCGCGGATCCACTCGCTCAGACCACATTGCCACCGACGAACGCGGCACAAGGTCCCACGCCTCGGTTGGCAAGAAGAGCCTCATGCTCCTCTTCCATCGCGCTCCGCCAGCTTAGGATCCGCCAATGCAAACGGGAGAGGAGAGAAGGAATCGGAGAGACCGGCGGGATCGCTCATGGTGGCGGAGAGGGTCGCAGGAGACGGAGAACCCCGCGCCGCATGGCGAGTCACCATCGGGTGAGTGTGACGGGGTCGCTGGAACGATCTGGTGGGTGGTAGATCATAGGGTAACCACGGACTGCCCGGGTGGAGGCGGTGGCGAGTAGCCGAGCCGGGTCCGGAGGCACGGCCCGCCGGGGCGCGCGACGAACGTACACACCGCGTCGGCCGCCACGCCGTCCCGGCCACGGACGAGGAACGACGCGAGGCTCGGGGGCGCGCGTGGCGCAAATGGTGCCTCCGGCAGCCGCGCGTGGCGCGGCCGGGTGCCCAGGGGCCGAACGGGACACGCCAGGGGAAGCCGGGGCCGCGCGTGGCGCAGTGGGGAGCTCGGGGCCGCCTGCGCAAAGAGGTGAGCCCGAGTACCAGAAAGAGGCCGGCGTAATCGGTGGTCGAACCACCGGTCAAGAAATGGGGACTCCAAATCAGGAGGGTGGAAGGTGTGGAAGAAGTGGAGTAGGGGAAACCGACTCGTCGAAGACAACGTCTTGGGAGATGAGGACTCGGTGGGAGGAAAGGTCGTGAGCAATGGCATTCCCTTATGGTGAAGGGAGTAGCCTAGGAACACACACCCGGTCGAGCGGGGCGCCAACTTGTGAGGAGCAAAGGGCGGCAAGTGTTTGAGTAATGTGCACACCCGAAGACACGAGGTGATCATAGGTAGGAGGGGAACCGAAGAGGGCGTGGTGTGGAGTGGGAGCAGGACAAGCGGTGGACGGAAGGCGGTTGAGTAGGTGGGTGGCGGTTGTGAAGGCTCTCGCCCGTAAGCACGGGGGCGAGAGGCCCCAAGAAGAAGAGTGCGCATGACATCGTTCATGGTGCGGATCATCCACTCCCAGCCTTGTCGCTCGGGAAGAGGTATACGGACAAGACATGCGCAACCGAACACCCCGAGAGGAAGAAGAAAGAACGAGAGGCGCAAAGATCGAACTCACGCCCGCTGTCGACCGATCGACCTTGACGGTGAGACCGAACCGAGCGGACACCCGTGCAAAGAAGTGGAGGAGGGTGGGAAACGCCTCGCACTTAGCACACAACGGAAAAGTCCAAGAGTAATGGGAGAAATCATCAACCAACACCGGATAATATTTGAGGCCGAAATGCTCTCGGTATGTGGAGGTCCACACATCACAAAGCACAAGATCAAAGGCATGCGAGTACACGAAGAAGAAGAAAAAGGTAGTCTAACATGACGACCGAAAGCCGACACGCATGACAAAGATGCTCGGCATGAGTACGAGTACAAGAGATGTCCGCACTACGACCGAAGCCGAGCCAAAACGCCGCGCCCCTCGGATGACCGAAAACGGCGGTGCCGGGTGTAGAAGACGGCGCCACGGCAAGAGCAAAGCAGCCAGAAGACGGAAGGCGAAGAGTGTAAAGGGGTCCCGTGCTCACATCGGAGGAGTGGTCGCGGAAGCCAAATCCTTCACAAGAAGACCGAAGTGTCAAATTCGACAACAAGAGTTATCGGCCAGTGAAACCCGACGAATAGAGAGAAGATTGTGGACCATCCGAGGAGCAACAAGAATATTCGAAAAGGCTTAAAAGGACCCGGAGCGTAACCCACGAGGTGACCTAAGACAGGGAACCATTCCCACCATGATAGAAGAAGGGCAAGAGGGGTGGGGAGGTCGAAGAGTCGAGAGTATACCAAAGATCCTGGAGTGGTGTGGTAGGGAAGCCCCGTGAGTCGCGAATCCACTCGGGCGGTGTCACCCATGGTGCCGGGATCGAGCAAGCTTTCGCCGATTCCCACCCCCCCGCCGACGGGCTGGGCGGGAGGGAGCCCAGTCGGCGGTAGAGAGCCATGGTGGAGTACATGGCGGCCGCCGAGTGGAGGTCGAGTGTTCCCGCCGCCCGCCCCGTGAACGGCCACATGGAGATGCACCCCGTCCCATGGGTTGGTGAAGGAGGGACGGGCGCACCGCCGGGACCGGAAGGGGAGCAAGCGGTGGAGCTGGTCCGCCCGCGACCCGCCCGTCCGCCGCCTCCGCCGGCACCCGTCGAAGACCACCACCACCACGCCACCACGTCGCGACGGCGACCACCGTCCACCCCCCACCCCCGCTTGGGCCCGGAGGAGGCGTGGCGCGACGAGCACGGAGGTAGAGGGACGCAGCGCCGGGCAGAGCGGGCGGTGCAGCGGGCGTGTGGCACGGCCCCCATCCGAGCTCCTCAAGACCGAGGTCGTCCCCGACCCGCGAGAAGGTGGGGAACGGTGTCCGACGAGTGATCCAAGTCCTCGAGTCTTGCGAGCCGTCCATTGAGGCCGCCAGGGAGGTTGAGCACCAGGACCCGGCCGCCAAGCGGGTACCCAATGTCGCGGAGAGCCGCCTTTGTCTTCATCTGCCGGCAGTGAGTCGCTGCGAAGAGGTCCCCCTCGCGAAGGCACCCGGCGGTCGGCCTCGGCCAGAGACCGGGCCTCGGGCGCGTTCTTGAAGAAGTGGCCCTCGATGGCGAGCCGCGACGCTACCTTGAGGGCACCGTGAGCCCGGGCGGTGTCCCGGATCTCGAGGAGATGGTGCCAACGATCCAAGACGGGCGACGCCGGTGCCGAGGCGCCGCGCACGCCGCATCTCGCGCGCCGCTAAGGGGTGTGTCGAGGCGGACGTGGTCGTCGATGGCGTAGCGACGAAGCCGAGGAGCATCCGATCGCCGCCAACGGCGTAGGAGGTGTGCGTGGAGTCGAAAGCACGGCGGTGACCGGAGTTCTTGACGCTCGTGATGGCGGCGGCACCGAGGTGCGGTGGCGACCATGGGATCGGTCGGTCGGGCGCGGTGGAGAGGGCACCGGAGGTGGGTGTGCTGGCCGAGGAAGAAGTGGCGCCGTGCTCGCGAAGACGGGGGTGGGGACGGAGGGACCGGCGGAACCGCTCCGCCGGCCACCGGGCGAGTGAGCACGCCGGCATCGCGCCGCGCTTCCCACGCGAGGGCAGGGGCAAAGACGAACACGCCCCCTGCGCCTCCGAGCCCGAACCTTTGCCGCCGAAGAGCACGGGCAAGCTCCGCGTTGGGTCCGGAGCACCATCGGGCGACACCCCTTGCCCCGAAGAAATGCCACGGTGAGCGGCGCATCCCGCGGTGTGCATCCGAGACCCCACCGGGGCCATAGAGGTGGGCGAGGGATTAGCACGAGCACCACCGGGCCGTAGAAGGAGGCGGGGGAGCGGAGGAGAACCAGCTCCACCGTGCGCCGAGGCCGCACCATGGACGCCTCAGGCGCGGTGTCGGGTTCGTGGGAAGCCCGCACAACCTCGAGGTCGTCCCGAGAAAGCCCCCGGTGGCGGGGTCTCCCGCGACCACACGCCCGCCATGCAGCGCGGCGCGGTGCGGGCTGCGGCTGCGGCGGCGGCGCTCTGGTGGTGGTGAGCTCCGGAGGGATGCGGCTCGGGGGGAGGAGGAGGAAGGGTCTAGCGGCGGCCGGAGGAGGTGCTGCCGGCCGTGCCGCGCCCGCGGACGAGGCCGCCGCGCGCGCGCCAGCGTCCGCGTCCGAGTCCGCCGCGCCCGCCCGGGAGTCCGCCCGCGCCGCGTGTGGCGCGATTCCACCCGCGCCAGCGCCGGCGCCGCCCGACAGCGGCGATAGGAGAGGAAGGAAGTGGAGGAGGAGGAGAGGAAGCTTGGTACTCCGCCGCCGTGGAGCGGCGCCGGCCGGCGCCGCCCGCCATCGGTGGTGGCGGGCGGCCGGAAGGGGAAGGGGAAGAAACGGGATCGGGAATCTAGGCCGATACCATGTTAGAATGTTGTCTCTATTCCTCCAAACCCTAGTAGGGTGGGCAATATAGTTCTTTGATATGGGCCTCATGGGCCTAGCCTCATGGGCCTACACATATACACTAACAAAGCACCATATGAATGAATGCTACGCAACTATCATACACATGTACATGTACTTGGATACGCATTTGCGCTATACCACAAGTTAGGTTCTTCCCCCGTGAACCATATGAAATGAATGCTAGACAGTTTTAAACAAAAACAAATTGAGTAGACTTGAACATATTAAGCCCTACTAACCTACAATTTTAGGTAATTTCCTTGCAGTGTTCGCTTCTACCTTTTGGGACTGCAGCATCCAGGCACGGCCAAAAAAAAAGAAAAGGGCTGAACAAACGTCTATGGCGATCTCAGCCCTTGGTCCCTTTATATCTACGGCTCAACTTTTTCGGACGGGCTCTAGGAGTGCTTTCGGCAGCTAGGCGAGGGCTCGAGCCCCGCCTCGCCCCAAGTGCTAGCTTCGTCCTTGGCAGCAACACAACTGAATAGCACTGTTGCAATTACTGTACAGCAGCAGCACATCCTGTTGTCCAATATGTTTCAGACCTTAGTGAAAATGCATGGCATACCTGGTAGCCTTATGCCTAAGCGAAATCTTGTCCAACTGGGAGAAACAGCCAACATAAGCCGAGTATTCCATTGGCGTTCCAAACTTGGAATTTCTGAACTCATTGTAAAGTTCATGCAAGTCTAGGTAACGCCAAAAGCTTCCTATCAAAATGCAGAACCAGGTCATTAGCAAACCCTAATTAAAACTATTGTGAGAATGGTAGGAATATTAACAGCAAAAATGTTGTGAATATGCTACATGATCTGGCAGGAAAAGAACCACACAGAGGGGCTTAATCAAAAAAGGAATAGAACATTGAATGATTGTCAGGTTATTGATCATTCTCCATCACAGTTTCAATCATTGCCTAAATCTAAATCTTACCATCGACACCACCAAAATCCCGCAAGAGGAATCAAATAATCCTGCAGAAATTAAAGTACACATATCACAACAGAGATACCCTCAGCTTAGGCTAAAACAAAGAGATACTAAAAATATGTAGTGAAAGGAAAAGGAACCACGCTGCTTAGGCTAAAACAAAGACTATAACATAGCACAAACATATTTCAATTTGTTTCAAACAATTATAAAAATATGTATTCAGGTAAACTGCAATAATTTTAGAATAACAAGTTATTAGCCCTCATATGGCTCATAATAAAAAAGGCACACAAATTATAAAGCAGAGTTACAGGCAACAAAAAAGGTGACAATACCTCGCCAGTGAATTCAATAATTGGTTCCTCCTTTAAAAGCTCTTCATAGTCATCAGTTGTACTGACAAAACGGGCAGACAGGTTCCGTCGATGATAATCACGGATCTTTAAGCAACAAAACATACTTAAGTCAAAATTCACAAATAAACTAAGAAAGACTAGAAATTTGCTGATAATGAATATCACGGATCTTTAAGCAACAAAACATACTTAAGTCAAAATTCACAAAAAAAACTAAGAAAGACTAGAAATTTGCTGAGAATGAATATATGTTTGCTAGCACAGTATCTCTGAAGACAAATTAGGTTCGACAACCAAGGGACAATGGATTTTTTTTTTTTTAAAAAAAATTCATGTACAGTACCAACATGATGCAAATCTAGCAATAATAATAGGGAAACCGACCAATGTCTGATCCTGATCAATTCAATTTCGAAAGCTTACTTTGGAACAGCAAAAAATATGGTTACCCAAAACACCCCCACCCCCAAACCCACAACCTGGAAAAAAGAATCGCTTTGTGAATTGCAAATTAGAATTATATGGATGAAATCTTGGTTGCTGTCAATTCATTCTGTTTTCAAATTGTCGACTTTTTGGATATTCACACGGATTATTTGGTTAAAAAACATCACCATCAAGTCCGTCTATTGATACATAATATGCACCAACCTGTTTCTGATTGTCGTATGGGGGTTGATGCGTTTTCACTTTTCAGAGGTTCGCAATAAGATGCTGAAAATATTATACGCATGGAATGGTATTGGGAATTTGGGAAGGATATTAACATTGAATAAGACTTGGTTAAGTAGCATGTCTATATATACAATTACAACGGGATTTTTACTTATTAGCAGGAGTTCATAATAATATGAAGAGATGAACTCTATCAGGTTAAAATTCTTCTGGCAAGGTGGATAAGATAAATTCAACAGTATATCATATGGCTAAGTTGGAATGGTACTGTGGTGGTCAGACCCATGGACCAAAGTGGTCTTGGGATAATTGAGAACAAGATTACGAATGAATTATTTACAAGGCAGACAATGGCATGAAGAAACTTTTTTTTCCTGCAATGATATATGGATCGGCTCTGTACCTTTAAAAATCAAGTACCCTGGACAACATAAAATTTTCAAAAGAACCAAGTGCTACTGGCTGAATATTGGACTGAAGATGATTGGGATATAAATTTCAGTGGGTCTCTATCCTCATCAGACTACAATGCATGGGTTACTTTGATGGCTGCAGTTCACTACCAAATCTCTGTACAGGCTTTTAACTGATGGAGGGATCAGTGACAGTATGACAAAAGGACTTTGGAAATAAAAACTGCCCATGAAAATTAGTTTCTTCCTCTGGCAGCTCTCTTATGGTAAATTACAGGCCGCAACAGTTTTGAAAAGAAGGGCCCAGAAAGGTCATGTGCATTGCTCTCTATGATGAACCTGAGAAAATAGACTATATTTTCCTTTAGATGTCCTATTGCTAGACTTGCATGGTACAGTTTTACAGAGGCTTTTGGTTGGGACTCTCATCCCATTTTTGGATCTGACTTAATGGAAAGTTATGCTAGAACCTGCATTCTTTTCCTTTGCAGGCTTGTCATGGTCAACTTGTAAAACATGCAATAAGATGACAGTTGAGAGGAAGATTCATAGCCACCCCTCTGAAGTGCCGTTTTATGCTATCTTTTCTGCAGAAGTGGGTGGAGCTACTCAAACCGAAGGACCAAATTAGAGTGGAGACAATCACGGAGATCACTTGGAAATGGATGAACAACTTCAGGCCTTCGGCTATTCCTGTCCTGAACATTAATGAGCTTTAGTTGTGTTGTAATAGGATAGGTCTTTCCCGTTTGCTTTTGTTTGTGTTTGCAAGCTGTTATTTCTAGCTGGAGCATTTGCATCGTGCGTTATTGCTATCTTAAAAGCATAGGAGACTCCTTTCAAAAGAAATACATAATATGCAGCATCATGTGCTTTGGTGCCAGAGTAGTGAGTACTGGAATCCATTTTGTCAGAGTCAGGCAAGCAGCTAGGCTAAGATATATATACCTCTTTGAGCCTTTCATAGTACTTGCTAAACAGTCCACTTTGTGTGGGCGCAGTAAGATGAGTGTTGATCTCATCCTTCCTAGCATTGTCCTTGTCTTCATAGATTTCCACCTAAATAAGTCATAAGCAACATTAGCAAAATGAGATCATCACTGGAAAGCAAAATCTCAATTTCACAAGGGCGGTTCCCCACTCAAACCAAAAGAGAAAAGACGAAAGAGACAGAACGGTACAGAAATAACCCTCGCCCAAACCTCAAGTGAAACAGCACAAGTCAGCTTGTGCCAACTACAGAAGAAGAAAAATTCGCGGGAGAGCCGGATATCTAATTCCTCATACGCTCAGAAGCCAACCTTTAAGATTCGACAGAAACCGTAGATATCGAAGGTATCCAAATTTCGCCTAGTTAACCCCCAACTGTAGATAGACTCGAAACCCTCTCAGAGAGGTAAGGGGGACGTACGAGCTTGTCGGAGGTGGAGACGACGAGGTCGAGCATGTGGCGGACGCGGTGGGACTGAAAGAGGCGGTCGCGCGGGTTGGCGGGCTCCCGCTGCAGTTCGCGTACCGCGAGCCGCTCCAACCTCTCTAGGTCCTCATGCGCCGCCCGCGTCGCCTCCAGCACTGTCGACGCCATGGCCCGCCTGCTAGGCTACAACCGCCTCCGGTGCTTTTGTACAAGAGGCCGGGTGTCGTGCAGCGCGGCCGAGAGGCGGGAGGGGGAGTTGCGACGGGTAGCTAGGGTTTTGGGGATTTCGATTTCGCGGTTCGAGGAGGACGACGAGACGACGCGGCGCGGCCCCCGGAGAAGGCGCGTGTGCTCTGGGCCGGCTGAGGGGCGGCGCACGGCGATAACCGGCACGCAGGGCGGTGTTAAATTAAGGAGTCAGGCAAATGTGCATCCAACCTTCCCAATAGGACAGTTAAGGTAGGTGACAGTACGGTTTTGGTGGTGATGGGAGCGGTGATCTGCCCCCATGGTGACTATGGGTTGATTGGTTCACGCTGCTGTTTGCCACGCTGTGTCCGTGTTGGCTTGGCCACACTTGGCACGACACAGGGCATGCAGCAGCAAGCGACAAACTTGGCAGTGCATGAGCAGTCGCAAGCGACAGCAACAAACGCCAAAAATGCAGTGGTCAGCCTCGTTTCACGCATGAACCAGACGGCTGCTCCGGTTTCTATGGCAAGCCACACATGTGGCAAGGCGAACTATGGCGCCAAACCAAACAAGCTCAGCTCATGCTGTACTTCGACGGTAAACGGTTGTGGGTGAAGGATACGCTAGGCTCACCCTGTTCACCGGTTTGTACAAACCGGAGACTAGCCCGCACCCGTACTTAGGGGCGCGTTTGGTTCACTTCTGAGACGAACCAAGTTGTATTGAGACAGTCAGACTATAGGCAACCAGGCCGAACGCATGCACCATGATGGTGTTTGGTTACCGTAGTACCAGAGCGTGGCTGTTCGGGGAGTTTGTTTGGTTCGCTACATGCATGCATCGCTTGTCTCACTGACATGGCCCATCTGCATGCTGTTGCGCTCGCGAGAGCCTGACCGTGTAGAAATGACCATTTTGGGCGTATGAGTTCACCCTGGCTCAAGAGTGAATCTTGCACCGCATAGGACACGCCACAACCTCCAACCAGGGGAACCAAACACGGATGCATCTACGAGCTCGGCCGCGGCGTATCTGAGCAACCAAACACTCCCCTAGAGGAACCGCCAAGCACACTTACCCCGGTTGGAGCGGTTGTCGATTTAGCCAAAACCGTTGACAAAAGGAACAACGGAAAGGAAAAAAAAAAAAAAACTCCTCGGCAAGGTCCGCGGCGGTCTGGCGAGGAGGGCGGGCGAGCCGGTGCGGTGTCCGAATGGCGGGGGTCTGGCGGACCGGGGCGACGGCGGTGCGAGGCGGAAATGTTAGGTCAATTCCCGACCGGTCGGCGCCGGAGGTCGTGCCGACCACCTTGCCCGCCCACGGCCCGACCGCCCACGGCCCCAGGCCCGCACCGAGGCGAGACGGAGGGCCGTCGCTCGCGCCGGGCCCGGAGGCGGGCGGCGACGACGGGACGAGGTGACGACCTGAGACGGCGGCGTCGCTTTAGGGTTGCCGACGGGGCGCGCTTTAGGGTTGCCGGACGACGCCGCCGCGGCGGTTAAGGTTTCGGGCGGGTTCCATTGCCTCCATCCTCACCGCGGCTATAAAGCCCGACGGCTGCTGGCGCGGCCGTATCGACACGGGCGGCGGCAGCGGCTTGGCGGCGATGAGCTCGGCGGCGGGCGCCGCCGTGCTCGGGCGCGGGAGACCCATCCGGTGGGTATGGGCCGGCGACGGGGAGCTGGAGGTATTCCATGGCGGAGGATTCGAGGTCGACGGAGAAGAAGAAGAAGAAGGAAGGGAGGGAGGGGAAGGGGCTGCGCCGCCGGCGCCGTAGGGGCTCGCCGAGCTCTCCGGCCCGAGCCCCTAAGCGCGCCCCGGCGGGGCGAGCGGGGCGGGCGGGGGCAAGGACGGCCCGGCGGGGGCGGGACGGCGATGGCGATGGGGAGGGACGGCGGGGCGGCGGGCCGCTAGGTGGGCCGCTGGTCGGCGCTAACACGCCCGTCGAGGCGGCGGCGCGGACCAGCGATGCGGGGGGCGGACGGAGCCACGGTTGTGCGAGGCAGCGGGGGCCGCGGTTGTGCGAGGTGGCGGCGGCGCAGATCGGGCTGATGTGGGGGCGGTGTAGCGGTGGATGGGCAATCCAAAGGGCCCACCACTCGTTCTTCTATGTCGCTAAGAGATGCCCGGTCGATTTGTAGAATAGAGCACTGACCCAGCGAAAACCAAGAGACCAACCCGTAACCAACTCAGACAGGTAATTGAGAATGCGACTTGGGTTACAAAACCAGTCAAAACCATAAACCCGGACCATGAACAAATTGACGCTAGGCAACGAAGAATCAACCAGAGAGTACCTTGCGAGTGGGTAACTTCGACGAAGACTAGCGGAGCCACCACCAGGTGGATGGTCCATGCAGCCTTCTATGCCGGGCTAAACCAGAGCGCAACGGGATAGCCCTTCGTGATTGCTGGTATCCTTATGGACCGGATACCTTGAAGGTGGTGGCCTGGCTTGTCGCGATGGGATGCTTTTTGCCAAAGCACAAGCAGAGCAGTGACAAATCTGCAAATGGAGACAGATAGCCAGGAACATGCAGGCGTGGAAAACAGGGAACTTTCAGAGATCTTATCTTGCTCCGATCTTGATGGAGATTCAGGATATTAGTTTAGTTTTTCAAGCCTTTACTCTATTGTATGCAAATAATGAATTCAGGTTGGGTGAGTGGCAGCATTCCCCGACGCATCTGTTGGCTACAGATTGTAATGACCATGCTCTTTGATGAATGAATGAGCCCCGTATTCGCGAAAAAAAAAAAAGCAGAGGGTGCCGCTCCTATACCTCGACAAAAAATCGCCATGTCCCAGACTCCTCTCTTTTATATTTGAGCAATTTACTCTTATATATCTACATTCTTTTATATTCGATGCAAAACTATTTATGTAGGATAGAAACAGGACTAGACACACTAGGTGAAAGAAGCGACGGATCTAGAAAAAAAATGTTTAGTGGGGTATCCCAAACCCAAACAATGCTAATATACAACATTTTTTAGCCTTTTACATAACAAACAACTTAGATAAACAACTGATAGTGCATCATAAATCGCATAAGAAGACGAACTGATCATAGATCGGTTGGTTAGGTCTATCGTGTGGTGGAAGCTGTCCATCCGGGTTCAAGTCCCCGACTTTGGCATGTGTGCTTTCGTATTTTCAATGAATTTATTATAGGATTAGCCGGTGTTATGCTTTTAAGCGGTAAGCGATGTTCCAATCGACAACGAGGCGTCTCGTGGTGAGTTCGGGAATCTCCGGATCCGGCTCGGTCCTTTGGAGGTGCTCATAGTTTATGTATGTGTATTTATAGGGGTTTATTAAGAGCAATCTATATACATGAAAAAATAAATCAGTTTCTGACTTCCAGGGTGGCCAAATACATCACATTGACTAAACTCCACTCTTCGGATCTTTGGTTGATTTGTGCTGTCATTAGTGACTAGAGTGTTGATTTACCACTTGAACTACGAACAATGTTCTTTTGGGCATTTTGGACAATCTGATATTTATCCTTAATCAATTTTGAATAATTCATTGTGCATAAAAAAATCAAATCTAATGAACAATAAAACAACCCATAGTCGTTAAGACTCGAAGCCTCATGTTCAACCTCCGTCTATACAAGTGTTTCATGTCCCCAACCGCTCCTTCAACCTTTGTTACCACATTATAGTTTCCACTTTTGTGATAATTCGAAATTACTCAATAATTCAACTCCCTCTCTAGACAATATTTGGATTTTGTTGGCTAGTAATTAATTGGGTGCCCTAATTAATTCTTGTATGTTATATGTAGCGGCTGCATTCATGTAGCTTTAGGCCCAATCACATGCTGCATCACCCCCCCTACAATTTTGGGGAAGGTTTGACATGACTTTACCGTCTGTTTGGTTGCGGGGTGAGTGGGTTGGAGTGGCTCCGACCCTTGTTTTTGGGGACGGCTCTAACCCATCACATGTTTGGTTCATTTTTGGGTTGGGGATGGGTTCGCTCCAATCTGCTGTTTGGTTGGAGGAATTGAAAATCGGGATGGATGTCAAGATAACGGCGTTACTGCACACATTTTTCATTTGAAACCTTGCACATCACAGATATTAAATAAGCCTACATATAAAAACTTCCCTCACTAGCAAATAAGCATCGAAACCCCGAGAGAGAAATCAAATTCCGTTTACGCCCTTATCTTCTTCAACCTACGGAGAAAGCAATCTCCGACGGAGGGAACCGCTCGGGCTCGGCGATTCAGCGCCGGGGTTGCCGAGGCGCCGGCGAGCGAGGAGGGGACCGTCGGGCGCTGGCTTGACGTCCGCGCCCGGGCCGATTCAGCGCCCGGGGCCGCGCCGTCCGCGCCCGGTTGCGTCCCGCGACGGGCCGGGCGAGCTAGGGTCTCGCTTCCACGCCCACGGGGAGCGGGCGCCCGGCCTCCTGCCGCCCGCCGCGCGCGCCCGCCCGCATCCGGCCGCGTCGTTGGTCTCCCGCCCACGGGCGAGCGAAGTTCGAGCCAAGCACGGACGGAGAAGACGGAGGAGAAGACGGAGTGGGTGAGGAGCGCGGGACGGCGTAACCCGAACCCGGCGAGCGGCTCCGTTCGCGAGATTTGGAGGGATCGTTCCAACCCGCATCCGAGAGGAATATTCTCCTCCTGGAGCCAACCCAACCCTCCTCATCTACATCCAAACGAATTACGGGAGCGGGTTCGCTCCAACCCATGGGTTAGCTCTCCAACCAAACACACGGTTAGTGTGAGCCTACGAGGCACGCCCGTTCAATGAGGAGAGTTCTAGGTGTGTTTGGTTTGCCGGACGACCTGCTGCGAATGATCCGAACCTTACATCCCCGAGGCTGGCGCTGGCGTTTGGTTATGTCACAGCGTGAATCCGTCCATCATCAACCAATTCCTTTTCCCCGCTGCCTCATCTCTCCCAAACCCTCGGACGACATGGTTTGTGACCAAACCAAACATGCACACGTGATTGTCCGAACGAATTGGTCCATGCCGAATGAGTTGGTGCCAAACGAGATGCTTGGGCAATCCAAACATGCTGATCTCCGACCTTCGTGTGTGTCGCAAATAGTACCCGCACCATTTCTCCCTTTCCTGTGCGAGAGAGACTACTCAAATTTTATTTTGCTGTAGTATTTCAAGGTCCACGTTTTTCATGCCCCACTGAAGTTGAGGAAAAGAACAACCAACTGGGCAACTGGTCACGAGTTTACGACGCACCGTAGTCTACCAAACCGATTGCAAAAGTACTCGCGCGCAGCGGCAGGCGGCACCGGAAGCTCAACGTGTCTGACGCCCTTCCACTTCTACACCTCTCGCAGACTCATGAGTCTACCAAGACTAGTGCAACGGGGGTGTTTGGTTACCCAACGCAGTCCACCACACCATGTGCCGCAACCACGGGGAGCAAGGCAGGTGTTTGGTTGCATGCCCACCTCGTCATGCTACCGTCTGTGACGGCCACCACTCCTGCGGCTGGTGTTTGGTTGCTGTCATATATGTTGCGGTCGTCAAATTTGCCGCCTAGCCTTCGGCGTGGTTGCTGATAGGAGTGTGGCGAGCCACGAGCAAACGAAAGAGCTGCGGTGGCACCACAACTCACGAGGTAGACTACGGTGCAAACCAAACAACCCCGACTCTCTAACAAATAGGTAGTATCATCTGCTCCCTTCGTCAAAAGAAATAAACTACAATTATATGTATTCCCTCACTATTAGAAAACTTTTTAGGACAACGACATGATCACCAAAGCACAACTTTGACTCCCTTTTCTATAAAAAAATATTTATTGGTAACTTATATATGCATATTTTTATGAAAGTAATTTTCAAAACAAATCTATTAATATGATTTTCACATTACCAAACTCAATGACATAAAAGTTATTTGTCATTTATGTTCCCAATGTTTGACCCATACTTTTTCTAAAACATCATCTAACAGACTAGCAGTGATACAGAGGGAGTAATTCATACACCACTAGCATTTAATGAAAACTACAATTATATGTAACTCAAGTTTAATTAAATTTAGAATAAATAGTATTAATATTTATATCTCCAAATATAATATATCTGTAATTAATTTAATGACACTTATTTTCTATCATAAATAAATAGTAATATTTTTCTACAATTTTTAAATTATTTGAATCCAAAAAATAAGAATTGTATATATTTTTTTGTGGAATGGATGGAGTACCACTCTGCCACGCTTTACCATTCTTCCAGAAACAAAACAGGAAGCCGGACAAAGCTACCTACGGACGGAAGGAGAAAGCTCGTACAGAGCCCACCCACACCACCACCATGGCGGGATCCGCGTTGCTCAACGCTCTCGTCCTCCGCGCGCCATCCCCATCCCCATCCCCGACGCTCTCGTCCTCCTCGTCTAAGCACCGCATCGCCGGCGCCTTGGCGTTCCCGAACCCGCCGAGCTTCCCGTCCCTGCGTTCCGCGCGCCGCGTCGTCCTTGCTCGGGCGGCGGCGGGCGGTGGTGACCCCGAGCCCGAGGACGAGTGGGGGCCGGAGCCTGAGGGCGGGTCGGCTGTCACGGCGACCGCGGTGGCGGATGCGCCGGAGACGCCGGAGGCGAGAGGGTCGCGGAGCTCAAGGCGCAGCTCAAGGACGCGCTGTACGGCACGGAGCGGGGCCTGCGGGCGTCCAGCGAGTCGCGGGCCAAGGTGCTGGAGCTCATCACGCAGCTCGAGAGGCTCAACCCCACGCCGGCGCCTACCGAGGCGCTCACGCTCCTCAACGGCAAGTGGATCCTCGCGTAAGAAACCGCCCTCCTCTTTTGATCCCGGTCTCTTTTTTTCTTCCCCCTTTGTCTCTCTCGTGGTCGGTGAAAATCATCTGATCCTGTCCTGGATTTATAGGACACAAGAGGGCACTAATTTTACTGGAAATTTCATTTCACCATAACTGGGGAATTTGCTGTCCCCGTCCTTTCTAGCTTCACTTCTGAGTTTGGTACAGCGATTGATAGAAAACTTGCATAATTTGGTATTTGTGTTGTCAGCAAAGCTTCTACAAATCTGCGTTTGCTTTAAATTGGTGAAACTGATCTCATGCCTTTTAATGCTTATTACAAGTGGGCGCTAAAATCTGCTACTCTGCAAACTGTTTGATCGATACTAGAAACTGCATAGTTTGAGTGGGACAATTATTGTTCAAGTTTCTTTTGGATTTACCTCTCAGATTGGTATCGGCTGATGAAAAATTGTTAAGAATCTTCTACGAACTGATTCTTTCCAGTCTTTGATTTTTGAGAAAAATACTTTAGATTCAGAAATCGCTTTGTCCTACTCTAGCTAAACTAAGATCGTCGGATGCCTTTCAAGGTTCACAATACAACCCAAAGATGCCACAAAATTGTGTGGTTCAACAACAAATTTCACTTCTGTGGTTAATTAGGCTTATTCACCTGGTAAATATTTTGAGCTTACAGAGCACACATACCTAATTGGCTTTCAAGTATGCGGCATGCGGTTTCAGTTTTGATCTGCAGATGCACAAACCTACTTGTCAAACAATGTCAGTTGGCTGTTGCTATCACTTTGCTGAGAATGTACCAATTATGATTTTTGAACTGGAAGAAAAATAAAATAAAAGGAATTCTATCAATTTTTATTTTCCACTTCACTTCTTTGATCACTGCACATGTAGTCAACATCGTGACTAACAGAATTCTGGGAAACTGACCAACTAGAATATCGCACAAGTCCATTGAAGTGAAACTCTTCTTAACTTACACTGCTGCTCTGCTTAAGAATCTTAGGAGTCTGATTGATTATGTGATTTCAGGTACACATCATTTTCCCAACTGTTCCCACTATTGGGGTTTGGTAATCTGCCTGAGCTCGTGAAGGTGGAGGAAATATCACAGACCATTGATTCTGAGAACTTCACAGTGCAAAACTGTATCAAATTTTCAGGACCTTTGGCTACGACCTCAGTTGCCACCAATGCAAAATTTGAAATTAGAAGCCCCAAGCGTGTGCAGGTGAGATTCTGTAGTCCATCTAAGTATCCATTTTTCATCTATGACTGGAAGCAGTGTACCATGACTATTTCAGACACTCGCATGCATTGATGTTCTTAAATCTTAGTTCCAGGATGATTCACAAATTGCTCCCTCGATTTAATAGCGTTTCTCATGTTGGCATACCTAGATGGCATAATATATAAATATGTAATGAAGTTGAATTGAATTTGGTGCCTTTTGGATATGCAACAAAGACTCACCCAATTTTGTAAAGATTTACTTCTTGTGATCACAAATATAAGAGTTTTCTCCTAAATTAAGTATCTTTTTCCTTTGACTATCAATATCAAAGATTTGATATGAACTAACATCATAAGATCAGCTTTACTAGTTCATTATGATCTATATTTTCATATTCTAATCCTTTCCATCGAAGGCTTTTATTTGTAGAGAAATTGTTAGTCAAAGTGTCATATTAAAGATTGTGTTGATGTCCGAATGGACTTTATTTTTTTGTTCGGAGGTAGTACAAATTGAGTACTTGGATCTCAGAGTTAAATTGAATACTTGAATCTCAGAGTTAAATCGAATACTTGAATCTCATAGAGTGCCGGGCTTGTTTTTGCAAGATTGAATACATGGATTTCTTTTAGAGTTAAATGTTTACTTGCTATAGTGTAGCTATATTGCATGAAGGAACTAGAGCCACTGAGCCAGAGTTGGCTAGACCTCCATTAAATGGGGCCTCAGTTGATCTTGTGGTTGTACGGGGTTGAAAGGGCTTATTGCTTTCAACCCTACCAGCAGTACTGCCTACCAGGAGGTCTGTTCCCAAGCAGAGATAAGGCAGTTTAAGATCCAACGCCTGGGAGTGCTCACAACACCGAAACTCTGCCTTGGAAACAAACAAATAGGGCAATGCATGCCTTCATAAACCCACTTGCCATCCTTGAGCATAGAACTTCTGAGTGAACTCTGCTATAAATGGTTCTGACTGAGCACATGATTCTGAATCCTTGCAGATCAAATTTGATGAAGGCATTGTTGGTACACCACAGTTGACCGACTCCATTGTGCTACCAGAGAAGTTTGAATTGTTTGGACAGAACATCGACCTGAGTCCACTGAAAGGCATATTTACTTCTATCGAAAATGCAGCATCCTCGGTTGCAAAGACCATATCTGATCAGCCTCCACTGAAAATACCGATCAGGACAAACAACGCCGAATCGTGGTTGCTTACGACCTACCTTGACGAAGAGCTCAGGATCTCCAGAGGCGATGGCAGCAGCATCTTTGTGCTGTTCAAGGAGGGAAGTACTCTTCTAAACTGAGATCCAAATCCCGAGGATATGATCAGGGGGTCGTTGAAGATGAACCTTGAAGTAGCTATACTGGTTATGCCTTTCTTTTCTTATAGTAATATACTACGTTCCAATATACTCCGTAAGTCAATTCCTAGAATCATCTAAAGTCAGACTATCTTTAAGTTTGACCCACTTTATAGGAAATGTAATATCATCTATCGGTTTAATCCCCAGGTTATGTATATATCACCCAAGATGCTCCATGCAAGTTAAATACTTAAATGATATCACAAAAATCACATTTTTCTTGTATGGAGTTAGATTTTATTTTATTTTATTTTATTTTATTTTATTTTATTTATATCAAAGGCGTAGCTATCTATGGGATCTACAACTTTCTAGCTTTGAGCTTTCTTACAAGTGTACTGGTCGCGTACCAGAGCTTATATTCTTTTGATTTGAAAACTATAACTTTGTTATATGATGCAGATAAAGATAAATTTTTATATAAAATTAATGTGAAAAATCTTGTATATTCCAAACGGACCCCAAGGTTCCTAGCCACGTCGCCTCAATTCCTGGCCGTGAGATCGGGCGCGGGACGGTCCGGATCGTCGTGCGAGTACCGGTTATTTTTCAAAAAATAACCCTTAAACTTTACGAAATTAACCAACAGTCCAAAGCCCCTTTTCGTCTGCACCCATCCGCCGCGAAGTTTTTGGGACCGTGCTCCCTCGTGCCGAGAGCGGAGTAGACGACGGCGCCGGCGACCGGCAAGGAGACGCGAACGCCGCCCTTCAGTCCTAGCTCCCAGATCTCGCGGTCCCCTCCTCCCTCCCTCCCTTCCTCCCTCCCCAGGCGGCAGCGGCACGAGGTGGCGGCGGGCTTCCTCTCTCCCTCTCGGACGATGTGGCGTCGCACCGGGCGGCCCCGAACGCGACGGCGTCCCGCGCTGTGCGCTGCCATCAACCCGGCCGTGGCCGCCCTCTGGTAACACACGCTGCGACAAAGGCGGATCCGCTAGTGCCTGCGGCCACCGCCACCACGCCCGACGCGGGAGGCACGACGGGCGCAGACGCAGCGCTGCTCGGTGCCAGCGTGCATCCCAAGGAAAGTGGAGCCGGCGTGAGTCGCACTTCCGTCGGGAGCGCATCATGGCGGAAGAAAAGGTGTGAATGCGTTAAGAATAGAAGGGAAGTGGAGCCGGCGTCAAAAATAGAAAGTAAAGAGGAGCCGGTCACCATGCAGACCGATCAGACAGGATCTGGTTAGTGGCTAGGAAAAGAAAGAGATTAGAGAGGGTCCTTGATTTTAGGAGCAATTGGCTTGTAGTTTGTTTGGCCGGTTGGCCTATTTATCTCTATACGTGAACTCTTCAAGAAGCAAGCAAAGTATTACCAATAAATCTCTCTCTCTCCCAATGTCTCTCAAGCGTTTAGGGCTGCTACCCTAGAACTAAGCCTGCGGTAGAGGGATATAACCTCACCGTAGAAGACACTATCGTCATGGATCCAAGGTCCATGACACTCTGTGATATGGATTTATGGGATTAGTGGAGGCTTTATGAACGTTGATTGGGCTATAAAATTTGAGGTATGCCCGCTCACAAGGTGCATATCCAGGACTAGATGGCTCGCGTGTACGTACTAAAATCAGAGAATTATTTTTTCACCTTTTTATCACTACTCTTGAACAATGTGGGCAAGCAGACAATTTAGATAACGTAATCCACAATTCTGTTTACATAACACAGCACAATACAATGGATATCGAGCTGCCATAAGCAAACCATCTTTTATATACATTTCGCGTCCTAATTGTAGTGTCAAGTTCCAACCCTAAGTTCAAGAAATTCTTTGTTCATATTCTCTTCATCAATGGCCCTGTTTGGATCCCAGGGTTAGAGCTAGTTTGGGCTAGTTTTAGCTCAACTAACCCCAAAGGGATCCAAACATGAGGGGTTAGATTGGACTAAATGCAACTAGCCATCCCAAAATAATTAGCCCATCCATGGGGTGTATATTGGGACTAGTTGGGGCTGGTTTTTTAATGGGACCACATAAAAGCTCACTTTTCTCTCTCTTTTTGAGCCACTAAATAATTAAAAATGTACATTTAGTATCAAACTAGCCCAAGGATCCAAACGCATCTAGAGCAAGAGCTAGTTTGGAGCTAAAGCTAGAGCTAAAAAACTAACTCTAGCTTTAGCCTGGGCCAGAGTATCCAAACAGGGCCAATGATATTTAGGCCACTCTCAGCCCAGCTCAAACAGGTTTACCTTCCATTCTTCTCATTAAACTGATGCTTCTTTCTGTCCTTAATTTCAGGAATTAAATCTCCTAAAGAGTATCTTAATTTCAGAAGTATGTACATGCAATCCTAAAATTTTGATTATAATAAAATTTCTCCTATTATATACTTTTATCTGAATATTCAACTCTGCATGGAAGAGCTAACGATCTTGCCAGCTGTATAATCAAGCTCCGGTCACAACTCGCTCCAGATCTACCCAATCAGCGCTGATATGCATTATCATATACTTATTCTCTTTTCCTGTACGTTAGTTATATATTGATTTAATCCTTCTAAGAAAAGTTATTGATTTTATAGTGCAGATTCCTCAAGGGATCCAAGTAATGTCAAATAGCAAAATAATTTCATACCTAAGCCTTTTCCTAATAATTAGGGGGCAAATCCTGGAGAAAGCTCAATTCCATTCAACTTGATCTGTACTTATATACCTACAGAACAGAATCAATTTGGTCTTCTAATTGTATGATCTGAGTTATTGCTAATGTTGATCCTTAGACCCAAGGATCGTCACACCATCACCTTTTTCTTCTTAAGATAGTTTCTATTCAAAAATATATACTTCAACTGAAAATTTGGTAAGTTATTACTATGTTAGAGATATATTCATGTAAGCTACCAACCTTATGTATACACTGCACTAAGCTAAAAAAAATATATACTTGTAGAAACTATCTCACATGTATTCATGAATAATAACCTATCATTTGCCTTCACATTTCATTGGAGCTCTACCATTTGGAGTTCACGTAATAATCGATCCCTTCCTACCAATACAAGATCATTTTGGATAGCTACAAACATCCACAGGCTGGTTTATTTCCAAGCAAGGCGCAGCAGCAAAGCTGCGCCTATTTTCTAGTGTATCAAATTCTAAGCCAAATAGTCTATTTCATGAAGTAAATTCTAATTCATCTTAAATAGAAAGATCCAAGCCGGCCACTGGAGTAAATTCAGTCTTCTTTTCTGTGGCACTATAATTAATCTATGCAACAACAGAATTTGCAGCAATACGATGCTTAAAACTGGGCGATGCTTGCTTTTGTTTCCTTTGTTCTAATAATTTTTTTGAAAGATATTTCTCATTTTGTCAACAATGTAAAGTACATCATCGCAAGTGGTATAAACTCCACTCGAGAATTTACACCCAAGAGCTGCAAGATCATAAGCAACCCTATTAGGGAGCCGCTGGTACAAAGGTTGTGAGAATTTACACTAATCTTACAATCTCTGAAATCCTCCACCATCAGTCCATTACATGTTTGATTTCAGTGATCACTCCTCACCTAGTTGACAGACTATGTTCTAATAAAATTTGCTACATAGATTTTTGGCATCTTTTTAAGAAAAATTGGTATGTTCGCCACTAAATATTTCCTCCGTCTTGACATAAACACAGTAAAATATATGCCCTTTTCACGCGAATAGATCTAAAAATGAATAATTGAATAATCATCAGGCAATCAAATGCACCAGATTCTCCTAATAGTCACAGGCAGCATAGACATTCACCAACCAACCCGGTGCATTTTCCTTGCTTCTACACCCGAACACTTAATTCTTAAAAATTTTAGAATAAAGGGAGCATTTGCCTGAGCACTTCACATGCATGCAGAAGCAGATGCTAGAAAACCGTCGATGAACAGAACACATATATATAAACATTCTTAAACATAAGATGAACCCTATAGCATAGGCCCATCAGTTGCCTAATACAGGTTCCACAATACGGCGGCAGGACACAGTAGAGAGGTTTTCTGTTTTCCAGCACATAACTAAGTAACTAACTACCTGGTCCATAGAAACCAGCACATATACATACAGATAGGTACTGAAATATAACTGGACATGATAAACTAGGAGCCAGACTACTAAGCAAAAGCAACCTTGACAGAACTACTTGATCTGCAGTTTTTCCCAGAAACCTCCTGCGTGAGACTCCACGAGCCAAGGCACTAATGCGCTTCAGACAGGACAGTCCTTAGACCAGTGCCCAGGCTGGTTGCATCGGAAGCACAGTTGGGCACTCCTCCCTGCCTACCGACCCATGAAGCAACCATTGAAATCACAGAACTCGGAATCTCAGATGAAGCTGATAGAGGAGTAGGCTTCCATTCTGACTGCACAAAAGCCTGTGGCACCCACACCTGTGGCACAGCCATAAGCATTACTGGAGGTTAGCAGGCTCTGTTTGGCTTCCAAATTGACAGAGCAATCATCCTCCAGAATGGGGTGTGAAACATCATTCAAAAGGTTGTTGGTCTCTTCCAGCTTCTTAACACCAATGATGATGCATCTCACATGCTGCTGACCATTAAAGGTTTCCTCATCGATTCTCAGCTTGAATAGGTATTCACGCCAAAGAACCGCCTGCATGATTCCTGTGAATCTCATGTCATCTTGTTCAACATTTCGTATCATGAAAAGCTCTTGCGCTGTGTGGCCAAATATCGCTTCACCAGCCTCTTGCAATGCAATAGCGTAAGTAGTACCAGTGTGATCCTTGATCTCACACGAAAGCACGTACCTGTACTCAAAATTTTCAGTGCACTGATTGCATCTATTACAATACCATGTCCCATCACCATTTCTCCTCACCTTTTTGTAACATCTCCTTTTTGTTAGAGGCAGATACGTACAGGTTGGGTACAATGTCAGATTCAGGTTGTACCAGATCACATAATTGCCTTTTTTTACTGTAACAGTCCTGTGTCTATTTATGAACATGCCAAGATCAAACAGAGGAAGTTCCCCATAATTGTCTTTTGCAATGGCTATATAATTGAGCCCTATTTAAATTGGTAACTACTTTCGTGCAGTGAAATAACTAAGGTCTCAGATGAATATGGATAGTCAAAGGGTCTAATATTAGTTAGCTGTGACATAACAGTACATGGTCCTCCAATGGGAGCATTTCGACGCAGCCCAAATACTGCCGGCCACTGACCCGCCTCATTTCATTTCCTGGTGGGAGAATGCTCAATCAAGGATCGTAAAAGATGAAAGGAAGCGTTTCAATGGAATGGTCCTCTACACCGTCTGGAATATATGGAAAGAGAGAAATAGAAGGATTTTTTCAAACGAGCTCCGTGACGCGCCAGGTCGCCCAAAGAATAAAGGAGGACATCGAGCAAAGGAAAAGGGCTCAAGTTTGGGGCGGGTGACTTCTTTTATGAGTTTTTCGCTTTTAAACTTTCTGCTCTTGGGCTTCCTTTCTGGCCGCGGCTAGGCCATCTTCTCTATAAGTATAACCTGTACATAAAAACTTCTTTCCCTATCTTAATGGAAAGGCAGAGCTCCTGCCATTTACTTTCAAAAAAAAATAACAGTACATGGTGTAGATTATCGTGATGTCACCATTGCCTTACATGTGACTTACATAATTGTTTCTCTTCCTATCTCTGAATAAAAAAATATTGTTTCCACATGTAGGTTGGACTGCCTTCTGATAGAGAGTATATATATAGACTGAAGGAATGGACGGAAAGGTAATGGTTATCAAGGCATCTTACTACTGCTGTCTCCGTGGTGAATGCATTTTCACTTGTATTATTGTCGAATTGCTACAGTGCATGGTCTATTTTTAGTGATCATCAATGAGCTCTATATAACTTCTGGGCTTGCAATATTCAAATAGGTTTACTATATAGTAGATGCCATATTAATGCTATATGTTTGTTTTTCTAAGCAAGACAATTAGGACAAGTGATTTTAGAAACAAAGCGTCATGTTGAACAAACTGAAAATCCAGTTGATATGTTGCACTCAAGGACGTCCTTCATGTTTGTGTTACTCTCACAGAACTTGGGCTCAGTTGCTGTTGGTTGTATATGCAACCCAACTTGGGCTTTAGTTCACGCTTTGTCATTCCAGAAAATTTTTGGTGTGCATTCAAGAAATCAGCTGGGTACTACTATCTTCATCTTGAACTATTGGTGTCATCAGCCATCTTAAAATTCTACTTATTTTTTTTTTTTCTATTTGAGCCATCTTAAAATTCTACTTATTTTCTTCTATTTGAGCCATCTTAAAATTTGGTGTCATCAGCCATATGTCATGTGTGGAAAAATCAACAGACAACTAAGATTGCACAGCTGACACTATTGCTTGTCCGACAACAGCCTAAGTGGAGTACTCTGAAACATGGATGCTAAGTTTAGGCAATATTGTTTGTCTGAAAAATTATACCTGAAGCACCACCTCTATTTGTTGTTGCGGCACGCTAACAGAGAAGTGAGCTTTCAGTTATTAACGCTAGACTGAGAACTATTACTAATCAGTAGCTATTCATGTCAACGACAAAAGCCTATGTTTCACTACAGTTTTCATGATTCTGTGTCTTCTCATTTGCTTCTATACCCACCTGGCATAATGGTCTTTTCTTTCTTTCTCTGTTTTCCTGTTCAGGAGAGAGTTTCAAGAAGTTGAAACGGCTCCTAAAGCTACAGACCTAAGATTGCATATTTGTGTGGGTGCCATATACATATCTTTGTGAGCATATGGTAATTCAATATCACTTTGTGGTTTGATAGTACAGACTGAACTTTTTCACAAAAGTTCTAGCTCTCTGAATATTTCAGAGGCATTGATTTTTAGTTATGGCAGATATACTCCAGCAGCCTGACTTCTAATAACTAGAGTTTGATGTTGCTTTAACAAGATAATGATTTACTACTAATAACTTTTTAATAAGCGAGTGATGAGAGATATCAAGAATGACTTGGTTCTGTAATGCTGTCAACTTGCATGATAGTGGGCGTCTTCATGTTTGAACTTTTACATAGTAGCAATTTATTAGCTTGCCAACACAGTTAGCTTCTCCCGTACATGTTTAATCTCATGGGATGTTTATTTATCCTTTTATTTGCCAACACAGTTAGACTCAATCGAGCAAAATATAACATACAAAAAGCAGCAATACAATTATCTTAATGTGTAATGCAGAAGTACTATCTACTTGCATGCTGCTGGTCGGTTTTCAGACTCTTTGTGGCCATCCTCATATGTTGAGAGGGACTGACTTTTGCCAAGTTTATTGAGGTTGTGTTTAATAGAGTACCTGCTGCATTATTGCACTGAAGTTTTTTTTACCATGTACAAAAAGTTACTGATTGTTTTTACGAACTGGTGAATTGAGGTCTAAAAGACATATGAGTTACTGATTCGTTTGTTGCTTTGCTCATGAGTGTATTAATATCCAAAATAATTTGTTATTTTGTGGGTTAGCTCTCAAGTTTCCAAACAAACCTTAATTAAATGGATCATTTCCCATTAACCTTTTCACTCTATTTTTCCAGTCCTGATTTTATTGCTGGTCAGACAAGTCCACATCAAGCTCCAACTTACTGTACCATGAGGTATACCACTGCCAATACTAATTGTACTACTCAACAACTAACTGAATGGATGGAAGAAAGATTTCAATTTTATTGACAACCAAATTATATATTAGAACAAGGAAATCATTCTGAACCAATTAAGGTGCTGCTGCTGGCCGCCGCCATATGGTAAGGCATTTCAATTTCAACATCAGCATGCCTCTAATGCCGAGTTCTAACATCAGTGTGGAAGCGTTTTCCTTCTTAATTGGAAAGACAGACAGAGAGAGAAAAAACAGAGGGCTTATTAACACCTTTGCTAAATCACAGAGACGAAGCCCTCCCTTCTCTTGCTGCACAATTTACTCATTCTAATGTATGTGGAACTGTGCTGGTTATCACTGTTCCGAATGGCCTTCCTAGGCTGAAACGTAGACAAAAAGGAGTGATTAAATAGGCTTCTAGAGGGGATTGGATGAGAAGAACAAGGGCTAGCAATATTCGGAGTAAAGTAGATCAAAGCACAAGGGTAAACGACACTGGTTGTACATATGTATGCCTGACACTGTATAAAAAGCAATCCATGCCACGCTACCGTGGAAACTGTATAACTATATTTGACCTCCTGCATGGTTTATAGTGTTCTGTTACAAAACAAATTCAGATTATGGTGATTATTGGTGAGGGATCCAGTATATCCTGATGACTCACTTTGATAAAATGGAATGTCTACAATCGTTAGTGCAATTTTGATTTCAGCAGTTACATTTATTGTAGAAGGCCATAAAATAGAGTTTACAAACCCGCGATATCCATTATTGATTGTGTTACTTACACAAAACTTGTTTGGATTAAATGTGACTTTAATATCATGGTTTAATTTCATAGTATTGTTATCTTATCGTGCGATCCATGTTTTTTATCTAAAATTTAGTTATCCCGTAGAAGAACGCACGGGCATTTAACTAGTCCATATATACATTACAAAAACAAACATTATATTTCATTTCATAACCGCAAACCACAACGACGAATATACAATTACACGTTGGTATGCCAAATGGTCATGGCACAGACATAAAAAACTTACAAGTCCACACTCCAGAGCAACCCTGTATTATCTAGATGTTTTCTTTCCTTTTCCTTTTCTTCATGTGCCTATGACCTTAGGTCAGTGCCTCGCCGCTCTTTCCGTCGTGGACGAACCTCTTCCAGTACCAATGTTTGGCCCAAATGACGCCCATGGACTCGAGCGGGATGCCCTTGGTCTCCGGCAGGAACAGCTCGATGAAGACGGTCATGACGGCGACCCAGGCGGCGTAGTAGGCGAAGGTGGCGTACTTGAAGCGGCAGAGCATGGCGAGGAACGACTGCGTCTGCACGAAGGTGAGGCCGAGGACGATGGACACGTTCATGGCCTGCCCCGCCGACCGGATGTCCACGGGGAATATCTCGCTCGGGATCACCCACCCCAGCGGCCCCCACGACCAGCCGAACCCGGCCGAGCACAGGCAGGTGAACACCAGCACCGCCACGCCGTACGGGTGCGCCATTGCCGCGTCGCCGCTCTTGCCGATCTTCGCCCCCATGATCCAGGCAATCGCGACCTGGCAGACGACCATCTGCACGCCGCCGACCATGAAGAGCACCTTCCGTCCGTACCGGTCGATGACGAGTGTGGAGAGCAGGAGCGCGGCGAGGTTGACCGCGCCGAGTATGACGGCGCCCATGAGCGCGGCGTTGCTGCCGAACCCGACGGTCCGGAACACGAGCGGCGCGAAGAAGGCGAGCACGATGACGCCCGTGAGCTGGAAGAAGGTGGGCACGGCGAACGCGAGGACCAGGTGCGGGCGGTACTCGCGGCGGGTGGCGATCCGGCGGAACGCGCCGTGCTCGCTCTGCCGCGCGGCCTCCACGGCCTTGGCGATGTCGTTGAGCTCCGCGTCCACGTCGGCGTCGGCGCCGCGCACGCGGGAGCAGCGCCGCGCGGGCCCGGTCGACGTGGCCGCGCATCAGGAGGCTGCTGGGCGTGTCGGTGAGGAAGAGCGCGCCGAAGAACATGAGGACGGCCGGCGCGCCCGCCAGGCCCAGCGAGACGCGCCAACCCCACGAGTGGTGCGCCGTGAAGTAGTTGACGACGTTGGCGATGAGCACCCCGAGCGCCAGGAAGAACTGGTAGCCCGCCGTCAGGGAGCCCCGCCACCGCGACGGCGCCATCTCCGCCAGGAACAGAGGCGCGGCCTGCAGTGTGGTTTCGCCAATTTAAATTTAAAATTAACAGGCCCTAATGGGCCTTTGAATACTCGCTGTAGTTTTTTTTTTTTTTTTTTTTTTTTTTGGGCCAACTTTGCCCGTTTGATCATCTACATGCCCGATCATTTGAGCCAAAGACACACGAGTCCTGACAAGCTGACTTTTGAACTGGGCAACATGCCGACATGCCATTGTTTGGTGTTGGCGATCGATCGATCTCGAGGGGAGCACCAAGCCAGCAAGGCGGAGACCCGCTGACCAGGTCGCGTGCCACGGTGGGGGTTGTAAACGGCGTACAGACCCCAATAGTCCAATCTACACAGTAGATTAGATTATGAAACAAATAAAGCTTCTCAACGAACTGTCGTTCATCTCCCAATTCTAAAGTACGATCAGAAAGAATCTCGCAGCTGATCTGCCACAGCTTCCATGCATGGCCCCAACGACAGTTCGTTGAGAAGCATACGGCCACTGTATCTCAACGAACCGTCCCTACTCTCTATCCCAAGCCTTTGGCATCGGCACGACGAGTACAGTTAGGCAATCAACTAGTGGCCATATATTACCTGCCGTATCGATCATTGTTGTCATATCCACT
The DNA here is from genome assembly GCA_015847255.1 of Hyparrhenia diplandra. NCBI lineage: Eukaryota > Viridiplantae > Streptophyta > Magnoliopsida > Poales > Poaceae > Hyparrhenia > Hyparrhenia diplandra. The sequence continues at coordinate 709,037 of JADLZK010010938.1, read as the reverse complement.
GTACTCTTTTTCTATATAAAAAAGGAAAATCTAATCCACTCCACTGTAGTACCGACGTACTCCCTCCGTTCCAAATTGTAGTTCACTTTGGCTTTTCTAGATACATTGATTTTGCTATGCACCTAGTTATATACTATGTCTAGATACATGGTAAAACAAATGGATCTAGAAAAGCCAAAAGTCAACTACAATTTGAAACGGAGGGAGTACTGGATAGGACAGTTCTAGCTTGGACTAACAAAAGTCAACAAAGATTACAGGTCAGCGAAGACATAAACAGCTCCTTTTTGTTTCTTCCCGCGGATCCCACATGCATGGCCATATGCATGCCCGCGTCACCAGTTTTGAAATCGTCGCCAAGACTACCGAATTATGGCCGGCACTCGGTTCTCTATCGTGGACTTGCCGTTTTTAATTTTATTTGAATGCACGCGCTTATTTAAGCAACAATCGCTCGAAAAATATCTTGGCAATCTTTAATTCTATCTATGACCTCTTTGTCACGAAATCTTTTGATGACCTCGTTATAGCTACGTACTTACTTGACTGTAAGCAGCCACTGATGTGGATATGTATAAGACTAAGTGAAAAAGTCTACCACGAGGTCCAATGACTGCAGTCGATCGGCGGCTCGCTCTACCCTCTGGCGCACACGGCACACATGGCCGAGCTCCGGATGATGCGGACAAGTGAAACTGACCTGGTTGGTGAAGCCGACGCCGAAGCCGAGCAGCATGCGGCCGACGATGAGCATGGCGATGTTGACGGCGGCTCCTGTCACGGCGCCGCCGGCGAAGAAGAGGGCGCCGCCCATGAGCATGACGGCCTGGCGGCCCATGGCCCTGGTCACGCGGCTGGCCAGGAGCGACGCGAACAGCCCGGCCACGTACAGCGACGACGTGAAGGCCGTCAGCGTCTGGCTGTCGTAGAGGCAGTACTCGTTCCCTTGGCCGACGACGCCATCCGCTCCAGCACGTGAGGGAAGAAGCGCCGCAGGAATGGCTCCATCTCCGAGACACCGCCTTTGAATTTGAATGAATATAACGGTGATCGAATTATGAACAGGTCAGGTAAACTGTTCAGAGTTTCAGAACAATCTAACAACTATACAGAATTTGTTGTTTTTGAACGTAGGATTTTCTGTTGAATTGTACGAAAGGAACTCAACAGCTGCTCCATGAGATTAGATGGAGCACAAGAATTAACGGCAGTAGCACGCGCACCTGAGATGCCGATGTCGTAGCCGAAGATGAGGCCGCCGGAGGCAGCCACGAGGCAGCTCATGAACACCGAGAGCGTCAGGCCGCCGCCGTAGTCCGTGGCAGGGCCATCGCTCGGAACAATGACACCTCCGGCCATCTCAGCTAGCTCTCACCTATTCGTCCCCCTGCCGAGCTAGCTAGAGAATCCCTGCTGTCCAGTTCCTCTACTCTTCGCTTTGTTTCGGGGATGCGAGAGGGAGGCCGGCTTATAGGCCGGGCTTCACCTCGGTTTTAAACTGCAATCATATATAAAGCACAAGCTAGCTAAGATCAACCCAGCCAGCAGCAGGCTGTAAGCCGCGTCCACGTTATTTGCAGCCACCTATTTAGCCGGCTAGTATTATGGTCAAGTACTTAATTAACTAGTAGTAATAGGCTGTAAGCATTTAATTTTTTTTTTATCTCACCTAGCATTCAGCCTACTAATATTAGAGCAAGTATTATAATACAGGCAGCAAGTCGGCTTTAAGGTTCCTTACAGCCTAGTTAGCTCTTTCCAATTAATATGTGGTCTACTTGTCTATCTCACATAGTTTCTTGGTTCTTGTGCCTAAGTCGGCTGTAAACTTATAGTCCGTTTTTCCTCTCTTCTCCTTTTTCTCCTCCACATCAGCATTTAGCCGGCTTAAATCCTTCCATAATACTTGCTCTTACGGCTTGTCGTTGGTAAGCTGGCTACAAGAGTTATTTCTGCTCTCGTATCTTGTGCTTGAGGTGGGCGAGAAAATAAACGCCGGCTCAACATTCTCTCTCCAACGTGACCAGTTTTTCTGTTGACATGGCTGCCATTTTGTCGGCCAGTACACACTATAATACTTGCTCTAATAAAGAAGTCTCACCAGTAGTAATATCAAAATGTCGAGATCACGTTTATTGGGGGGAGCAATTAATATGTTGAGTTAACTCAAATCATTCCATGTGCAGGGCAAGTCAGGAAGTCAGCACTGAAGATATTATCTCTTTGACTCTGTCTCCTATACATATAATCACTACTCTCTGTCATATGATATATCTATCCCTATCTCTACCTCTCCGCATCTACTACTGCTTCTATACTATGGTATTTGTGTAATGATCTCCCCCCCTCTCATGGAACGAGATCACCAAAAAAAAATGGCATCCCAAAAATAATTAAAAAAAAAAAACAAAAAACCATCCTCAGGATCAAGGTTTTGGAACAACTCCCAGTTGGAAATGGTTCACTGATTTGTATAATCTTGATAAGGTAGAATAGTTCTTCACTCCAATCTTTTTTTTTTTAAAAAAAGAAGATAATTGGTACTTATGCCCGCAAACAGTATCTAAGTCTATTTGAACCCACCGCGGCTAATTCTTAATAGCTAACTAAGATGTGTGGATCTAAACACTCTCTTAGTGCGTGCGAGCAAGATGTTAAGGCTGACTTACGTTAAGTCATGTGCAAGCCAGGCAGTTCGCACTGGAGATATTATTGCTAAGCAAGCGTTACGCTCTCCAATCCGTCGGCTGGCCAACCAACCACTGCATGGTGGTTGTTAAGCTAACAAAGCCCATGTGCGTAACATATATCATCAATTGTCAAAGAGACAGACGATCGATCCGAACTGTGTTCTATTTTCGTCGTGCCATAGGTCATAGGTGCAAACATCCAGTGGCAAATAACTGACACTGTCCACATGCCGTCTAGCACGACTGGAAGTAAACACTGGAACACTTGTGGCGATGCCACGTCCAGACTGAGCCCGGACCGGGCCTTGGTCCGGCGGGAAGAGCAAACATACCGATCCAACAGTACCGCACGACGGTCGACGGCATATATCAGGCAAACATAACGTAACGATCCAGTAGCTATGCTGAGACTGGTAAGTACTTTATCTGAGGATGTTCGGTTACTCCGTAGTTATGACATGTACGGTTCATTCACAAATCACCTACATATCAGACAATCGTCTTAATCTAAAAAAGAGACAATCGTGATGCTTATTGCAGTACAATGCTTCAGACACATGAGTGAACGGCAGTCATGTACACTAGGATGGACAGATGACCAGGTAAAGGCCGCAGGATTGATTCAACATGATAGAGGTATTTGTGTGTTCCAGAATTCGTCATCGTGCTTGAAAAGATGATACTTCCAGGTGTGAGCTGCAAGACGAGATTCAGTTCAAATATCAATACCAGAAAAACACCTATACTCCCATGAAAGGATCCATTATCGATTTGCTGATGCAATGCTTAGCTCCAGACTAAAATATGGCATACTGATGGTAAGAAACAAATTTGGTAGTTTCTGCTGATCAAAATGGTGATAGTAACAAGACTGGAATTGATGCACCCAAAATCATGAACTAAATTTGGTGAGAATAGGTAAATTACTAACAAGAAAGAAATGTGTTACAGACTCAGCAAGATACCAAGTTATACTATGGTTTTCAAACCATAGTTATGGCTACCCAACAGCTCTAGTTGAATTAGTCTTGTATTAACCAGTCCAAATTACTCAAAAAATGCTAGTTCCTGGTTAAGATTGTCATTCTTCAGAAGTTAATAAATGATAAATGAAACAGTATTGGGTGTATTCAGTGTTGCATGACTAGTGTAGTACTGCTCGATAAGTAAAATCTGCCAAGGAGGAAACATGTAATCACCTTTTTTTGAGCGCAAACAAGTTATCACCTTCTAGCCAAATGCATAAGGGTCGTCAGCATATGGATTCAAGGAACCCTCGGAGAATAAATCACCAAGGTTTGCAGGATGTGCACTACGGGATCCTGTAGGAACCTGCAGGATGCAGCACATCATAACTGTCAGTGTTGCAAAAATACACGATGTATACGAAATAACCATGTCTTGAATAGTTGCCTCAAAAAGTTTCTAATTCAACACCGTTACATGATGAAACACAACACAGAGCAGAGCCTGGTTTACTTTGGTACGATTCAGATGCATTTACTCCAGCAATCATAGGCAAAGTAGGAAAACCAGTACAATTTAGCAGTCATGTAATGATATATAATAAAAAATAACAGTATGGAAAAGAAGCTCATCAAAATACAGTCTCCTTTGGAAGTACCATGCTTACCACATCTTGAGAAATTGTTAGTTATGTTGTATTATGTCAACTATGAATGTGTTTATGTCACAACTTTAATAGAAATAGCAATCATAGGAAATTACAAACAACATATGGAACATAGATTAGAAAAGAATAAATTCAAAAAGGATTTCTAAATTTGATTAGAACTCAACAATTGTACATAAAGCATTGATCTAACAGAACATAATAAGTCTCATTGAAAAATATTTTTTTGTGGATTCTTTTATGTATGAATACGAATAGAAAATAAGAAAATAGTCACCATGCAGAACCATCATACCTTTTAAGTTTTGTAACATCTTTGTCAGCAGTATTATGCAAAGACTTCTGAGAGTTCGGTTCCTAAAAAATATGATACAAAACATGGATGAAACAGATAGCTAGTAAACTGCATAGAAAATGCAAAAGAATGTAGTAAAAGTTCATACACCAAACATGACAGTGCTCCTAGTTTTCCTGCGCTTTGTGATTCTTCCATTTGCTGTCTCAACTTCATATTCATGGTGTGTTACCTATTTTAACTAAAGAAGTGAGAAACCCCACAGGATAATATGCAATTCACAAATTATTGCATTCAGGAAAACATAATCTGAACAGTGATAGCTCAGGCTACAAAAAATAAAGAAACTGTTAAAGTAATCACCTTTCTATGTTTAGGAATGTCCTGAGGCACTTTCTCTACCTTTCTCAACATGTTCGAAATTGGTGATTCTAAAATCCCAGGTAAGTTTACATCCTGAACACAACAAAAAAAGACTTGGTTTCAACTTTCTCAAATAAGTATTTGCAGTGTACCACTGAAAATAATGGCATCTTACCTTCTGTTTGGTCTCGGACTTACCAATTGGACCTCACGTTCTTTTTCTTCCATATGGATCTCTCCTCTTCATCGACGAAACAGAGTATTCCTGAAAAATATACGCACATCATAAGGACTGAGTAACATGTACGAGGCATCATGACGAGCTAAATTAGAAAGGAGAATCAACTAATGTCTCATTAAACAGTAAGGACTGAGTAACATGTACGAGGCATCATGACGAGCTAAATTAGAATGGAGAATCTACTAATGTCTCATTAAACAGGAAACAACTAAGATAGGAATTTGGACCAGCCTTGTGCTTCCAACATGTTGAAACTTCATATGCATTTTTCTAACAATTTACAAAATGCACTTCGCCAAAATCTAGATGGAAAACCACCTTGCGATTTAGCATATTCCCTTAACTATCAGACTATTTCCTTAGTAATTAAGATAAATGAACCAAAATGTTTTCTCTTTCATTGACTTGTCTAAGAAATTAGTAATACCATCTAGAGAAAATTTATAATCAGGATGACAAATATGAAACACAGCTACTATAGGATATACATGCATTGAATGAGAGTTTGTTCAGATCTTTTTCTCAAATACAAGTTTGTTCAGATATTTGCAAGCAGCAAAAAGTATATAACTAGGATTACAAATTTACAATCAATGTGCCAAAGCAACCCAGTGAGAACAGGAGGGCTTGAAAGTTGAAACCTACACTTAGTCCATGCATATAAAAGTAAATCAAAGCATATAATGAATTCAAAGAAGGCAAACTGACAAAAGTGCACAGCAAACCATGCTGCAGTACGTCCATGTAAGATTTAAATTCAGAAATGAAACTAATGGTTATATTAATTTCTGTTTGAATTAATGACTGCACAGGCAAATTGAAAAATAAAATAGCATAGTCTTTCATTAGTAGTGCTGCTGGACCATATGTGCATCCAAACATGATATTACTTCAACAATTATGGATGCTTTACACTTGCTTTTCCAAACAACATGAACTAAAGCATTGATGAAGGGTGCAAAACTGCTATTACAATCCAATCAGAATAAGGTTAGATTAATTGCATATGAAATCACAGACAACAAAGGTGTAGAGCCATAGTAGTGTAATGCCATTAAGTTATTTCGTCAATTTGATTCTCTTAGTAAGGGCAGAACAGTATGTTAGAATGCGGAACCTAAAAAATATTTTCTGATTATTGTAGAACCTACAAAAACTATTTGCACAAGGTATCCATTCTGTGAGACAGTTGACCTTGCTTAGTGAGAACATATTTGGTATTAGAAGTCGTTTAGGACATCGACACGGTCTCCAAAACACAACTTAGACCTCTTGTTATTATAAAAATATTTATGAAAATGTGATATACGTATTACTTTTATCAAAGCATTTTTTAAGACAAATCTATTCATATAATTTTCACATTTACAAACTCAACCATTTAAAAGTTATTGATGATTTATATTCCCAATGTTTGACCCAAACTTTGTCCAAAACGACTTCTAATACCAAACCGGAGGGAGTACACAATTATGTTCAAGACTTAGCATGCTATGCAATCAATATACTAAAACAAACATTGAATGCATGAACATATCAAAAAAACTTGGTAAGTAGACAGAACCTTCTTAGAGTTCACTTCTTGATCAACTTGTTGACTTTCTCCCATTACTTTCCACTGTAATTGTAACAATGCTCTTTGCTTCTCCTCCTGCACAATAGAATGCTTTAAGTATTTATTAAAGTGACTATCTTCAAAAGTCAAAATGATGAAAATACCAATTAAGCAATCACCACCTTGGACTTTTGAAGCTCCAGTTCCTCCTGCATCCTCTGGCATTCTTCCTCATGATGCATCCTTAGTGATTTTATTTGAAGTTCATGCTCTTTTCTGAGCAATGACAGCCTCTGCAAATTTACACAGATTTCATCAGTATGGAAAACTTCCATGATCATAGCATATTGCAGAATTTGTTACTGACCTCCCTCAATTCATTCTCAGCCTGAGACTGAATGCGCTGCAGTTCTTCTTTGTGATAAGCCCGGAGAGTTGCCTCTTTATGCTCATTGTCCTGCTGAATTCTTGCCACCTGAAATCAGCAAATCACCACCTTTGTGATCATTTCAGAGGAGGCGGGGGTATACACTTTTAATCAAACTAGCTACTGTGCAGCATTTAATTATGTCCTATTTTTTACACCATGTAAAAAACAGTTAAATAGGATTTCTTTAAAAATATTAGTATTTCACTAGTTATGCAATGTAAGTCCATAAGTAATAGCAATAACAGTTTGAAAATCTAAAATGTTACAGGAATATAATTTTAAAATGGTTTGTTTGATATCGTGCTGTGGAATATCATATCTACGCTGCTGTGAAACTAAAGGGAAACCGAAGTGCTATTGAAGCCTCAAATTTTGTCAGCAGTATGCTATGAGCTGTGTACCAGATGAATATAATATAAATCACTAAACCCATCTCCAGTGCTTACCCTAAAGTACCTAGAAATAATCTTTAAACTAATTGACCTTAGGTTATTTTGGTATGGTTTTCCTTTTATCAACATGGCAAGGCCATTTAGGAACTGCAATTTGAAGAAAGGAACACCGAGGACGTCTGGCAACTTTTTTGATGTACTAAATCTTTTCAGCAAAGAACCCCTAAAAGAAAGTCTCCATGCAGGTCTGTATAAAATTCCAAGCTATCATCATCTTAATGTGTTGGCTTACTTGTTCAACTATTTCAGCACCAACATTTTGCATCATTCCATGGCATAACACATGTGCTAAGTCTTAAGGAATAGTAAACTTGCTTAAAAATGAAGAAAACCAAACTCATTCAACTTACCATTGTGCCATGTTCCTCCTTAAGGCAAATCAAATACCTCTCAGAATCATGCTTGTTCTGTGATATCTTTTCGTTGCATTTGTTTTCAGTTTCACTTATGAGCTTTTCTGCCTGAATTTCCAAACAGTCATAAAATTTATGGCATTAGAATAACTTGAGCATCTAGACATCTAGCATAAATAATTTCTGAAATAGAAGCTAACTTACCTTTTCTTTCTCAGCATTAGCAATTTCTATCTTTTCAAGTTCATATTTCTTACGGATTTCATTGATAGCCTGTAAAATTCATTTGCAAAAACCACAATTTATTTGCTATCCAGATGCCAAAGCAACTAATAGAAATGTAATACCTGGTCATTTTTTAGAGATATCTCTTTCAAATGCTTGGATAGCTCTATCTTTTCACCTTCAAGCATGAGAGCATACTGTTTTTTTGCATCACTAAGTTGGCACTCTGTTGCAGAGAGTGATGCTTCGACCTGGGCATTGGATTCAAAAGGCTGTGTTAAGTACTTATGTTATGTATAAACCATCACATTATGATATTTAAAAGATCTAAAAAACACAAACCTGTAGTTTCTGATCCTCCAAAGTCTTCTCTCTTTCTACAGAACAACGATAGAGCTGCTCCTTCTCATCCAGAACACTGCGAAGCTGGTTCATCTGATTCTCAAGTGTATTAACCTGCTGGTCAAGCTTAGTTATCTCTCCTTGCATAGATTCAGCATTATTAGATTTCTCTTCCATAAGGGATTGCACTTGGCCTAGAAGCTCCTGATTATCTGACTCTAGCTTCAGAATCTTTTGAAGCAACTCTTGCTGCATATACAATACCACAAGTAAGGAAGCTTACACGTCATCAATAGTTTTTCAATAGCAAATGAATTTGTAACTGGGCCAGATAGTTGACTAACCTTGTGATTTTCAGCAAGGGTAGAATCTTCTAGCAACTTTTGAATTCTCCCTTGTAGTTCAGAAGCTAATTTTTCTAACCGAATGATGTTGGAGGCAGAAACTTCAGCTTCAGACTCTAATCTTCTGATCTTATCTTCAGACACTTGGCATTCCTCAACATGTTGAACCATAACAATTTCTTGAGTTCTCTGCAACTCTATGAGTCTGGACTTCAGTTCTTCAATTTCAGTTTTCAGAGCATTGTTTTCTGACGTCAAATCTACATACTGGCTTTGGAGATGTTCAAGTTTATCCTTAGAAGATCTTGCCATTAGCATTTTCTCTTCTTGGGCCATTTCATAGAACCTTTCAAATGAAGAAATCAGCCTAGACAAATGACTTGACACAGAGGCATGCTCTTTATCTAGCTCAGTTACTTTAACCATGAAGCTGCTAAGCAATTCCTTAAGTTCCTTATTGTCATGGCATAGTTTTTCAATTTCCAGGATGTGTCCCTTATTCATAAGCTCCAAGCTATTCTTTTCACTTTCACTGCTTGCTAGGTTTCCTTTCAGGCTGATACAAACATCATCTTTTAGCTTCAGCTCTTGCTCCAGGCATTGCAAGCGGGAGTCAAGACATATCAAGCGAGATTTATTTTCCTCAACTGAACCCTCCAACTGCTTGATGAGGGAATCTGCATATATAAGTTCAGTTATATTATTGAAATTAATACTGTTGCATGTTACACACACCTCAAAGTGGAAACCACTGGATGAAATATGATATTCCATTTCCTCAAACTCCCATCACAGTTTGGGAATGAAACAAGTGGAATATTAAAATGAATAGAAAAAGGAACCAAAGAAGTCGGCAATTTTATGGACTCATTCATCACATTTCTATTGTTCTACTACTTGCCCATTCCCAGCTACTTTGTTCCTGTATACTATTGATGCAGTTTAATTTTATGACCACCAATTCTGACGGCATCATTTGTTACAGAAATTTTAACTTATACCTTTTTTCCTTTATCGTAGTATCATTTGAATACAGTCGTTCCTGGTAACTTCGATCCATCTCTTCTTTCTCTTGTTTGATCTGCAACATTTGCTGTCGCCCTGAAATTAACAGGACAAGAGACTTTATTGTCACATTATTTCAGAAACACTTAGAACATTGCAGATTATTGTTTACTTGGATATTAATGTATCAAATCAGTGTACACAGAGGTACAGAACATATGCACAGTTTATAGTATATGGTTACTAAGTTGTTGATTCTACACAGGTCTCCATTAACTTGTACTGGTTGTGGATTGTTCAGAGACCGACCAACCTGAAATTATCTTTTGTTCCGCATCCTCCAGTTTCGTTGATAAATCACGCAACAGGCAGTTGAATTCCTCCACATCTTTGGAATTCTTCCCAAGAATCTCCTCAAAAAACTTCTTATCTTCCTCAGCTGTAAGTGTATTATTTCACCAATCAGATGTTAACAGCTTTTTAAAAAACTGAATGGCAGGAGATCTGCCTCTCAATTAAGGTAGGAGAAACAGTCAGATGTTAACAACATTTGGGAAAAGTAAATGTCACCATAACTTACCTTGTTCTGTCTGACTAGCTAGCTGCTGCAGTGTTTCAGTCAGTTGATCACACAAAAGTCTTTGTCGAGGAGAGTTTCGAATCTAATCCCTGCCAGAGCTTCGCATCTTCAGTCTGCTTCACCTTAAGCTTTGCATTTTCATTCACAGCCTGTTGAAGTTTTCCCTCTAAAAGGTTTATCTGTTCTGTTGCTCTTCTCAATTTGACATGCTGAAATCATATTAAACAATATGCATCAGTAATAAGAAATCTTGACGAAGACTAAAATAATAGTTGGTGTAGAAAAACAATGATATGTGCCTATAAACTGTGTAGAAAAACAATGATACGTGCCTATAAACTCACTTCACACTTGAGCCAATTTAACCTACTGCACCAGAACATTTGCAACATGAAAGGTAACTACAGCAATGACATATACTGTGTCAATCTGGAGTTAATAACACTATCCATACCAAACAGATGGTTTCTTATTAAAACACTTTAAACACATAATAGAATCCTAAGAGGCAATGTCTCTTGTTAAGTTCAGGATCAGCACAAAAGAATACAGAACAAAACAGTGACAAATGGGAAGGTGGACTTCCCCAGCAATGTTTGGAACTCTTTCACAGGAAAAGTATGACTTCAAAGAGTGCATGCATCCAGAATACAGAAATGAGAGTGACTCTGGCGATATTGTAAAGGTACAACATCCAATTCCAACACACCAAATGTCAAATTACTCAACACAAAATACATATGTAACTTTCAGGGACATAAACAAGGGAAACACTGTAAATAGAAAGTAAATCACGAGCTTCAGACTAGCTAGAGAGAGTGCAGGCTTCGACTTCGAACAGCCAGGGTGAATTTCAGGAATGATTCCAATTTATGCAACTGAATCATACTCATACGGGCTATATATTGAGCCAGTAAAGTTCCACCACAAGGCAAAAACGTTGCAAAATGTTGAGAAATCATACCGCCATTTCTAAGTCAGTCTTCACTGAAGCCTGCTCCTTCACCAATTTCTCTGCAACCAAACAAAAACTCCAATAGAAATCAGTAATGACACATAGAATCATATAGCTTGTCAAAACCGAAGTGGAGGCAGAAACGAAATCAGAACCTGCTGTGATCTTAAGATTGGCGAAGCTCCCATACGAAGTACCCCCAGTATCCGGGGAAGGCCTGGGGTTTGCGGCCTTCATGGCCGTCGAGGCGGATCCAGCGAGGGATCGGAACCCCTCGAGGCTCCTAAGCCCCGATAGCTTCTGCATCCTGTCAATGGTGGCGGACGACATGGGTGAAAAAAGTTAGTAGGCGTCAAATAGCCAAATAACTTAGGGTTTGGGCGCTCAGTTTCGCACAATCGCAGGCAGGAAGGGAAGAGAAGGAGTGGGAATACCTGATGGGTGCTCGTCGCCGGAGAAGAGACCGACGAAGGCCTCGGCACCTGGCGTATGGCGGCGGCGGTAGCACCCACCAGTCGTCGCAGAGACAGCACCGAGCACGCGGACGCGGGTGGAGGTGACGCTGGGGAGAAAGCGAGCAAAGCAAGCGCGCGCCGGGTGAAGTTAAACGGATGCGGCGCGCGGGCGCGCGGCGGAAGGCGGCGGCAGTACAGTCGGTTGTTCGGCCCGGGAGGAGTGCCAGCACGCGGGCCTTTTCCTGTGCCGTTTTTTTTTTCAACTTTTTATTTTGCAATTTCTCTTTTCGTATTTCTTTCTTTCTCTTTTTGCTATTTTTTCTCTCTTTCACTTTTTATTTTTTTACCTTCATTTATTTATTCTTTTCCGTGGTAATGGGACGTTACGTTGCCAATGGTTAGCGAAACATTTTCGTTTCAAATAATTGAAATTGAAACAATAATAATGATTAGTACATTAGATAAACAAATGATATAATAAACCTTAAGAAGAAATGATATAATAAACCTTTATAAAGACTTATCCACCAACCAAAAACACATGTCTCGCTGTAACTCTACATTTTATTCAGAACTGATTGCTAGCCTTCTCCTATTTCTTACTAGATTTGAATTTGACGTGGTTGAATATAATTTATCATAGGGGTTTTTTTTCCAAACTCCATTCTCTTTGCCGAACCTATGAGTTGGTTGAATGATTTATCATAAAGGTGTACTCCCACCGTTAAAAAAAAAAACTTGTCTAATATTTTGTACTTCTTAATAAAAACATAATTATTGTAAAAATACGAGGAATGCTTGTATCTTCAAATAAGTTTGTTATAAAGTATATTCAACGATAGTATGATAATACATAATATGCATCATAAATATTAATAGTATGGTTAAAGTTTAAAATATTCTAGTCCGAAAAAAATGAGAATATCGAAAGTAAGAGTAACTTCAGAAGTCATTTATATAATTCCCTAGAATTTAGCAAAGAAAGCATTAAATCACTTCTCTAATTACTCCTAGATCTCTAAATATGAACATTCTCTATTCTAGATTTCTTACTAAACAAAGATGGAGTGTGGAGTTGTTTTAAAGGGAGGCGTATCTTTATGGAAACAAATTACAGATGGAAACTATGAAAACTCCGATGCGGATCGCGGCATTCTCATCCGATGACCATCGATAAAGGTGGGTTATTTTAAGACTTAAACCCCTCACTCATCCCACCCTAATTCATTTTTTTGCAAATTACTCCTTCCTAACGCCTGTCCCAGCGCCGTTCCGGTCGTATTTCACGAGCGTCCAGCCGCCGCCTGGGAAATCTCCGCGGCCGCCGTGCTCACCCATCCGAAACGTCCGATCGTCGGCGACCGCTATACCTGTTCGGTTGTCGAAACATTTGATCGGATACGGATTGCCTTGTCTGGATTAAATCAAGCGACTGTTGTGACGGAGCCCATCGAAGCCCCAGACCGGACTGCTGCCCGCCGCGCCGCTACAGCAGCCAGCCCCCTGCAGCCTGTAGGTCTAATGCTTACCGGTGCCGCGGCGGCGACCTGCCACTTTGAGTCATTCGCACTAGCCCAGCACCAGCAGCCCGATCGATCGCAGGCAGGCAGGCGATCGGCGACGTCGCTGTCATGTGTGGCTTGGCAATCCAGCTTCCTCCGAACACCATACATTCATCACTGGCTTGATTGATTTGTTAATTGGCGGGGTCATGTCACACTGCCTGTTGCATGCATTGGGATAGATTAGATTGCCTCGACAAGGCTGGTTACGTGCTGGACGAGCGATCAAGGAGCCCCGTACGTCCGTGACCGAGAACAGATGAGGGCGGCGGCGGCGGAGATTTCCCAGGCGTGGAGGACCAGGTGGTGTTAGGAAGGAGTAATTTGCAAAAGAATGAATTAGGGGTGGGATGAGTGGGGTTTAAGTGCTAAAATAACCCACCTCCACCGATGGCCATCGGATGAGAATGCTACGATCCGCATCGGAGTTTTCATAGTTTCTACACGGAGTTGGTTTCCATAGCATACGCTCCCTTTTCTAAAATGCAAAGCTACATTTGTTCAAATGGCTTTCCAAATGATGACTTAGACCATATGTTGAATGTCATGACTAAACTTTAGACCATTTTAACTCTTAAGACTCTAAACAAGAGATCTAAAAGACTAAAACGTTGTCTAGAGTTTAGCCAACCTCACAAAACTATACACCACTCAAGTGACTAAAGTGATCTAAAATTTTAGATTTTCAGTCTTTCATTTTAGCTAACTAAACTTTAATTAGACCTTATAAATAGATCTAAAATATAAGTTTAAAACGTGAGTTCTAAAAAGACAGCCCAAGATGGCACAAAACCTCTTTTCATCCTGTACCTTTTATGTTCCTTTTTAAGTGTCATTATGGTACTTGTGCAGGAAAAAATATTTTTAGCTAGCCAGTAATTAGTCCTCAAATCCAAATCCAATCGGGGCTTAAAAAGGGATAGAGGAGTGTACACGATACGATGACGATGACGATGAATTGGAAGACCACACAGCAGCCACAACCGCTCAGATCTGCGGTAGAAGGAGAGTAAAGAAATACAGATAGGCCCGGGGCCCACAGGTCCAGTGAAATGCTTGCCCACGAACAGAAACAGGCAAACAGCAAGAACCACCAAAGGCGAGGCCGATCTAAATCAAGCGACTGAGCGAGTCGAGTCCTCCCGTTTCATCGCCTGCGAAAAAGGCGAGAAATCCCCCACGGAAGCAGCAGCGCCAGTGCTAGCAGCAGAAGCAGCAGCAGCAGCAGCGATTCCTTCCTCAATCCTCGTACCTTCCGCCGCCCTCGCCCACTCGGATCGAAACCCCTAGGGTTTCGCATCGGCCTCCCGCCATTTCCTACCCATCCTCCCCCCCTCCGCCGCGCGCGCGCGGCGAGCCACCAAGCCTTAGGACGGCAAATCCGGTGCGATCGCCCACGGTGGAGGCCTCATCGGCTGCCGAGAGGAGCCGCTCAGGGCTCGGGTCAGGGTTCCGGTACCTCACCGGCGCCGCCTCTGGGTGGTGGGACCGGTGGATGGTCATGGGAGCCAGCGGCTCCAAGCTTGAGAAGGCCCTCGGTGACCAGTTCCCGGAAGGCGAGAGGTACTTCGGCCTCGAGAACTTCGGCAACACCTGCTACTGCAACAGTGTCCTTCAGGTATGGGGATACATGCCAACAGCTAGTAGATTTGATGCTTTGGTTGTGCTAGGCTTGATGCTTTGGTTATGCTAGGCTTGATGCTGGTAAGCGTGGTAGTGTGGTGAAACGGCCTGGTTGGTGCTTTCATTGATTTGGTGGTAGGTGTGTATATGCTAGATATTATGCTGTTCTAGCACTTTGTTGCCAGATTCGAGATATGATGTTGTAGTGTGATGTGTGTGCTGAACTGCTGATATGATTAATATCCTTTGATAAATCAATCAAAACTGTCTGTATTGTAGTTGCTCAATGCATTCGATAGCGTGCTACTGTAATGTCACATATGTGCTGATATGAGAAGTCCTTTGGTAATGTGCTCCAAACTGTTTTTTTTTGTTATGCTAGCTCTGTACCATATTAGCTTCATAGCCTAATGAAGTATATAAGCAGTTTTGAACGCATAGATATCCATCATTTTGAACACTTGCCATTGTAGCATGCTTACGGACTTAATATCCTTTGATAAATCAATCAAAACTGTCTGTATTGTAGTTGCTCAATGCATTCGATAGCGTGCTACTGTAATGTCACATATGTGCTGATATGAGAAGTCCTTTGGTAATGTGCTCCAAACTGTTTTTTTTGTTATGCTAGCTCTGTACCATATTAGCTTCATAGCCTAATGAAGTATATAAGCAGTTTTGAACGCATAGATATCCATCATTTTGAACACTTGCCATTGTAGCATGCTTACGGACTACACCCAGTAGCACAATATGTACATGGGATGTATGCGCAATCCTCTTACATCTCAGGACCACCCATTTATATGATTGCTCTAGAATTCAGAGGCTTGAAAATTTTAATCTGGTTGTGGCATGTAACTGAAATATTTAACAAGAGGTGTTTATCCCTCCCGTGTTTTTTTTTTTTTTTTTGACAGATTTAGAATCATCATGCAAAGACTGTTTGGCAATTAGGGGTATATAGATAACGCCTGCATGTATCAGTTTCTTAGTTGAGAAACTACCACTCTGGGAATTAATTGCTTCTGACCTAAGTTGCACGGCAATTTCCCAAAAAACCTGATACACGGATACATCTACTATTAAAAAATAAAATAAAATATACTACAGGTCTAAATTTAAAACTGATAACAATTAAACATCGTAATTAACTACTTAAGTGTACTATTATTACAGAACAGCAGGTGTGAAGTCTCTCAGATATACTAGTCCCCAGATTTACCAAATTAATAAAGCATTCAGGCTTGCAATTCATGCAGCAGAAAGTTCCTATCCCTCATTTGTCTCAATTGTCATCCACAACATCAACCTGCGGAGCATCCAGACCAAAAGTCTTCAGGTTCATCAAGGGACAGGTCGGCCGCATCAAGAATGCCAATAGCACCAAGTGAATCAAAAGAATCCCCTGCTACATCCCACATCCTTGTCTCTCCTGTCTTTGTATTCATCAGTTCTTCTGGACAGATGCCTCAGATTTGATCATTTGAGTGCACAAAAACCAAACCTTCACGCTCTGGAGTTAAGTCATTTGTCTTGACAGAAGAGGAGAATCAGAAGATCGAGAACGGGGAAGGGGATTAACTCTTGTATCCACGTCGCAGGGGTGGAAAATTGTCGCCAGCGAGCTAAGGTGAAGGCTTGTCGCCGGCATACGGCGTCCGGCAAGCGGGGTTGTGGCATCACCAGGCGGGGATGCAGCGTGAGGCACAAGCGTTCTGTAGTGTGGGCATCGAACGAAGGCTTAGGGTGTCGGGGGCAGAGGGATAAGGGTTGTCTTACTGGGCTGCACTGTATCCGCAATGCCGATACGTATCAGTGCACGTATCCAATATTTGTGAAAATAATAAAATTTGGATACTGCGAGGATACATATCCTGGGCGTACCGTTCAGGTATCCGTATCCGATACGTATTGGATATGGGGATACACGATACATGTCTTCAGGGATGTATCCGTGTAACATAGCTTCTGACTTACCGTGATTCACTTGCCTTGATTTTTTAATATACCTTTGGTGTAGATCTACTTGCACATGAACCCAAACCATTTGCACCAGGTTGTCATGCTAGAAGAGTGATTTGAATACTTGGTTGGAATATGTCAGCTACTCAAGTCATGGATTACTTACTTTAGCATTAGACCGCCTCCCTTCTCACCCATCCCTCTCGCATCGTATTCCTCCTCTCTGTTCATTCTTGCCCTCCTGAAGCCACCCCTGCAGGCCTTGATACCATGGGGAATACCATGTCCTTCCTGTACAACACCAGCTTCTTCCCCACACCTTTTGCCACTCCTCCGCATTGCTGCACCACAGCAACTCATCAATTGAAGTGTCTCCAAGGATTCAGAGTACAGCACATTGTGAAGGCCATGCTGCAGCTTCTGGTTCAAGCTTACACCCTTCCACTGTACGCGGCGGTGGCTTCTGTTGGTGATGGATGACTGGATTTGGCAGTGGCAGCTGCAGGAGGCGTGGATCTGGTTGGGAGGCATTGGAGTTGGGATGAGGTGTGACACTGGCTTGGGGCAACAAGGATAATGCTCCATGCAGGAGAAGTGTTGGGAAAGACGGGGAGAGATGAAAGCATTGTTGATTGGATGTTGGATCTAGTCTCTCCTGTTGATCTTCAATCCTATATATAGGAATGTGGTACGATGGAGCACAAGATGAAAGAAAGTTGTGGTAAAATAAAATCCAATATATGTTGTATGACAGTATGGAAGCAATTTTTCTTTCTTCTTAATACAAGTATTAGGTGCTGAGGTAGGCAGCTATCTGCAGTCTTTGTCCACTTTAGAATATTTGCATTCTTTGGTTCAGTTCTTTGAACATACACCAATTTGTCTTCGTGAAATTTCTTTTTATGTTGATAATTTGCAAGTAGCCTACCCCAAGTTGCTTTTAATAAAAGGCTTTGTTGTTTCCATTGATAATTTGCATGTAAGTAGTATGAGATATCCTTGAGTTAGTGGTTTCCTATTATCTTTTAACTGGACAAATTTTAGTAAATTGCTAGCTGTCTGGAGCTAGCAGTGAAATCAATGAACCAATTAGGTTTCGAGTTTTTGTTCTCCTCTATTCCCTTGAACTTATCAGCCATGGTACAATGTTTTTCTCTCACAACAAAACAGCATCAGCCGGCTAATAAGCCGTAGAAAAATCATTGCCATGGAGTTAGCACAATTGGATAAGATGTTTTGCTTGTGAGTTATCAGCATTTATTATTTGTTCACTACATGAAGAAAGCCAATAGCAACCAGTCCTGTTTTCCCATTTTCTGTGTCCACTTTCTCAAATTCTCCTGCTGCACCAGCACCATTGTGTTTTGTGTTCAGAGTAAAACTAAGAGATGATGTTTAATGTGTATTGCAATTTGCAATTGCTGTCTTTAGATGATTCAAGACCAGGTAGATCAGCGTAACATAGCTGTGTCTAATGGTCAATACTTCCTACTTCTCATATGCTAGCAGTGCAAAATATTGTATTTGGTATGCTATAATTTCCGTCAAATGAATTTTTTTACATAAATCTGACACTGATACTCTTGTTTCAGGCACTTTATTTTTGCATTCCATTCAGGGAGCAGTTACTGGAATATTATGCAAATAACAAAACTCCAGGTGACGCTGAAGAAAATCTTTTTGACTTGTTTGGCCGACCTTTTATGCAGGTAACATGTAGATAGGATTATACCAAATGATATAAATGACTCTTGAATGTTATTACCTTGTAAAATGAGCATAGAGTGTTGTAATTTCTTGGTAAAATACTAAAATTTGAGCTTTTGGTTATCACTTAGACTAGAGGTTGAAACAATGATTCCATATGTTGACAGCTGTCGGTTTCATGTGGTACAATTCACAAGTGTGCAAAGAATGTCTATTTTGTCTTGCTTTGAGGTGACAATAGTTATGTACAGTTTACCCGCTTGGCACTGTAAATGAAATAAATCCTTCTCATTTTCTATATATATATATGTATATGAGCTTATTATTTTTTGTTATTGGCAGATACCTAACATATTAAGAATTTCAAAATCTCCAATTATTTGGCGCATTCCTGATAGGATATATGCGCTGCGTTCCTGCTTACTAACTTTTCTTCTAGCCGCATTGAAGTTCTAACATGTGCAGTAGCTGTATGTGTATAGCTTTCTTTGGATAACACTGTCAATCGAGGTGCATTCATGGAGTTCTTTGCTTGGCACTCCATGTTCCTTATGCTGTTTAATATATTTAAGTCATTAGGTGTTGGACAATTAGTTTTGCTTTGTTCTTGAAGTGAGATAATAGTATAATACTCATATAAACTGAAAACCCATATTCTGCTAAATCATCTTTTTAGTTGTTTCTTAAGAGTTGAAACCCCTGTTAGTGTTGATTTTGCTATAGGCCTGTCGCTACATATTATATGCATCTGTTGAATTCCGTGCATCATACTGCATCACATGTGGCATGCTCGGATAGCATCACCAATGTGCATTTGAATAATGAATCTCATGCTAAGTCGTATTAATGTGATGCCGTGGCTATAAAATATTTATTTACTGTACCATCTCTTGATTTGCAACTGGTTGTTGGAAAGCTTGCTTAAGGTAACGGGTGCTGTTGTACTGCTAATTACCTGACATAATCAATGTTATCAAATCGTCTAACTAATTGTCGCCATAGCACCGACCAGCCCGACTAATCGTAGTGCATAACTGATTGTTATGGCACCAATCATCCTGATTTGTTAACATTGCATATAATATGATCCTGATGTCATTTAAATTTTTATGGTAAAGATCTTTGACTTGACATCATTTGTGTATTTACTGCATAGTGTTTTTGTATGTCATGTGAAACTTCTGCAATCTGCATGATATTGCAATTTGCCACCATAAAGAATGAAGAGGTGTGAATTAAGAGGTGCTCATTGTGTATCATGTAGATAAGCCAAGCAAAGAAAAAAGACTGGTGTTATTGCTCCAAAACGTTTTGTTCAGAGAGTGAAGAAACAGAATGAGTTGTTTTTAGCAGCTACATGCACCAGGTAATGCACACCATGTTATAGCAATGTATTTCATCTGATCTGCTTTAGATGGCAGTCTGTCTCTGTTGGATTGACACAGTAACAAACTGTATAGCAATATTTACTTTAGCTTTAAGTAATGGATATGAGTTATTGTAGTGTACTGCTGCATGTGTTCTCATGTGTGATGTGCCCACAATTTTCTGCTATTGTAGAAATGTTTTAATTATTATGGTAGCTTCAAAAGCAGTCATTTCAGGAATGAATTAGTTTTTATGGTAGCTCCAAAACAACCACTTCTCTTGACTAAATATGTCTCCATGGTTCTTTGTAGGATGCACATGAGTTCTTAAATTTCCTTTTGAATGAACTTGTTGATATTCTGGAAAAAGAGTCAAGTGCTGCTAAGGATTCACCCCAATCGTCATCTCCTGAAAAAGCTCCAAATGGCCCAGTTCATCCTTTAGCCAATGGAGTTAAAAAGAACCACCAGTTACTCTGGTCCATAAAAATTTTCAGGTGACTAAACTAATTGAAAAGTGCCCTGTGTTTTATCTTCTGGATTCAAGTTACCATCATCTTTACATGCATACACACTTTGCAGGGCATATTGACCAACGAAACAAGATGCTTAAGATGTGAAACAGTAACTGCAAGGGATGAAACATTTCTTGATCTTAGTGTTGACATTGAACAAAAATAGTTCTATCACAAGCTGCCTGAAAAAAATTTCTGTTCTACAGAAACATTAAATGCAGAGGATAAATTCTTCTGCGACAAGTGTTGCAGGTAACTATACCATGTTTCCCTTTGGGTTGTATTTATTTGTCATCGTTATCAGTATTCTTTGCTTTAGATATATGTCAATTGTACTGGCCATTGTCATCCTACTTGGTGGCGGCACTTTTTTTTTGGTAGATCTCCACGACAGCATAAAGTCCTGACCCCTGAGTAATCTTGGTTCCCTCATACCGTTGTTGGACCCCACATATTCACTTTAGTTCTTTGTTACTGCTGAACTCCATTATTTCGTCGCATTCCAGTTTGCAAGAAGCACAGAAGAGAATGAAGATCAAGAAGGCTCCCCACATATTGGTGATCCACCTAAAGCGTTTCAAGTACATTGAGCAGCTTGGCCGTATAAGAAGCTTTCATACCGGGTTGTATTCCCCATGGAACTGAAGCTCAGTAATACATCCGACGATGTAGACACTGAGTACTCCCTCTTTGCTGTTGTGGTCCATGTTGGAAGTGGCCCCAACCATGGGCATTATGTAAGCCTCGTCAAAAGCCACAACCACTGGTTGTTCTTTGACGATGAAAACGTCGAGATGGTTGAAGAGCAGACCCTACAAACATTCTTCGGTTCGTCACATGAATACTCAGGCAACACAGACCATGGGTATATCTTGTTTTACGAGGGGCTTGGTGGGAAGAGTTAGATGGGTCTCTTCACCTTCCCTGTTCCTACTTTTCTCCTTTTTCTCTTTGGAGCTTGCAAGTTCACTCTTGTACCTACACAGCCACTATTTCATTACCTCCATGGAAAACTGTCAATCGAAGAGGTTGTATGAGGTGAGGACGCCAGATTTTGGGTGGTTTCACTGTACAGGGATAATGAAATCTAGCTCCCAACGATGAAATAAGGTGTAATTTTTAAGCTCGCCTGACCAGTTTCTTCTCAGGGCTAACATCTTTTGTTAAAGAGTGGGACTTTACTATTGGGCACATTGTACATCAATTCTAGTTCATAACTTTGTACGCATTTATTTACCAGTTCTGATCCATGTACGTGCTGGAATCATGTGGCAGGTTTGTTTTTCTTTTATCTGTTTATCCTGCAGTTGATTCATGTAACTGTATTTTCTGTGTCCACCCTCCAACGATCCTCCCTTAAGAGGAGAATTGCTGTTCTGTGAAAGTCTAATACTGTGCTAAAAAAATTCTGAGTGAGGGTGTGAGCGTGTGGTGACCAGTGATGCCAAGTACGTACTGGTGTTTATGTGTCTTGATTCTGTGGTTCTCTCAATACTGCTGGACCGGCGAATCCCCGCGTGTCGCGTGGTTTGCAGCAGAGCCACCGGCAGCAAGTTACATTTTGTTGCGCGCCACATGAATAACAAGTCGACAGCGATAGACGCGTTTATCTGTACAGTACTCTATAGCATCACGTCCTCTGTAGCGAGAGAGTGAGTGACCAGCCAAGACGAGCTGTAGCATTCGCGCCCACTGTTGTGTTGATTGCCAGCCGATGCATAATCTTGAGGAACGCTGACAACGGCAGGAGGGCAGTGCAGGCGGTAGAGCGATCGATCACGTGGCGGTAGCTCTGAGAGCTAACTGTCAATCGCTGTGCTGTGATGGGGCGGGGTCAGGTCAGCAGCCAGTGCCGTCTGGCTGGCCTCCTCTCCGTTGCGCCAATGGGGGGGCATGCAAGCATCTCAAGGCTCAGGTGAGGCCAGCTCGATCATGCCACCGGCGGTGACACATGATTAATCATAGCTGATGCAAGTGCTACGGCGACGATGACGTTTCCTTAGTACTATAATAATTAAGGTTAACAAACTCGTTCATTAATTGGAAGTATCTTTCTTTCTTTCTTTGCCCTTCAATCATCAATCACAATTCTGTTTCTTGCGCCTTTCCATGTAACCAGAGACTTTACCACAATCAAGTTGATGTGTTCAAGTAATCATGATATGAAGAAGATCATGCCTTGTCGCGATGTTCCAACAACCGCCCCAAGATGTTTCTAGAAATACTGACTGACTATAGCTTTCCAAGGATCGTACGACAAAAGATCTCGCGAACGGTTTAAATTTAAACGTTGTCAAGACGAGAAGCCATGGGTGCCCTCCAACCTATGCTCTGATACAGGGCACTAGCCAATCCTCTGCCTGCAAGTCATGGTCTTGCTCTGGCAGTGTCCTAGCCAAAACCATCGAGATCTATAGACCCTGTTTGATAGAGCTCCGGACGGCTTCAGCTTCTCAGTGCACTGTAATGGGCAATGATCTGCCTCCTCAGAACACTGTAGTAAGAAATGGAGCCATCCATGCTAAGCAGGGCCTAATCATAACCATAATGTCTCCTAGTAGAGCCATAGTAGAGCTCCAAATCCCCAGGGTGGAGCGGCGGAGCAAGTTACTCCACAACTCCAGCAAACACATGGAACAGTAATACAACTATACAAGACGCATGAATGAAACTAACAATGGTTAACTGAGAAACACAAGGGAATGTACAGTTACATACATCACATACCTCCAAAAAACAAAAGGCTCAAAATACGCAAAAACCTTTGTTGTCTGATCAATAATAGTGACTTTTTAAAGCCAACCACACTATATCGATCACACACGTTCTAGAAGATGAGATTTACACAACTATAATCACCGCCAGGAAAAGCTGCCTGGTTTCCATCCCATCAGACTATAGATGAGCAGTTGAGTGGACAATCTACATATGAATTCCATCTTCAGAAAACCCTAACCGATTAAGTTTGGCTGCACAGAATTTTCCACTTCCCAGCCTGTTGTCCTGCAGTTCAAGTTTCATCAAATATTAGATGCCATTTCAAAGCTACTTTAGGTCTTTGATAAATTTACATAAGCATATACTAGTATCAATGAATAACAAACACCCCCCCCTCCCCCCACCACCATCACGAAATAGAAGACCCCACATTGCACATTGATCATGTCCCTGGTTTATTTTTAAAAAAAATGTTATAGCCTTCTGCACCAAGTACAAAGCATAATCTTTTACACATTTTGTTGAGCACAAGTAATATATTAATCATGCGCGCTATCATGGTAAGCTGCAAATTGCAATGCTAGTGCAACAACAACAACACAACTTAGTGAGAACAAATGAGTTACCGTGCATCCGAACTCACAATGACTGTGATAATTGACTCCAGTTCATCAACCGGTGCGACTGTGGATGCCTATCCAAATAACTCCTACTAGAAACGTCAGCTTCATCAGCAGCAAAAGTTTCTGAATGGCCTGATGCTGCAGGAGGTGACCAAACTGGGACCACAGCGCCCTCTCTGCCGGTCCAGCTACTCGAAGCCTCCGACACTGATGGAGCAAGAGCTTCTCGCCTATGATTCTGAGGTTGTTGAAAGATGTGCTGGTGAGTGCCATTGATTCTAAGTGCAGGGCCTTCAGTATTTTGGATCATGTCTTCCCTCTCAACTGGGGGTGGAAATGTGCATGAAACGGAACCTGTGCCCTAGTGTCCTCACTGTTCCCTAGATCGGCGGAAACCTCTGTTTCAGCTCTATTCAATGAAGAGGTCATGGTAGGCACCATCTGATCCTCACGCCTCCGTGCAGTCATCGGCACATTGGCTGTTGCCTGGGCTGGCTGCCGATCGATTTCCATCTGTAATTCTTGAGGAAACGGAACCTCTGAGGAATCACCGAGGCCTTCCTCCATTCCATTGTTCATGGCAGCCCTTGATGCTGCCTCCAGCTGCCACATTTCTGATAGGGCTTCTTGCAGTCTGGCTTTGGCTGCGTCTAGCTCAACTATGGGGAGAGGATAGTTGGAGCCCAACTCAATTCCTGCAGCTTGCAGCACAGAAACAGGTGCATCCCATGGATGATGTATCCATTCTGTCGGCAACCTTGCAAGCTCAGGAATCCACCGTCGGACATACTCCCCATGCGGGTCGAACTTGTAGCCTTCAAACTAGCATGAAAAATTGATTGCCATGACAACACATCAGTATTCAGTATTACTTATCATTACTAAGTGGCCTGATTTATTCAGAAATTAAAAGCTGCACGCACCTGGGGATTGTCGATGCGGTCAAGCTCTCGACTATCAGGAAGAGAGCCAGTGATGTACTGCCAGCCCAGTGCATCACTTTCAAGATCAGCATCCAGTAAAGTGTCCCA
This sequence comes from Hyparrhenia diplandra, assembly GCA_015847255.1. Taxonomy (NCBI): domain Eukaryota; kingdom Viridiplantae; phylum Streptophyta; class Magnoliopsida; order Poales; family Poaceae; genus Hyparrhenia; species Hyparrhenia diplandra. Next base: position 684,008 of record JADLZK010010938.1, on the reverse strand, counting down.
GAAGTACTTCATACCCCATCGCCATGGAAGTTGAAGGACCTTGACGAAGAAGCTTGAAACCACCACACGTATCCGGTCATGCAACCATCCTGTCGCCCACAGTTCCCTCATGCCAGCATCAACGAGCGGGTACCCAGTCCTTCCCTGCCTCCAAATCTTAAAGTAGCTCTCATTGACCACCCAGGGGAAAAACCTGAGGTGTGCCAAGAGGGGCCTCTCATGGCTGCTTGGGTGATTGAAGCTCAGATATCGAGAGTACTCCCGCAGGCCAATGGAACGGAGAAACAAGGTGCAGCTCTCCTCAGCAGCGTGGTTTCCCTCGTTACTCCACACAAGCTGCTTCATACGAACTAGGTGGAAAACCTTGCGCACACTAAGCTCACCGAAATGCAGGTGAGGTGAGAGTAGGGATGTGCTCGCACTATCAGCCTTCTTGCGGTTCACTGAGTAGTCAGCCAATGGACCATTGAGGAAGGCTGTTAGCGCCTTGTCTGCGTTCTGCCACCCTGGCGTCCATGCTCGGGCCAGAAGAGCGTTGCTTCCCCTTTCTGACTCATCCTCAAAGATTAGATCTTCCGATGGACACATCGATAAGTCACCTGTTCAAAAGTTCAGCCAATAAACTCAAGAGCTAATTCAACATCAACTTGTAGCACAGAAACAATGCTTATGATACTATAGTTAACTGATCAACCAGCTGGAGGGCTATTAGACAAGGATAAGTTATGCTACATTGTTTGCAGAAGACAAACACAGATAACTCAGCATTTTAATTGTGTGTAATCTTCTTCAGTTGTGTGTATTCTTGTGCAGAATATACAACACATGATGCATCAGAAGTCAAAAACAATATGTGGTCAGTAAGCTATGTGTACAAGTAGAAACTAGAAAAATTTAAACTCATAGTTCTCCAAGCACCTGAATTGATCTTCTTCGGGGGCAGAAGTGGTGCAGGGGGTCATACTGCATGCTGAGGCACCTGTTCCAGAATGGTGCGAACATGGTGAATGGTTGTCCTTCATCATCGACAACTTCCCATGGCTCATACAGCAGATCCGCATTGAAAGATTGCACAACGATGCCCTCAGCCGTCAGCATCTCCTTCAACCGGTGGTCCCTGACTAGTGAGATCGGGTCTGAAAAGATGGTGACACAGTGATTGAGTAAGATATAAGATGAGCTGGTCTCAACAAAGGCCTTAAACATCTTCTCTTAGTACCAGGACAAGCAATTAATGGAGTGAAAACTAAAGTAGTACTACTATAACTGGAATTTGACATACCTCATTGCCTCATTGGGGTGGTTAGGGAACTAGGGAAGCAAAGAACTTTTGTAAATTAAGGAGATGGCAAAATGCTGGGATTTTAGTTTATAGAGAGTTTATATTACTAACACTGAATAACCTCAATGGACAAGTGGAAGTTTGTCAAGACTCAAGACTTGAGACAAGGGTTCTTGTTCAACTGGGAAGCAGTTGACATGTGGAGTTACTTAATACTACCATATCAAGCACTACCTTAAAGAGAATAAAACTGCAAATGATTTGTTTCCTCTAGTGAAGCCAATTTCAAGAATTAATATTGAAGCATGAACAACATACCAAGGAGGGGAATCCTGGATACAACCGCTGAGTAATAACAACATGAAAAAGAACTATTTTTTTCCTAGAAAAAGCTGAGCTAAGACAAACATATGGCACTACTGGGTGGAACGTGGAACAAACCGTATAGATGATTGAAGTAGACGTGCGTGGCGCCGGTGTCGCGGACCAGCTGGAGCAGCGCGACGACGGCGTCGGCCGACCTCCGCGTGACGAGCTTTCCGGCCCCTAGGCGGCGGAGCGAGGCGTCCAGGTGCTTCAGACTCTGGGTGATCCACCACCGGGACACACGCCCGGGGTAGTAAGGGCCCTCTTCCTCTGGCGACCAGACGTACGCCGGCACTACCTCCCCACCGGCACGCGCCGCCGCCGCAAGCGCCGGGTTGTCCTCCACCCTGAGGTCCCTCCGGAACCACACCACGCTCCTCATCGCCGGGTCCCCGCCGCACATGGATGAGGACGAGGCCGACATGGTGGCCGACCAATCCAAGAACTTCCTTCCAAGAAACCCCTGGCCGGTGTTCTTGGATCAAGAGGAGAGGACGTCAGGAAGCCATGGAGCCCGGCCGGAACGAGTGGTGAGCTGAGACCCACTGCTTTCTTCCTTGCAAGATTCCCAAGAACAGTGGTGGAGTGGGCGCACGAGCTGTCGAGTAATGTTTTTCCCCCTTTTTTCTTCTCTGTATATGTATTTCTGATGTGCAATTTGACTGCGTTTTTTGTTTGGTGTTGGTGGCTTGGTGCTCTTGCTGTTGGGTACTTCTGGTTTTTCTGGGTTGGGAGTTCTGGTCCAATGGAGAAAGAGGTTGTGGATATCGGGATTGGTTGGCTAGATTTGATCGAACTTTTTCTCCTTGTCCATTTATCTTGCTGGTCCTCACCCTTTTCCTCTATATAATATTCCCATACTTTGTACTACAAATAGTATTATCTTGACAGAAAAAAAGAGGGATAAATCGCTTGAGCTGTCTGGGCAAGAGCCAAATCTAATTATGAACTGTGGAATCAACAATTATTTAGAGCAAAATTTCTAGGATTCGTGAAAGAAATCTCCCAAACGTACCATGCAACAAGCCAAACAGTCAAACGTTGTGCACAACAAAATGTTCATTTGTTATCCCAAATATTGCCTCCAACTCCTGGCTGCCGTACAAATGTAGGGGGGCTGCTCCTTTCCTTGAGAACGGGTTCTGGACCGGATTCAGATGCAATGACATGTTTATTTATAGTAGCCATGATCATTGGGATTTCTTTTACTCTCAATCCACCATAAACGTACCTTAATGGTTTGCCACTAAGATTAAAAAAATACAAACAATTTAATTATGGAGGACACAACCAAATGCTAAGGCTCACTCGTTAAGTGTAATAAAGCAAACAAATGAGCATGGGAAAATTGGGATAGGTCAATCAAGGGAAGCAAACTAAATCAATCCTGAAATTACTTGTAACTGCACATATAACATACTCTCTTTTTTTTAAAAAAAAAAGTTTAGGGGCACCGCTCAAACGTGTAATATGCCTTTGGACATCTCCAACAATGTCGTAACAGAAAAGCATCGATTACTTAGTTTAGTTCATATATCATATTCCAAGAGAGAGAAGACGTGGGAAATGTCTTCTCTACATGTGTTTACAACATTTGACTCTTCATTGATTATTTGACATAACACATTGTTGTTGCCTTCTCATCATCGTCCCCTTCGACCATCTACCCCCCCCAGGTTCGCCTCCTCCTCCAAAGAAGATTGCCGTTGCATGGATGAGATCCATGTGATATTCCATCCGAGGTGCTGAAGCCAACAACATACAACATGAAGCCAGAACCGAGAAATAAATAAAATAGTCGGTGCGGTGTGTTACAACAAATTTACACACTTTCATAATGGTAGGCATATTTTATTGTTGGCGGTGTCCAACGACGGTGTTCTTGAGCGAAGTTTTCCTTCTTTTCATGGAAAATATCACTATTTTCTATAGCATAGATTTGATCTAATTCTATGGTCATTTTAGGCTTCTTAAAAGGATCTAATAAATTCCTCTAATTGTTCAAAAGAATCAAAATGGTCTGTTATTAGTGAATTCTTTATCAACTTTCCGTAAAATACTAGGTTTGCTTTCATTGAGATAAGATAAATAACTTAACTTTAAGGAACAAAACAGGTAGCAAAAAGGTTGTAACTATAGTAACAATAAAAAGTGTAAATTAAATATCTCAAATCAAAACGCATCCTATAGAGTTTGGAACGGCATATTTGGTTATGTAGCAAAAAAAAAAAAAACATGTGTGAGCCTTTTCTGTCCATTGTGTTCAAAGTACCATATAGTTGTATTGCCTCCCCCTTCCGAACAAGTATCCTAACCTTTGCCATTTTCCTTTGGTGCGAATGTTCAATATCTTATCATGGTTGCAAAAAGTCTGTCTTATCTAATGCAAAGCCAAACTTTATCCAGAAAAAGTCATCATGGTTGGTTCAAACCTTTTATTCTACCACTTTAGGGACCACATCCTCTAACAATGGGTTAATTGAACTTTCACGTTATGATTATAAGAAAATAAGTTTATCTATAGAGGAACTCTAAGAGTCTATTTATATCATTTAATAGGACTAGAGATTTTAGTGAAAAAAAATGCTCTACAATTTCTTTAATATATATCTCCAAATATCCTGTCGTCCTCTATTTTGGATTTGTCGCTAGATGAAGTGTAGGTGACTTGCACACAAGATATTGAGGACCTATTCGTTGATGAAAAGGTACAACTAACAACTGCTATTCAAATGATTTTCTAAATGATGATTTAAAGACTAGATTGAAGAAACTTGGAGAAGACTCTTGGAGATGTTCTTACGGTACACCTTATTTGTACCACTTGATCACAACCATCCAGTTTAGTGAAACTCTAGTTCCTAGAATTCTTGAAGGTGGTCGTATCTTTGCTCTATTGGAGCTAGAGCTGCATTCGCATTTGGTTGATCAATTCCTTTCCTATGTTGGATAAAATACATGATTTTTTCTAGCTATCCCTTCGTCCTGAAATACAATGTATTGAAAGTTGAAATCTATCTCAAATTATAAGGTATTCTAGATTTCTCAACTCCACTCATACATGCGTGCCTGTCTTTTGAACACCATTCATTGTCTTTTAAACACCAAAATGTTGTGGAACATGACTCTGATAATTGGTAGCCGAAATCAGTGACATGCATGCAACATGTCCCTTTTAAGCTATGTGTTACTAGAAAAGTAAGCAAAGTTATTAATCAAACTAAATAATTAGTGAGATGCAAGTTAGTTTTTGCTGGACTTTTGCTAGACTTCATATTTGATCCTGAAATGGCTTGAATACCGTGTATTCACCAGGAGGAGTATGCGTTTTCCTTTTTTGGGAGTGAGAGAGAGAATTAGAAGGGCCTTGGTCCCTACAGAATTTCTATTGAAATATAAAGGAGTATCTTAAAGTTGGAGCTATGCTAAACAGACCTCAAGAGGTTCAACCCTCAAAAACCTTGGTTGTCTTTTTTTGCTTAGAAAACACATAACTGCTCGAAAACACTTTTGTAACATATATATGATCCTAAACAAACAAAAAACACTTAGTCCTAAACCGGATAAGTTGTATGCAAAGCAGTTCCTTGTTGGCCGGGTGCATGCATTGGGCCCCTTTTCTTTCTTGAGAGCGCTGTGCACTTGTGCTGGATCGACCTACTGATCTTAAGGCTTGGCATCCAAATCCTAGTGACGAATGAATATATTCGACGATAGATGTGGTCTGTATGTAGACGATAAGAGAACCTAATCTTAACGCGTACTGTACTACATGTTCAGGAAACTGTCACCTCATGTCCGGAAAAAGGCACGACGATCAAGATCAGCTAGCGCACTGCAACGCGTGCTGCTCTAAAACAGGGCCGGAGAGCCGAGCACAGGCCGCCGCGCGCCATGCCGGCCCCAAATTGATTCGTTGCAGGATGCGTGCATGCGTCGACGCTGCTCAATCGCCGTGCCGTGCGTTGGAGCGGTAGATGGATGGATGGATCGGTGTGGGGACGGGACGTGGATGACGATGCCCCGTTGTACCATTCCGGCGTCGCTGTCGCCGCCCCGCCACAGCCACCCTTTGTGCTTGTGCTTTTGCGTGGGTGGGCGCATAAAATCGCTCGCGACGACGGCGACGCCATCGGCGGCCGCGCCCGCCCGATCCCGATGGGGAGGGAGAGATGATGCGCCGGCCGGCTCCGTGGTCCGTCCGTGTAAGCTAGCTGCCTTGCTGCCGCTCCGGCCCGGATTTCTTCTTCTTTTTCTTTCTTGCGCTGCCACGCCACGCCACGCCAGGCCTTGGATGGGTGGCCTTGATGCGGTCGGCGTCGTCGCCGGAGACGCGCGAGGGAGGAGATGGGGACGTGGTCCTCATCTACACTACACCAGCTGACGTGCCCCGTATCACGTACGTATCCATCCACCCACTGTCGTCGCGCGTGCCGGCCCGGCCGCACCAGATTCTCCCTCTCCCGCGCTGGGAGACCATGTGCAACTAGTGGGCCTAACTAATAACTAGAGAAAGCGGCAACGCCCGCTGGGCCGCAGCCCATTAACATAGCACTTGACCAAGGACCGAGTAAAGAAGCAGTCTCACGCTCGCAACTCGCAGTGCGTTGAGCTTCCTCCTCCCTTTAGTCCCACCTCGCCTAGAGTCGCCTAGACAAGCAGCACGGAGGCACGGACTCGCTATATAACCAGACCCAGGGCAGCGATGCAAAGCATACCTTTCTCGCCCTTTTGGCTAAGAAGTGTAGTATCTGTTTTTTATCAATCTGATATGTGGGCCATGTGCCCACTTCGATATTAACCTAATTTTTTGTAGGGGAGGGTCCACCACAATGGCTTGCCACTGGGGTCCTCATGTGTCGCCCAGCCGTTGCACTGCTGGCAGGGCAGGCGCACCCCAACCAATGCTAACCGTGAAATTTTTGAGCTGGTTTTTAATTGTTAAATGTAATTACAATGCCTAGATGGCCTTTGTTTAGGCGGTTGCTAATGTGGCCCATAACGAAGGAATAGGGAGGGGCCAAATGGACCCTGTCGAAAGAGGGCTGGTCTGCTGGCATGACTGAAACCATGCATGGAACGCCCGGCCCATCTTATTGTCAGGCGGCCCACGCAAAGATGATGGTCCAGTGACGCCCAGTACTGTGCTGTGTAATCTCAACATCTTCTTCGGTTCTTCCGGGGTTTTGAGATTCTCGCTCTTAGGTTGTAAGTTTTAACTGGGACGGTTGTACCTCCTCTTAATCAAATACGTGCCATCCCTCGTCGAAGAGGCTCGGTTAAAAGAGTTCCCATGCAATGAATTAGGTGGGACTCATACATGATATTTCGCACATATTCATCAAGGTCTAGTTGACTAAAAATATTGAATCGAGAACGACTGTTGAGCCACACATTGAAATTTCCACATTAGTATTGTGCTTCTGCTTTGCTTGATTACATCAAACATCTTATTTTTGAAATAATTTGAAATAACAGGTTTAGAAAAATGTTTGGCGTCCGTAGTTCTTACTTTTGAAAAAAAAACAATGATCCATCCATTGTTGCAGTCTGTCTTCTGAAGTTGTAGCTATTCCATTTGTTATTGTCACTGTATTTCTTTCTTTTGCTTTGTTCACTGCTACCAAGTTGTATACAGAATAAAAAAATTGTTTGTTTATAGGTAATTAGTTGCAGTCAAGAAGTTCTTGCAACAGGATATGTCCAGTGATGCTCTGGAAGAGTTTAGAACTGAGGCATCCACTGACATAAATGGACTGAGGTGCTGTTTGGTTTTCTGGGACTAAACTTTTTCTAGTCTTAGGGACTAATAAAAAAAGTCTCTCCAAGAGAGTCTTTTTAGGGACTAATAGAGGAAAAGTCTCAAAAAAAATCCCTCCCCTTTGGTTTGGTAGAGACTAAAAGGGACTTTTTTTTAGTCCTAGGGACTAAAAAGTCCCTAAACCAAACAGTCCTTGAAATAAAGAAAATCTGGCTTTGTTAATTGTGAGTTCTTTGTATTTTCCTGCGACACTTGAAAATTACTGTAAACTTTTCTAGAAAAGTTATTGCTGCATTTTTTTTTTTTCTTGAACACACAGGAGAACTTTGGTTTGTAGCTGATAGATAAGCGGAATGAAATACACAATCTTTTCCGATGCTTCATTTTGACCACTGTTTCTTAGTTAACATGCATGCAAGTTCCAGATGTTTATGTATCAACATTTTAGTGATTATGCCAGCAGCCCCAACAATCATTTCGTAATAATTTGAAAACTTCACTACCTTTTTTGGCCCCAAAGCTTGTAAGATGGAGATTGGAGAAAATACTAGTGCCGTTTGGTTGAGCGCAGGCAACCGACACGTCCAGGCCACCCATTACGCACCTTATCCACCGAAGAAACTCCCATCCTACAGGTAGATCAGCGGACCAGACAAGAGTCATCCGCCCAGACTCACTTTCAGATCAGAGCAGCAGCAGCAGCAGCTGAACGACGACCATGGCCTCGCCGCTGCTCAAGCCACACTCTCATGTCGCCGCCACCGCCGCCCTGCACTCCGCGAGGAGAGCCGATCGCCATGGCCGCTGCCCCGCGACGATGGTACACGTATCGTTCTCTTTCAAATCCGTATTATTATTTGGACTGTTTCTGGTTGCTTCAAGTTTCACTTCTATGCATCATAAGTGCTGTTTCTCTGCAGCTCGGCCTCGGCAGGCTCCATGACCACGGCTGCAGCAAGTCCGGCCGTTCTAAGGTACAGTACATGACTGCCGCCTATGCTTCTACGTACGCAGGCCCTTATTTCTGAATTCTGAAGAAACCGATCGACTAACCGATTGCAATACTATGTCGTCGTTTACGTTATCGTTGCTGTTGCTATATGTTGCGTTGCAGAGATCCGGTTCAGTGAAGGTGAGCGCCTTCCCGTCGCTGGAGGTGGTGCCGCTGCTGGTGACGATGGTGGACCACGTAGAGAGCTCGCGGGACTGGGTCGTGACCAAGTCCATCTGGCATCTCAGCGACACAGCCCTCAAGAGCGTCTGTGAGTCCTCGATCCCATCGTCGTTTCAGCTGCACATGATCGAGGTCCGATCCGCCGCCCTGCGTTGATCATCTCTGAAACCACTGACCGTTTCGTTCTTTCTCTCTCGATCGATCGATCGATCGCGCGCATATGCAGATACCTTCTACGCCATGTTCACGGTGTGGGGCGTCTGCTTCTTTGCGTCCATGAAGGCAAGCTCGCACGCACGCATTGCAAACATAGTACACCATGATTCCAATGTTCACACGATCGACCACCACCAAGCATTATATTGTTTTCCTGGAGTGTTGATGCATGACACGCTTTGTTTGTGGGTTGAATCAAAACAGGATCCCTTCTACGACAGCGACACGTACAGGAGCGCAGGTGGAGATGGAACCGTGCACTGGTACTACGACAAGGTAAGCACGAACGCACTCACCTTTGCACAGTGTCTGTAATGTCACAGATAGCTTCACTGGTATGTGATTGATATCCCCTGCAATGTCGTTCGTTGGTATGCAGCAAGAGGACCTGGAGGCGTCTGCAAGGGAGGAGCTGCTGCGGGAGGAGCTGCTCGAGGAGATTGAGCAGAGGGTTGGGGGCCTCAGGGAGCTGGAGGAAGTAGTCACAAAGTGATTATATATATCTAATCAGTTTCTCTATCTGAACTTGGTTAGCAAATAAGTTCAGACTTCTTTACTCCTGCTCAAGTTTGTATATGGCCCAAATGCCTGGATGAACTGCCCTACTGCGCAGTGGAAGTGCAATAGCAAGATGCATATAGTTTGTTCTTAAGGAAAACACGAGGGGACCGAGTGTACCCCTACTGCATGTTATTAATAAAACAAAGTTGTTTACAGAAACACGACATGTCCTACAGAATACATATAGTTTTTGATGAAACTACAGGATACGTATAGTTGTCCGGTAGATTGGTAGAACCGTATTGACAGTGTTTGGGAAGTCAGTGCTTAATCGTGTCCACACATTTATAACACTAGTTATGGAGCACGTGCGGCACGCACGTGCCAAGAAAACATTTATTTATCATTTTTATTTGTCATTTTACACTTCTCTACCTAATCATACGAAACATTTATTTATCATTTGTATTTGTCATTTTCTACTTTACTAATGAATCACACGTGGCTTTAAAATAATGTGTAGTTAAAAGTAGAGTAGTAATGGAAAAATATTAATTTTACTCAAATAAATCTATATTAACAGCCCCACCAGGCATAAAACACATGAGTTGTCCTAACTAAAGGTCAATATGCATATATTTAAATTCCTCCTTATTTGCAGACAATGCAGTACGGCACGCACGGTGCTAATAAACACATATTTATTATTTTATTTCCCTTTGTCCACTTCACACAAAACATTTATTTATCTTTTTTATTTGTCATTTTCTGCTTCACTACTTAATCACACATGGCTTTAAATAATGTGTAGTTTAAAATATAGAGCAGTAAAAGAAACAAGATTAAAATTTATTCAAATAAATGCATATATATATTAACAGGCCGCACCACGAGGCAAGAAACACATGCGTTTTACTAACTGAATCCTCCTTATTATTAGGAGACAATGCATCATATATACCTCTCTCTTTTTCTGTCTCTCGATCTCTCTGCATGCATAGCTGATTTTTACGTCTGTATATGTTCTGAATCAGAACATACATAGCTTGCCAAACTTTGTTTGTGACGATGTGTGCATGAGTGCATCGCTTAACTGAAAATAAGAATCGTTGTGCTGATAACATGCACGTCTTCATGATTAAGCAAGGGAATGCAAAATTTCTCTTGAAGTGCATTTTAAAAAGAAAGACACGTACTACATATCTATATGCTGGGCCCATACTTCAAGGACACCGTACGTGCGTGCATTAGAAAGATGCAAATAAGATGATCTGCCGATCCTTGTGCGTATTAAGGTATGGAAAATTCAATAGCACAAACAATATCAGAAATTCAGGGCTACCCTTTGTCGATGGTGCTGCAGCAGCGCCTGGTCGATGGCGTCCGCCGTTGAGAGTGATCATTTGCGGGCTTTGCCGCAGCAGCGCGTTGTCTAGGGACCCTAGTTTCTTCGTCGGCGCTTCAATCTTGCAAACGCGGCAGCCAGACACCTGAAGATGCAAGTGCATGCTATGCTGAGGTGGAAGCAAGGCCAAGATATATGTGTATATATGCATGCACGTACGGTGCAACTGCGTACAAACAAGGAGGCGGGCAGGAGAACGGCTTGTAGCGCGTTTGTTTCCTCTCTCACTTCATCTTCTTACGCCTTGGGCCAGCGTCGCTGCCAACAGCGATGCTACTGCTACACATAAGGATTTGGATGTGAGATGCAGATGGAGAATGGGCGGTGTTCGAAAGAGGAGGAAGTCATCGCGAGAACCCAATTCATTCATGGAGAGGGACCTGATTCTGTGCTCTCTGTTCGGTTAGGAAAAATCACCGTTCAAGGTCCGGCCTGAGTGATTCTGACGACGTCGTCATTCTGGGCCTGGTCAGTAAGACGATGCCGGTGATGGCAGCGCGGTACGGTGCGGGGCCGAAGACGACGCAGCGTGGGGCGTAGCCTGCATGCCTTGCTGATCGAAGGGGAGAGGACGTGGACACAGCGTGGCTTCACCAAAGGGATCACCGCGGTGTTCTCCAAACGCCACAACGGCGTTGGTGCACCACAGCCCCGTCACAGAGCGGACGACGGGGAGGCATGGAGCCTCGTCGGGGAGGGAGGTGCCGACGGCAGCACATCGGGCTTGAGCGTCGTGGGGCATACGCGGCGGCGCATTGAGGGCCGCCCGCGCTCTCCAGAAGGTAACCTCCGTCTGTGGGATACGACAGCAGCGCGAGCAGTCGACGCGTGTGTCGTGCAGTTGAGTTTCGCGGGGATGGGCCCGGGTGGGTTGGTGCGAGCGGAGGGGAAGGAGTCTACGTGCGGGCGGGATCGTTCGACGCCAGCATGTCTCGCGACCTATCGGGATGGCTCGCGCCGTTCCGGAGCCGCGATCCTCTCCGAGTTGCACGCGCGTTCTAGATTGGAAGGCAGAGAGCGAAACACCCTGTAGCCTAAGGTCGGTCCTGTTTGAGAACCATCGGATGAGATTTTGAGTCAAATCCGACGGGTGAGATCGCGACACGTGTCCGTCAATTCCTTCGCTCTTTTATAGTATAGATATAGATTTTAGTTCAGAAGGATTGGGTTCAGATACTGTATCCTTCCTACAGGATACAGCTCGGCCAAGATCGGAGTACAATTGTGCCGTGCAACAACAAATAGTGTAGCGGGCGTATCTGTTGGGCCTCGGCCGGCCTCAGCCGGGTGTGGCCACACTGTTATAAGAGGAATAGAGGAAGACGGAAGGGTGACCGGTAATTAACCAACTTTGAAACCCTTTTTTGTGAACTATCATCGTTCTCGCGGAATCAGCAGCGTTCCTTCCCAAATTCTTGCTATATCTCTCCCATGAATTCCACTCTTGAGTTAGCTAGCTCGGGCATAACAATACTTTCCAAAAAGAAAAAGAGAATTTATACTGTACAAAAAGGTCGACACCGATGGATTAGCAATATATATAATCAAGGTGTGGGGCGGCAAGCAACAAGGACATTTTTTTTTGACTGAGGTGAAATATTGATCGTGTGCTAGTACTACTCAGCACTGCATGGATTCACTAATGGCCATGTTTACGACGGCCTTGGCCCACGCCAGCAGCTCCCGCTTCATCCTCCTCTCGTCGTCGCCCCACAGCCGCACCGGCACACCGACGGCCGCCGCCGCCACCGCAGCAGCGGATGAAGCGTCGCCGTCGTTCTCGGACCACGACGACCGCCTCGTCGCCGTGCCGACGACGACGTCGAGGTCGGGGACGGGGAGGACACCGCCGGCGCGGATCCGGCGTCCAAGGCCATGGCTCTCGCGCGTCTGGCTGCTCAGCCGCGCACACCGTGCGTGCGTGTAATGGATCAGACCGGCCGGAGAGCTTTGGTATTTCGGACCGTGGCTCTGTTACTCTGCTCTGCTGTGAACTATTACTGCAGCTAAGCTGTCTTTGGTTGGTGCTGCTAGCTGGGACACTTGACAGCAGGCTCTATATATACCAGTGCTGTGCTGCCGCACAAGCGGGCGGGCATGTGATGATGCACGAGTAGAACGTGGTGGATTAATAATTCAATTCAATGTATAAGCATTGCGAGAGAGTGACCCACAAGAGCGTGTGAGAGTAATTAATTGAACGTGTAAGCGCAGCGTTGAGTCATTGACAGTGACGGCGCGCGGGCATGCAAGCAGCGCGTCCCTGGACAAGTGTCTACTATACTCCTGTCCTGGTAAGCTCGATCGATTCGAGTGTGCGGAGCAGAGTGTGAGCACGTCCGGCCGGCGTCTCGTCTCATGGTGAACACGCAACGCTTTCATCGTAGGTGGCGCGGTTGTTGGTCTGTCGATCACCTTTTCCCGGACCGCGTGTCACGCGCGCTGAAATCAATCAAACGGCTGAAACACAGTTGCTGCTTTCAAGGCGAGTCAAGATATAATAGTACTATCAGGCGGACGTTAGGTGTACTAAGCATGATGTGCACACGGCGGCGGCACGGTGGAATAAAATTAGGGTGGGGTTTTTTTTTTTTTTGACTGAAAAAAAATTGGGCTGGTTCGTTCCGTTTCCGGTTTCCGCGCGATCACACTCTGCGACGCCAACGAGGGCGCGCGCGTGGCGTAGCATGCATCACTCAAGGCACCGAAAAGTTGGTACATGTACAGGAAATTGTTGACAAGTCTAGAAATGGGCATGCTGCTTGGCAAGGGAAATTGATGAACCCAGCATGGCGACGTGAATTGGTACGATCTGTCCTCCGTGCAATGCCAGTTTATCTTATGGCCTTTTTTTTTTTTTTTTTTTTTTTTTTTTTTGACAAGAAAACCAGACTTCATATATTAGCAGCAAACCGCTGCAATAGGAACACAAAGTTCAAAAGTTACATCTTGCAGCGCCTCCATGAGGTGGCAACCGGTAGCATGATTAGCATTGGAACATGTTACATTTAAGGGTCCTGAAACATTCTCATCATGCCTTGAGCCACTGCCCAAGCCTACATCCAACGTCCTGAAACAAGAAGATTGATCTGGTGGACTGCTTCGGCCAAACTTTTAGCATGGGAGGGAAAAAGAAACACACGGTATCCATCGATGGAACATCTGGAAGCGGCGAAATGCAGTGATCTTCAAAGAAGATAGGAAGCCGGTAGCAGCTCTGATGGTAGAAATATAGGACATGGCTCTCCAATGGTCAATGGCAGGCTATAAGGCTTTGAGGCCAGCTTCGGTTGTAAAGATAATTAGCGAGTAGTTAGTTATTAACCTTCACCCCAAGCAGCCTTAGGCTGCGTTTGGGGTGCACATCTTGTGCATGTAATTTTTGAAGGGCAGCAAGAGATTTGCCGGATTTTTATTAGACGATGAGAAAAAGGAGAACAGAACTTACATTACAGCAACTGCTACTCTACTGACCTCTACTTTACCTTTGCCCTCTCTAAACAGCACTACCTGCACAAACCTACTAAGACGTGTACCAACTAAAAAAGACAGGAGGACTTGTGCATGTAATGTGATGTTTTGCTATTCTCCTTATTATTAATTAAACCCGGGCGACGGGATCTTTTAAAAAATATATATACCAGTGATAGATGTGACGGACACGCACGGACGGGATGATGTCGCTGAACGTTGTGGTCGTGGCCATCGATCGAGCGACGCGTAAGTCCCCAGTGTGAAGCTGATCGAGTTTGGTGGCAGCTCAAGAAGTCCATGCGCACCGGCGAGATAATCTTGTTTTTTTCATAAAAAAAAAAGATAATCTTGTTTTAGCATGGTGCGACAAGCCTGGCTCCTAGATTTGCTGCTTGCATCCTGCTAGGCTAGCTGTCCAGGCGACACGCTCCACTGCGACGACTGACTGAGCATCGCGTACATTATTGTCAATGCCTCTGACAGAGTATATGTTCAGACTAAGTACCGATCGTTCGTGCATGTTCGAATAGAGGCATGGTTCTATTCCTGGGCATACGATGATTTGTTTTCATTCCGGGCGGAACAACCAATTCTGGCCGACCTAACTTCAAACTAGGCCACGTAAATCTTGCCGGATCTGACCGCGTTCCGGCCCATATCACATGGTCTTTTGTAACGATCAAGCCTCGTAAGTCCATTAGTCCAAACAGTTGTCCATATCAGGGACGAAATGAACGAGGCCTAAATAAAACCAAAAGTACAGAACAAAAAAAGACTGAGAGCCAAGAAAGAAGAGAGAGTTAAGATAAAAAAAAAAAAAAAAAAAATGAGAAAAAAAGCAAAGCTACCAAAAGGGACCAAGCTAAGTTAAATCTGCAATCTATTGATTAATTTCCCAGAGATGCAGTTGGTAGTGGTTGAAATTTTTACACAGGTGTTCTGGATCTAATTACATTTCATGCCATTATCAAGGAAACTCTACCACTCTGAGTGGAGAAGCCAGGATTAAAATATATGTTTGAACTAATCATTTATATATAAAATGATCCTCGCATGTAACTCTACATTTTATACTATTATCTTTTTGGCCAAATATGCATGGTTTGTGAGCTAGAGGTCACCGAATGGGGTGGGTTTAGTCGTTTTTATGCCTAACCGAATCAGCCTTTGCCGATTCAAATATGCAGCGTCGTGGCCGACCAGGTTCAAGTCTCAGCTACCGCGTGGACGTCATTCATCGTCGTTGGGCCGCTCGGTCATGCCATTAAAGAGGAGCACCGCGCTCACCCACGTCCACTCCCCATGATATACTTCTCTGCCAACTCCATTTTATCCATCCCATCTTGCAACCGAACAACAACAGCAGCACCGGGACCGGCCTCGCACGCGGCGCCATCGTGCTTGCGCTACCGCTAGATTCGCCGCACCTACGACACCGCTGCAACCTCCTCCACCTCCCTGAACCAGCTACACCACCTAACGACCCAAGGTGAGGGCCTCTAGGCCACTGCCGTCGACGTTGCAGCTATCGGTCCGACCTCGACATGGCTGGGTCACCTCGCTCAGCTTTACTCCCTCTCTGTGCTTGATCTGGGTTCATATTAGGGTGTAGAAGGTCCTTAGATGTCGCGTCCGCGCCATCATGGCCACTCCACTAGCAGTGGTATGGTGGCCGCTGCACCTCGCCATATTGGTGGCTCCACCACCCGCCACTCTTTCTAAAGAGAGCGGCAGTAGTAGTAGCCATGAAATTCAACCTCTTCGTTTCATAGAACAAATCTGAGGCTACCTAAAAGTGTAACTTGCACTAAATTTTTCTCTCTACATCATAGTTTATGGAACTATTCACATAAAAATTGTTTTTATACCCTTCCATTATTCAACATTTTTTATCTCTTGTTTGCTCTAAAAAAGAGCAGTTTCAGACTAGGTTCAGGGATAGAAGAGTGGAGAGAGACGTTTACCGTCTGTTTGGTTGCGGGATCCCTAGGTTGGGTTGGCTCCAACCCTCGTTTTGGGGATCGCTCCAACCCGTATCATGTTTGGTTGCGGGAGAACTGGGAAGGGTTGGAGCCAACCCGTCACCTATTTGGATGGATGCATTGGATAATCTGATCACCTTCTCACTCAAATGGTGATCTTACCCCCTCAAACTATACACTTTCCCCAACATTTCAACAACTTATCTCAAATCTTAAAATGGAGGCTGAATGTGAAAATGTTTCCAAAACAAAACGTGTAGACCTTGTAATTTTGAACACTTTTTATTTTCGGATATTTTAAAGTTTCATAACATAATCAAAAGTAATTTGCAAAATAGGGCCAGTGGCATTTCTGTAATTATCCTGATTCCCATCTCCTTCACTCTGCCTTCCTCTCTTGCGGCCGCCATGGTCTTCCCGGCGGGATCGGCGGGCGAGGCCGGCGGGCGGGCCAGCGGGTTGGGCGGGGCGGCGGGGGTGGGGCCGGTGGTTGGGCGGGGCCGGGGGCCGGGGCTGCCGGGAAGGGAAAGAGACCGACGGACGACCTCCCGGCCCCGGTCTTTGCAGCGGCGGCGGCCGGCCGGCGGGACGGACCGCCGGGCGAGGGCGAGGGCGGGGCCGGCTGTTAGGAGGGGGCAACGGGAGGGAGGGGATGGATGGAGCAGCCCCGGGCGGCGCGGTGGTCTCAGTGGGAGGAGTTGCGAGGACGAGGAGAGATGGAGCGGTGATAGTCGGGTGAGAGAGTGTGAGTCCACTCGCCCAACCCGACGGAAGCGGCTCCGTCCGCCGATTTCGGGGACGGGGCCAACCCGCATATCACGCGAATATTCCATCGAGGAACCGCTCCGACCTCCTCCATTCTCCATCCAAACGCCCTGAAAAGAAGGTCCGCTCCAACTTGGTTGGGTTGAACCACTCAACCAAAAAGCAGACGGTTAGTGTTTATTGACCCCGAGTTGGAAGGGCGAGCCCTCTCACCCTCATGCCCTTTGCTTTATATATAGGCAAGGGAAGATTTACAAGAGACCAGTTGCTGGTGTTAGGTTTTACATGTCACTCCTATGGTTCTAGTTGGGCCTCTGCTAGGGGGACTAGGCCCATGTCCATATGGGATCCCCAAACCACTTCCGCACCCTCTAGCTATGTGAAAACACACTTAGCCATGGCTCTAGTGAGCTACCCTCACTGCTCCCATCCTAGACAGGTGTGCTTCCCAACATCGCCATGGCTATTGGTCTTTTACATTGAATCCGAGCCTAACGTGAGCCTAATCACAAGCCTTAGAGAAACTCTTGATCCCTCTTCTGATTCTAGAAGCACCATATTAGACTTATTAACCCCAATGTAGTGATGGAGATTATTTGCTCCGACAATATTACACCAATGTAGTGATGGAGATTGAATCATATGGTAGAACATGAGTCATAAGGACTTGTAATGGTTTGGGGGCACGACATGTGCTAAACCCTAGTCCAGTGACGCTATTGTTACTCCTAGCTACATGGCAGATAGATGGAAAGAAAATGACTAGTTGGGATCTCGGGTCCGAGGTTCTTGCTCTCCTTTATATTTATATAGATAGGGGAGCAATGTTTTACAAGGAGGGTGATTGGGTTTGTTGGGGTTTCCTATTCTGCTGTGCATAAGGTGCAACGAATCATCCTAACTGTCATCTAGATACAACGGTCTTGGATGCTAGCAGCATGTCATGATCGCTTTGTTGGTCGCCTGCCGTAACCCTCGAGGGCTTTCTTGTTGATGGCTCTTGGGCTGATAGTGTGGACATGTCATATATGCAAGTGGATACGGTACTCCTAATCCATATATCCGATAGCAAGGGAGCTTGAGCACATGTTGGCGGTCATGGATCAGGTCATACCATGCATGACTCCTACATCGTCAATCCATGACAGATTCTTCGTGACGGATTTTAAGAACGTCACTAATTCAAGTCCATTCATGTACCAATTATTAAGGCCCATTCTAGCCCGCTACTGGCATTGGAGTATAAGAATGAAAGACAAACATGAAGCCCAATACTCCTGATCTCCAATAGTCGCAAACTTCCCGCTCCTTCCGTCCTTAGTCAAGACTCCATCCCTCTGTGTCCTACCTCCCGATCCACCACGAGTCGCTAATATTCACTAGCCGCCACCACTCTCTCTCTCTCTCTCTCTCTCTCTCTCTCTCTCTCTTCTCTCGAACGGAGCAAATAGAGGTGTGGGGCTATGGCATATGGAGCAAAGCAGACGGGGTTGCGGGCACGACAAATTGGAGCGGTAGGTGGCGTTGAGAAGCGGCGACACTATGGCATCGAGTCGCGAATCGGGTGGCTCGCAGTGCTACTCGGTTCAAAGACAAATGTTGGTGCATGTTGTGGGTCTATGGCGGTGAACATTTGTGCACGTCGTGTTTGCCTAAGCGTGTGATAAGTGGTCTTGAGCACACAACAACATTAAAGGATAGTTGTAGTAGATGGAGAGAGAGAGATTACAGAGATGGTAATCCTCCATTTTGCTTTACTAGAAAATGTGCCCGTGTGTTGCAACGGGGAACCCAATGCGTATAAGAATCGGACTTATAAAGCGTGGATCATGAGTCCGGATCACATATAAAATATCTAGAATACAAATACATGAGTTACAATATGATTATATAATTAAAGTTTATTAAGACATTTAAAATTTATATGGTACTAATATTTCAGCGGTCATCCACTATATTACCAGCATAAGTTGTTTGGGCATATTTTTAGTTCAAATTTTAAAATTTATATGGTACTAATATTTCTTCTTCTTCTTCTTCTTCTTCTTCTACTACTACTACCACTACCACCACTACTACTACTACTACTACTACTACTACTACTACTACTACTACTACTACTACTACTACTACTACTAATATTTAAAAAAAAATTATTCTAGGAAGAAGAACTATGATTTATTAGGTGACCATTGCCTGTCGGAATATCTGTAATTTATGGAGTGATGATGGAGTCTGAGAGGAACCAGCTTTTTATTCGATTTATAGCTCTTTTTATTCAATTTGGATGTTTCTTTTCCTTGGGTTCATTCGGTTTGGATGTTTTTTCTTTCTGTTTCTTTATCCAGGCTTCTACTTTCTATTACTAAGTATAATGCACGTGCTAACGCTACGTCGACATCTAGGTAACACACATTAAACAATTATCCGAGAACTAATCAATAGGTGGCTAGCTTAGTTTTTATTGTGATTAATAAAAAAAAAATGGAAGTGTACCAACATTTGAGTAAATCACCTCATTCTCATTAGGTAGAGCCAATGACAACTGCCTGTAATTATAATAAAAATTGAAACTATGAATCACATGCCTTTAACGGAACACCGTGAGTGAAAACATTCAGGTTCGAGATATCTTGGTTAACTTCACATTGTTGCATGATTTTCAAAAAAATGTCAGTAGGACAATAATAGACCAAAAAAATACATTCAAAGTGCAATCAGCCAATCACCAAATAACATTCTAATCCATGGCCGGTATGGTCAGTGAAGGATTGAAGGTCCACTATCTATATAGTCCGAATACAAACTTGTGGTCACCTCCTTGTGGGCCAAAGATTCAATAACTCAGTAACAGTAAAGCAACCCAAATCAATAAGCAACGATTTCTCCAAGCAACATCTGATTTCTCCAAGCAACATCTCGCTACCTTTTTCTTTCCCTTGTGAGAAAAACTTACCGCGTGCCTCTCAACAACTCAGTAGCAAGTTGATCGATGCCGTTTCGTGTGATGAAATCACAGTTCACAAATTAAACCGAGAAGACAAACACATCATGCAACATAATAATTGACTAAAATAAGTGGACATTGTAAGGAAGAGAAGGCATCAACTTACTGTACCGAACTTGTTCTCGGACCTCAAACAGTTCTGTTTGCACGCATTCAAAAGATCGGATGTGAGGCTTCCAAGGATTCCACATCCGAATCGGATGAATTCTTGCACACTTATGAGATCCAAGTTTAGAATAGTACCACAAGCAAGCTGCGGAGACACAGAGTAAATTAAGAAACTGTTAATAAACACGGCATGCAGCATGATAATGGGCTAGCTGCAGGCTTGCAGCGTCGATGAATAACCTTATCACATAGTTGTTTTACGTGCAAGTCATTCCTTTGTTAAATCAGGTGCCTCCGTATTTTCGACATCTGCATTTCGAGAGGTTTTGGTTTTCAACTTCATTCCCCAACAAGATGATAAGGAGACAAACACGCACACGGATGATGGGGGGGTTAATAAAATTGTTGGGTAGAGCACCGAGGCTTGAAGCAAAGTTAATAATGTGCCAGAATCAAGAAGCACGGAAGCGTGTTCCCATGATCCCACGAACGAACTGCATGATTCAGGTTCCCATGCCCACAACCCGGATCGATGGATACGTAACAACGGCGCGTGATCGTAATCGCCGCGGCCGGAAGCTAGCGAGAATTATGCGATCGGATCCCGCCGATCCGGGGACGCCAAGCGCCGCGTCAGGAATGGATACATACCGAGGGGAGTGTGCCCACGACGCAGTGGCGGCGCCCATGCCTTGGTGTATCTTTGCTCGCGGCACCTCCGCCGCCGCCGCCGCAGCTCGTCGCTGCCGAGCGGCGCCCGCGCAGCCTCCCCGCTGCCCTCGTTTCTCGGGAAACGCAGCGATCCCGTGGTGGCCGGTGGTGTCATCGGGCGGCGCGCCGCTTCTGGCGCGCGCGACGCCCGCTTAGCGATACCCCACAAGACGCGCCGCGAGCGATGCCGGCGCACACCACCCTTCTTCTTCCCCGAGCCGCGCCCCCGCCCCACCGCCCTCCCCCGCCGCCGGCGCCCTAGGGCTCGCCGGGAGCTCCGGCGAACTAGGGCCGCGGCGAGCCCTGGGCGCCCGGCGGCGCCCGCCTCCCCCTGTCCCCATCTCCAACCTCCCCGCACCGAGCACCGCCGCCACCGAAGCTCGCCATCGCCATGGATTCCGCGACCTCCCCGCCGCCTACCCATACCCACCGGATGGGCCTGCCCACCGGGCCGGCCGGGCGCCGCCGCCGCCTCGCCACCGCCCGGCGAGCCGCCACCACCGCCCGCGTTCACGACCGTCGCCCGGGCCGGCCGGCCGGATTCTATACCCGGAGAGGATGGAGGCGGCGAGGAGCTCGCCGGAACCCTAAACCGGCGGCGGCGGCGGAACCCCTAAAGCTACGGGACGACGGCGGAACCCTAAAGCTAGGGCGGCGGTGGCGCCCCCCTCCTCGCCCACCGTCCCGCCGCGGCGCCATCACCGCCGGCCGCTCCGCCACCCACCCCGGCCCTCCCGGCGCCGCGCCGGGCGCGCTCGCGCGCCACGCCGTCTTGGCGCTGTATGCGTAGCGGCGCCGTCTGCGCCGTCAGATAAGGATCGTGGTCATGGGCTGAAGGCCACATGATGACAGACGATTCCCCCGCAGCGGCGGTTCCCTTGTGCTTGGGTCGTGCGTTTCCTAGTGAGAGGGTTTTTTTTTTTTTTTTTTGCGGTGACGGTGATTCGAACGCTGCTCGTGAGAAGCCGGTACCGACGCCAAGACGTGAGACGGCTCCGGTGGGAGGCGAGGTGTAAGATGACAAACTTTAAATCCTAGCCCTTAGTTGTGAGATCTAACGGATGGTGTTGCTTGTGTCAAAAATAGAAAGAAGTTTGCCATTATAGTAGAGATTTGGTGCATGTCGTACGAATTTAGATTTGATGCTTACCGTTTGTTATTCGATTTAGAGCTCTCTTTCTTCTATCTTTTTCCTAAATATTAGGTAGCTATAGATGTATATATTTGATTTGATGAAATACGTGTCGTATTTGGTCTTTGTCTCCACCAAGAACGCAAGCGAGAGAAATTTTGCCTTCTACGTGTTATTTTGGTATTTCTTTTCACATGAGAGTCCAGTATAGATACGGAAGAGAGCCAGGGGAGATAGTGGAAGAAAATAGGGCGAAATTTTAGTAGAAATTTTCGTGCTTTATTAATATAGGTATAAATATTAATAGGTATAGATATAAATATAGATTTTATGGTCAATATGAAACTCTGCCAATGGTTTTGTCTAAATAGACCTTTTTCATCATGAAAAGACAAAAAAAAAAAAAAACAAATGAAAAGCATCACAGCATGTCAATCTTGGTTATGAATCCGTGATACACATTCGCTCCACCAAGAAGAAACGGCTCGCGCGCGCGTGGAAAATAAAAGGCAAAAAGAAACAGTGTGTGTATTTTTGGTCGGCAGCCCGGTTAGCCCAGCCGGTTTTCGTCCCGGGTGCGCTAGAGTTTTTCAGCTTTAGCAATGCATGGATTCCCTTACGACCATGGACGCCACAGCCTTGGCCCAGGCGATGAGTTCCTGCTTTATCCTCATGTCGTCGCCACAAAGCACCGCCACCGGCACACCGAAGGACGTTGCGGCGGCCGTCGTCGCAGGCGACCCGCCGTCATTCCGAGACGACCGCCGCCGCTGCCTCGCGGTGCCAGCATCGAGGGTAACAGAGATTGCTGCGGCCTCTTTCGCCTCCTGTAGAGCTTTCCCATCCAAAGCCATGGCTGAGCTGATGCTGAGCAGCAGCGCGCCAACCAAGTTGCACGCCCTTTACTTCTGGGCCTCCGCTGTGCAGGAGCGCTTCTCAGGCTGGTGCAACAAGGGCACTTTGACACGCTCAATATATGACAGTAGTGCCGCACGAGCGGGCAACGTGATGCACGGGTGACCAGACTACACATTTATATATGCAAGCCGCGTGGCGGCGTACACGTACGAGCACAGATCACGTGACTAGACTAGTTATTATTTACGATCTTTTCTAGAGAAGATCGCTGGGCGACATGGAAGTATGGCACACGTCGAAATGTTGAAGCAGTGATCACATTCAGCTCGATGCGAACAAGACCAGACCTGTAGTCCAGAAGGATAGATAGCATCGTCATCCAATCCGCGTCCAGTAAAACGTCCATCCATCCACGCGTCCGGATCGATGGGTATCACCGCGTGCCAACTGAGGAGGGCGTTGACTAGCTATTCGAGAGATCCAAATGGCCACCTACAATCTTATCGTGGCAAGTACCAAATTCCAAATTTTAAGTTTTTGCTCTTTTTTTAGAAAGGAAGGTAAAAAACTTTATCACGATTTTTATTAAATGAAGAAAGGGGAAAAAGACAAATGTCCATCTAGTTTTTTTGAATAAAAACTATGTCAAAAACCATACAACTCAAGAGAGTGTTCCACTTATCCTACCGTACAACAACGGATTAACTAACACCACTCATGCCACTACTTGATCCATCTTGGTCGAAACGACCCAACTAAAAACAACTCAACTAACAACTAACATAAACACAGCTCGCGGCATCCATGGCCGCTTGAATAGCCACTAAGTTTTTGATCTTGCTATGTCATGTGGGGCTGACAAAGACCAGCCAAGGCTCACTAGTAGAAATATGATCTTCTATGACGATTTCCTCGTGGACGATTTGAAATTTCGTCATGGAACTACAGCCATCGTGACGAATTTAGTAACCGTCACGGATCACGAAAGTGACGGGCAAAGCCACTAAAAATAATGACGAAAACCAACATAACGTCACAAAATAGTAAACCTGTTCGTCACGTATGATGACTCCGCCTCTAACCGGTGGGCAACCAATGATGAATGCAAATTTTTAGTCACAAAATATCATAGTCATCGTCACAAAACATGTAAGTGTGGGTCCGACACATAGCACACAGGACCCACTACAGCAGACCCACCATCGCGGACCCACTTGTCGGGCGGGACCCACCATCCCGCACCCACTTGTCGCAGGACCAACCATCCTTGTCGGGCGGGACCCACCATCATGGACCCACTTGTCAAGCGGGACCCACCATGGCGGACCCACGTCATGCGGACCCACTTGTCACGCTGGACCCACTATAACGGGAATCACCATCATGGACCCACTTGGCAGGTAGGACACACCAAACCGGACCCACTTTGCAAGCGGGACCCACTTGTCACGCGGGACCCACCATCTCGGACCCACTGTCATGCGGACCCACTCTGGCGGTCCCACACAACAGTCCGGACCGGACCCACCATAGCGGTCCCACACAATCGCGGGTCCCGACCGCCCCACCCCCACGCGACCCATTCCCACACCGTATAGCGGCCCGGCCCAAGCCGCCAAAGAGGCCCAACCTTTTTTTTTAGCTGCGGCAGAACCCAAGCCAGCAGCAGGCCTTGCCCTCCACTCATGCCAGCAGGCCCCGTCTAGTTTTTTTTTAGGCAAACCGGCCTAGCCCATTCCCGCCGAATCTTTGAGCCCAACACAGAAGCCGGCCCGGCCCCAACAAATGCTACCGTCTATATTTTTTAGCCCGGGCCATTTAACCTTGGCCCAATTGGCCCAACCCCAAGCCGCCTTGAATTTTTGCCGAACTAGCAAAAATGGTGCGGTGACTGGGAATCGAACCGCAGACCACACAGACCACAGGGGAAAGCCTTACCACTACACCATTCAATATCTTCTGTTAGTGTCTTAGTATATAATCTATTTGTTCTATATCCGTGGCATGTATTTTAAAAAAATAAAACCACGGGGGTATTTTGGTGTTTAACTCAGTAAGTGAATCATACGTATGCTATGTTTTGACAACTTAGAATTAATGACTTATCGGTAGTATTAAAAACATAGCACATGACTCAAATCACACAAGCAGTTAGATAATAATATATACCGCATTAATCTAGTAATAGCCCAAGTTCTTACATCTAGATAATAGCAGGGACTAGATAACAGCAGGTGCTTCATCTAGAAGACTAGATTGAGGGTCATAACAGCAGCCCGAGGAGGTTAGGACTTAATGGCCAACATTAGGCAAGCCCGAGGAGGCCTAGATGTTGGGCGGCTAAGTGTTAGCTATTAATAGCAGTCAAGACTCGAGGGAGTTGAAGAGTTATTCTTGTGAACATGAGAAGAGAGTGTGAAAGAGAGATTAGGAGCTGGGCAGCCGGCTAGGCCAGCTCCTATATATATCTGTAAGCCGCACCTGTTGAGGAATCAAGAAAGAAGAAACAAGTTATCTCCTAAACTCTCATCCCCTGCTACCTCTAGTATCGGAGATCCAGCGATCCTCGTCTACCTCTGCTGCACCTTCTTCAACCTCCGCTCCTCATCAGCCACCTTCACCAAACCCACTCCCTCAGCCGCTGCTGCCTCTACACCACCATCAACTACCACCACCGCGACCTTTGCCACAATTCCAGAAGATGGATTTTCCAAAATTTGACGAAAAATCTGATCCTCTCGCCTTCATCAACCAATGTGAGTCCTACTTCCACCGGCAATATATCATGGAGGAAGAAAAGGTATGGCTAGCTTCGACATTTGGAAGATGGTGCCCTGTTGTGGTTCCGCCTGTTCAACAGATGAAGGCACCCCCAAGATGGCTTCACTTCACCAAGCCGCTACACTCGCGCTTTGGATCACCACCCGACCAACGATGCCTTAAGCGCCCCTAGCTGAAGACTCCATCATGCGTCCACAACGCGCATCGCATAATGGCGCTCAAGCCAAGGCGAAAAAGCAAAGACGTGAAGACCAGCGACAACACGCCTACAAGCAGCGACCGCGTGGACTCGCACGCCGGCTGGTCCGTGTCTCCGTGATGAGGCCGTAGTCCGCATACAAGCAAAGGGCGCGAGGATTCATGGCGCGGCACACCACCAAGAAGTCGCGAACGCCTTGCCGCAAGACGCCTACAAAGCGCAGCCGGGTTCCCCGAACGCCGGGCAGTGCGCCTCCGTGAGGAGCATCGTTCGGTCGTTATCTCCACAACCATCACGTGGGCTCATCGAGGAGCGGGCAGCGGAGCGACTGCAAGCAGCAGGGCGAGGTTTCCTTGTCCGGCGGATGGTACGGAAGATGCGAATGTTGCTCAGCGTGTCGCTGCAGCAAATTGCCGTCTACACGCTCAACCACCCGGGCTCACCTATACATCTTGCAGCCCAACCAAAGTAGAGATCGGGTGTGCGGTCTCCCGGCGGCGAACGCCCAAAGACCACCCAAAGAAGAAGCCTTGCCGCCTGGCACCCACTTTGGTGTCCCCGGATAGGCCGAGCGCACGCCGCCGCTTAGCCGTCGGGCTCTTCCCATGGGATCCAGACTACAGCCTTTAGGGACGAACTATCTGAAGACTACAGCTCGAGGACGAGCCGGTCTTCGAGGGCGGGGAGATGTCATGTGGGGGGCGACAAAGACCAGCCCAAGGCTCCAGATGCTACCAATGGTCACAGCAGCAGCAGCCCGAGGAGGTTAGGGACTTAATGGCTAACATTAGGCAAGCCCGAGGAGGCCTAGATGTTGGGCGGCTGAGTGTTAGCTATTAATAGCAGTCAAGACTCGAGGGAGTTGAAGAGTTATTCTTGTGAACATGAGAAGAGAGTGTGAAAGAGAGATTAGGAGCTGGACAGCCGGCTAGGCCAGCTCCTATATATATCCAGAAGCCGCACCTATTGAGGAATCAAGAAAGAAGGAACAAGTTATCTCCTAAACTCTCATCCCCTTTCAATCCTAATCTCATCCCCCAATTATCTCTAAGTCTCATCCCTCAATCTCTCAAGCTCTTGGCAAAGCATAAGGCCTAGTTATCCCTCTTATGAACTAATGTTCATAACATGCTAGCTTTTGTCTAGAACTACCCAGCCACTAAGTTTTTGATCTTGCTAGCTTTTGTCTAGAACTACCCACAGATGAAACGGTCTTATACTCTATTTGTGCAGTGTCATGTATGGTTTTTGTTGATGGGGAAGAAAGGGAGAAAGAGGTCATTGGTTCACGAAAAACAACCGTCGACTCATGAATTAAAATTTAGAACTACAAAACAACCATTGTAGCGTTACATCTTACAAGAGTTGTTATCTCTTCTCTACATCTAAAAATTACGTGGTACCACGTAATTGATACCACTGATTTGCATTCTAGGCGAACCAAACTGTGATTAATTAAATTGCGGAGGACTCCTAGTCCAAACCAAAGAACAGCACGTGACAATTTGTTATTCTTTACCTAAAATATATGATCTATGTACTGTGGAATGGTTTATTGGTCTCATCCAACAATCCGTACCACAACTAACACCTTTTTTCTGCCATTTCTTATACCAAACATCGTTGTCAAGCTCGTACATGGTGTTTTGACCGCGGAGGCTCCGATGACTGACATTGTACGGCTGTAATGTTCATACGACCAAACCTATCTAATCTCTTGTCGTTCGTGATGGCTGTCGTGATAATAATGTGATATATAAAATTTTCCTCGACGGAAAAGTGGAACAGCTGGCGGTTAACGCATGCTGTTGTCGTGGGTTCGGAGCAAAGTGGAATGGAATGACCGGATAAGAATGCTGTCAGACTACGCCCCGGTTTGATTCATT
This sequence comes from Hyparrhenia diplandra, assembly GCA_015847255.1. Taxonomy (NCBI): domain Eukaryota; kingdom Viridiplantae; phylum Streptophyta; class Magnoliopsida; order Poales; family Poaceae; genus Hyparrhenia; species Hyparrhenia diplandra. Next base: position 656,400 of record JADLZK010010938.1, on the reverse strand, counting down.
ATGTGATAATACCTGTTGATATTAATGGTGGCAAAACATAGGTCGATCCTATTTCGATCCCTATAGATAGTATTTCTTTTAGATCTGAATAGGTATAAATAATATACTCCCTCCGTCCACGAATATAAAGGCGCACACGTATTTCAAAATTCAAACTTTGTTAGATTTAGGTTAATTATATTAAAAATTTTATTTGTAAAAAGTAGGTCCATTAGATTTGTATTTAGAAATACTTTCTAGTGATCAAACTTTTATGTCTATAAACTATATATTATAAGAGAAATATATGTTTTTGAAGACAAAGCACGAAGTCAAATCACGCCTTATATTCGTGGACGGATGGAGTAATAGATAATTCATAATTGTTAGTAAGTTTTAGATAACAACTATCCCACATTCCCACTAGCTGAACTTAATCACATAATGGCTCTGTTTTGGATCCATGTGCTAGAGTTAGTTTAAGCTATTTGAGGCTCAAATAGCTCTGAAGTATCCAAACATAAGGGTTAGATTGAGGTTATTTGCATCTAACCCACTCCATAAGATGTGCTTTATTGGGAAAGTACACTTTTCTCTCTCCTTCCAACTACACCAAATGAGTGAGAAAGTACATTTTTATCCATCTAACCCTTCCATCCAAACATCTTTTTAGCTAGAAGTCGGTTCAGGACTACTCATGAGCTAGAGAGTAACTCTAACCTCTGACTTAGCTAGAGTACCTAACACGGCCGATGATATTATATTAGCTAAGCTAACAATGACGGCCGATCCATGGAGCTCCTCACTTCAAGTTTCATTAGTTCTCGACTACTCGTATGATGTTTAATTAAGCTTAAATAAAAAGTGTGTGATTCTTTAAATAGTTATGACTGAGTTCTTTGTGGTTTACTTAACCTTATGCTTTTGTTTTTTTAAAAAAATCATGCTCCTGAAACTTTAGGGCGGGAACTAATATTTGAGATGTAGCTTGCAGGTACAATGGGGTCTATATTGTCTTGGGCCGAATTCGCCAGTATATGGCTACCTATGTCAGTGGCCGGGAATCTTCAAGTCGGACCCAAAGAGGTGTTCGACGACCCTTCCGGCCTTCCCCCTCTGCTGCTTCTGCGCGGCCCCATGAATGAATTTTGCCCATGTGTGAGTGAGTGCTGTGTCTTCTGGTAGCAGGCTTTGAAGAAGGCCGCGAAGCTCGTTGCCGCCTCCTTCCTTCTTGGTCGCGGGTAGGACCTTCGGTAGGTAAGTTTTTCCCTTTTCTTTTCCTTTTTTTTATCTTTTTCCTTTTTTGTATGTCTACTAGCACAAGGGCCCGTGCGTTGCAACGGGTTATATTATTGGCTCCCCACCTGACTGTTGTTGTACTCAACAGTGGTAGATGACTGTCGATGATGCCAGCTTCAGTGCACCCCTGACACACACATAATGGTTAGTTATGCACCACGCCAGTCACACGTAAGGCACTATTATATTCCATATGTTTTTTTTGGGTTTATCTCTTTAAATTAGAGGTGTGTATATGGAAAGTGTGGTGTCTCACTCTAGGTGTTGGTTGTTTTTCTCTAGACGAATTAATAAAGTCGTTGTTGAAGCTTGTCATGCCTGCTAACTGGGATCTCATCACTATTAAAACAACTTAAATCAGTCGGCTTATCGATCAACCGAACAACCTTAAATAGTTAGAGCTAATTGTTTTATTTCATCAGCCTTACTCCCTCCGTCCCACCGAGTTTGTCACCCCCTATTCGTATCATCTTATTCGATGCTTCGCCTTATTCAAATTTTTTGCACAAATATAATTTATTTTGTTACGACTTATTTTGTCAATGAAGATACTTGAATATTGAATAATTTCTTTTATGATTTGCATAAATATTTACGGGTGTCCAATCCAGCAGGAAAATAAATAAAATTATAAAATAAATAAAACTCAACCTTCTCGTGGAGTGCACAGTCCACAACCTCATCCCCTTCCCTCTGCTTCAGACAGTCTTCGTCCGCCTTCGCCGCACGCAAGAGCGCTACAACACCCGTCGCCGATGTCCCTCCCATCTGTCGCCACTCGCCAACCATCCAAGGAGGGCTCACAGCCCGCACATCCCCGGGTCTCCATCTAACCCCAGGCGGCGCCACCATCCCCAGCCTCCATTCCTCAGGCCGGATCTGGGAAGCCGTGGGCGGATCCATGGCAGGGCAACCCTCCATTGCAGCTGCAGGTCTCCAAGATATGTTCACATTCTGGCTACTCCTTGTCACGCAGATCACCGGGCGAAGGAGGCGAGGCCGGCATCAGAGTAGAGGAGCATAGCTCATTTATTAATTTGTCATAGCTTGTTGGGAACCTTGTGCAGATTGAGCATAGTGTCCGTGTATGTGTTGTAAACGAATTTGACATGTACACAGATCCAAGCTTGAGGATATCTCGGTTTGTAGTATGTTAAGAGTTCTTTTTAGTCAATTTGAAATTGGAATTCTTATTTATATCCAATTTGGAACGTTTTGTACTAAGGAAAGTCTGGTCCTATTTGGATTGGATTTGAACAAGTAAAGTCTTGAGTCTATTTTTAGGAGGTGAAAGAAAACGATGGTGAAAAATAGTGGCAGAAATTTTCGTGCTTTTAATAGTAGGTATAGACTAGTAAATATGCCCGTCACGCTCTTTACGGGTTATTTTAAACAAAATTATTTTTTTTGAATGCGACATTATTTTTTAATTGTTGCAATCCACGTTGGAAATGAATATATATATATTATCAATAAAAGCCGAATTGGGTTGAACGCACATTTTTTCTGATTCTTTTTTATTAAACAAAAGTACTATTACAAGAAAATTTGTACTTATAAAACTGACTTTATATCTGTCTAATTTATTTAAGCAACTCTAGGACTCGTAAGTATTATCTTCTGACACTAATGGATTATCTTTAGATCAAAAGAATGCATAGTAAGATTATTATAATGTTTCAAATTATTAATAAAACAATTAGAGAATAAAAAAGCAGTAATGAACCTGCATGGACGTCTTGACACGAATCATGTAGAATATCGACTTTCGTCAGTCGAGCTTGCTCCGTGATGACTATTGTTGACTCTAGTTTTTTTTTTTTGCTGATACCGCTCTCTATCTCTTTTCCTTCTGTTTTCCTTTGGCATCCATCAATGGATTATCCTTAGATCAAAAGAATGCATAGTAAGAATATTGCAATGCTTCACATTAATAAAACAATATTAGAAAATAAAAAGAAGTAATGAACCTGCATGAACATCTTGACAGGAATCAATCCTGGCATATTCATGATGTAGAATATCGGCTTTCGTCAGTCGAGCTTGCCCCGTGATGACAGATCTAGGTCCGGGTATGTCAGAATATTGGTTCTTCTCTTGTGTGTCTTTTTTTCTTTGATATATTTGATGTCTCTTTATTTTTTTCTGTTGCTGATAAGCGTTTCTTGTTGGTCATCTGTGCATACCTCTCTCTTTCTTTTTTTTTTTTTTTTTTTTTGCATCCATTAATGTATCTTCAAAGAGTGTATAATAAGAATGGTGTGATATGTTTCAACAAAAATTAATTTAAGCAATATTGAAGTAATTATACCTGGATGCATTTCTTTTTTATGTTTCCAGTTGCTTCTATGCCATCTCCAGCGTGCACATCTTGAGCATCAATCTTGCCTTGCGTCAAATGCCCTGTGATGGCAGATGCAGGTGCAGATGCGGCAGGGGACGTGGCGGGGCATGCTCGCCGGCCGGCGTCCATGGATAAGCGTATTTATAACGTATTTGTAAATTCTTGTTGCTCTCCAGGGCGGTGTATTCAATATTTATGTATAGATATAAGTATGTGAACTTGTGTCAACTTGTGTCAGGACTTGAGTTGTATGTATGTGGAGAGTTTTGCTTTGCCCCGCCGTCGGTCTATAACTCTGTTTTTTGATTTAGAGCTCTACGTATCCTATACAGCTTGTACAGCTTGTGGACTTGAGACTTGAGTTGGACTTGGAAATAATATACGTATCCTATCAGACCTGTGGACTCCCGATCTGACGTACAGCTTGTGGACTTGAATACAGCCGTGTATGCCAGACAAAAAGAGGCAGAAAAAAAGTGAAAAAAGGTGGTACTCAAATTTTCTCTCTTTATTAGTAGGTATAGATATGTGTTTTTTGTTGTTGTTTTATTTGCTTGAGCGTTTTTTATTTTCTATTTTCTTTTTCTTTTTTTACGTGGCCTTGAGTTCTTCTTTTTATTTGTTTATTCTTTTTTCTTCATTTTTGTTTTGTCGCAATCAATTTTTTATTATTTGTTTCCTATTTTATTTCATTTTTCTTGTCAATGTTATTTTTTGTTATTATTTTTATTTCTTGTTTATACTTTCATTTATTTATTGTATGTCTCGCCTTTATTTTATTTTTCTTCTTTTCATTTTCTTTATTCTTTCAATATTTTTTGTTTATCTTGTTTTTTCCTTTTCCTTTTCTTCCATTGCTTCCATTTAGTTTTTTTTTTTTTCTTGTTTTCTTATCTTCTTAATTGGTTTAGATGTATCTATTGTTGTTCGCGTAGTATACTTTTAGATGTTTTATTTTGTGTCATGTATGGTTCTACGGTGTATCCGAAATGTTCTCTTAGTATATGTATGTTCTAGTATGTATTTAGTGTTGTTCACCAACTATATATGGGATGATCTATAATGTTTTTAGTGATGTTCACTTAGTATAGATGTGATGTTTTAGGATACATTTAGTGTTGTCCACATACTATATACCGATGTTCTATAATGTATCTAGTGTTGTTCTATAGTGTATCTAGGGATGTTCACTTAATATACATGTGATGTTCGACATGGTTTTAACTTTGTCACGTGCTATATATTGGATGTTCTATAATGGTTTTAGTGTTGTTCATGTGCTATAATTAATTAATTCACTAATTTTATTTTTTTATTATTTTTACATGTTATTATATATGTGATATTCACACAAAGATACATATTTCATTAATGTTGATTATTATTTTATTTTATTTTTCCCTTTCACTTTAGTTGTATTATTACATGAGTTTTTTTTTCTTTGTCTTTCTTTTTTTCCCCAATTTGTTTCACGTTATCGTTAGTATTTATTAAGTGCAAAAAGAATATAAAGGGGTTCCGCAAGCGCCTGTAATAAAAATACCATTGTAGCTTTTACCCTAAGTATTCCGTAGTATCGTTATTTATATTTTCCACAGGGGAAACAAGGGTAAAGACTATGATAAATCAAAATCATGTATCTACTAACTTAATATACCAACTAAACTAAAGTGATGGGGTAAATAATGTATATGATATGTATGATAATTAATAGCATTTAACCAGAGAATATTATAATATAGAGTAGATAACTAGGTCGAGAGGACAACGGAGAGAGATCTAGGTTCCCGAATACTTCTCTAGTACTTTGGTTCTATGATAACAATTATTCTAATACACTTTGGAGCAAATGTACCGTCCCGATCCTCGAAAAAGACTGGGAAAGGGTGATCGGGGAAGGCCGCTAAAAAGCTCTACTAAAACACCAACCCGAACGTGGTGGATTACAAAGACCGACAGGGGCTGCCACCCCCGGGGCTACCACAACTAACCGTGGATTGGGCACAACCTCGGGTAACCTATAGCCTAGACACCACGCCTACACTATAAATTACTACTCTAGCTACCTAGCATAACTAGAGCCCTCAATACGAGCGAGATCCCATGCAATAGTATAATAACTATATCAATAACATGAAAGGCATAAAAGTACTAGAAAAGATATATCTAATTATGGCATAAAGTCTAATAGAGTTGAGATACAAAGATATACCAAAACGCCAAGACTTCTCCAACCGAACGCAGCCCCGCCTCCCTAACTCTCTACTAGATCTATTCTATTACATTGTAGTTGTCTAATCTAATTCTCCAAAGGCCGTGCCTCCATCCGATGAGATATGTATGAGATGATCCGAGATGCCCCGAAAGGGGGTCCAGGGGGTCTTTTTATAGTCCCAGGAGGTGCCGGTGTTGGATCTAAATCCATCTCGTGCTCCCACCGACGCCCTCGATCAAACCGACATTAAACGGTGGATTAGATTGCGTCTTAGAGTCGGTTGAGGAAGCTTCGAAGCGGGGCTTGCTTGGCGCAGGGGCAGGCCGATCGGCCTGATTATTGGGCCGATCGCCCGCAGGGTGTCCCACCCCTCGGGTCCGCTTGTGCGTCGTGGCTTCGGAGTCTTCTAGATGATGTTTTCTTGGGTGTTAAGTTTCGTTCCGTCGGGTGTAATCCGGAGCCTTCTAGACTTGTTTCGAGTTGGATTGCGTTCACGAATTCTACCGTTTTCCCTGTTAAGTCCCCGCAAATCACAACTTTACCAAAACTCATGGAAATCATTAGTATAAACCCCTAATAAGGTTATCTAATTATATCTTAGTCCTTTTCCATGTTTAGTTGACAATTAAAAGTATACGTTAACATGTGTCAACAAACTCCCCAAGCTTACCCTTTTGCTAGTCCCTAGCAAAGCTATATGCTATATTAGGATCGGGAGTTGCTACTACGCTTTCATACCTCGAAAGTACTTTGTGTTTATCGAAATAAATTCTCCTCTTAACCGGATTGCTCATACCTGCTTTACCATGGGGTGTAGCCTTTTCATGAATCATAAGCAAGATAAACAATCAAGTTAAGTACCATGTCTCAAGTTCTTCGATCAACTATCATCCCGGGGGTTTTTCAATATTTTTTTAAAAGAAACTCGAGAGATCCTATGTATGACCCTCTTAAGTAGATGGTGGTAGTGGAGTTACACATGTGGTAGGACATACATAGTGGGATGATAGTGGTGAAGTGGATGAGGATGAAAGGTAGTAAATAGCCCTTAGCCTTTTTCTAGCATTTTTCTTCTCAAGCACCTTGGACTATATCTCTTTTCTAGAAATTGCTAGGACCTGGGCTGTCCATTCTTGGAGGTGGGCTTTGCCCCGGATTTTTGTCCATTTTTCTCTCTCCCTAGAGATGTGGGCCCTACTCACCCTCGGACACGTGTCCATTATTCATCTCTAAATATATTTTTTATTAGGAGGTAGGCCCTTCTCGTCTAGTATGACTTTTGTCCGTTACTCTCCCTCTCTCGTCTCACTTTTTCTCTAAATATTTATTTTTTCTTTCCTCTCTTTTTTTTCTTTTTTTTTTCGAATGTAGCCCAGCCTCTATTTGGCATAAAAACACCGAGAGAGACATATCCAAAGATTGCAAGAGTTTATTTTTATAATTATGGCTAGCGGCTTGATGGAGTATGGGGATGCGTATTCGGGTTAGAAGCGTATTTAGTGGAGTGGGATGATCTTGATGCGAATGATAAACTCTTAAGGGTCATAGCTAAGGAACTCATCATGTAATGTTTTATAATTTTCAAAGATAAAAACCGAGAATCGTATCTCTAGGAAAATGATAAACAAAGCAGCTCAACTTTTCATGTATCTTTATCTTTTAATGCTAAGACTCGATTAAGCATGTGCTTCCCACAGGTGTTTGGGTTTAGAGCAAATTAAGCATTTAAAGCTTTGGGAGAATCTAAGTCCAAAGTGTAAGTACTTTTAAGAGGGATTAAGGCGGAGCAACTATTCATCATTTCCATACATAGGGATCATCTTCAGCGTTAATTTTATTCTAGCAAACCTAAGCACACTATCTATTTATTTATTTATAGCAAACATAAAGATCAAACTATATATATAACTTAAACTTTTTATTTAGTTTTCTATAGTTATGCATCTTTTTATATCTTTTTAACAAAACAAACATACCAAACTAGTAGTAAATAAGGTAAAGGATAAGAGTACTTACTTGGATAATGGGGGTTGCAATCCCCCAAGCTGGATCTTGACAGTCTTTTAGAGATGTAGACGTGAGGTAGACCGTGTGGTGGTGGTAGGTTAATGCTAAACCGTGCACACCGATGATTCTTTCCCGCGAGATATTAGTGGACGTATACCCGAAGGATTGCAATTATGTGAAGAACATGTTGTTGTCCAAAGGTTGATATAAACTCATCTATGCTAACAAAAAGATGGTTCTTTGATTACTTTAGCACATATATTGTTTAACGTATTTTTTTATATATTTTTTTATTTTTTTTAACAAATTATGTTCTTAGCTACACTCTAGCAAGGATCAAGGCAAATGTAACTTTTAGCAAAAGACAAAATAAATGATGTGATACTTACAGATCTTTCTTCTATGAGGAACGATCCGGGTCTTCCTTCTCTTGCAGAGTTGTTGGAGTTCATCATACGCCTTGCCTCACCTCTATTGTGAGTTCATCTCTTGACTTACCCGCATTGAATATGATAGTTTTCTGCAAGGGTTAGTCAAAATAACTCGCTGTCTACTAGAGCATACTCTTGGTTCAAAAATCAACCTAAACACCACGCCTAATTTGATTTAGGAAAGCAATTTAACTAGCATTAAAAAGCCTTTGAAAGCACGATCAACACTCGTGAACTAGGCACCATGCTTCATTTAAGAAATGTATGAAAAATACTTCAAACTAGAGCATACTATAGCAGCGATAACGGTGGCATGAAAGCATCATAGAGATTTACTTAAACAGAGATTAAAAAGCATGATCATGGTGAGGATAATATTTTTATTTATTTATTATTTTTATATGCAAACGACATGATGGGTGATTGCAAAGAATTAAACATGCAATGGATCTACGAAAAAAACATAAACTAAGTGGAGTGAATGCATGGATTATTCAAAGTAAACATGCAATGCAATGCAACAATTGAAAAGATAACTACTCATAAATTAAAGTCCATGAGCAAGACTTTCTCACCTTTGATCATACTTACTATGACTCACTAATGGAGTTTGTGAGTTGTGCGAACTTCTATTTTCGTCACTTGAGATGTGCTTTGAATTCTTGTGACGACGACCTTTTCTTCAATCTACACATGGTTAGAATAATATATATAAATGTACCTAAGAGATGGCAGGGGCTCTAGTGTTGATGGATCTTGATGTTCAAAACACCTCGGTTTCTCCTTGAGGAAGCTTGCTTAAGGTCGCGACGGCATCAAATGTCCCGTCTATTCCACACTCAACGTAACAAGGGTAATCCTACTAAAGCTAATTGATACACTAAATTAGCGTATATCAAGATCATTATCAAAAAATCTTTACGCCGAATGCTTCCCTAAAGAACGGCGCCAAAAGCTTGTTGGTATTTATTAAGTGCAAAAAGAATATAAAGGGGTTCCGCAAGCACGAATAAAAATACCATTGTAGCTTTTACCCGGAGTATTCCGAGTATCGTTATTTATATTTTCCACAGGAAGCAAAGGTAAAGACTATGATAAATCAAAATCATGTATCTACTAACTTAATATACCAACTAAACTAAAGTGATGGGGTAAATAATGTATATGATATGTATGATAATTAATAGCATTTAACCAGGAGAATATTATAATATAGAGTAGATAACTAGGTCGAGAGGACAACGGAGAGATCTAGGTTCCTGAATACTTCTAGTACTTTGGTTCTATGATAACAATTATTCTAATACACTTTGGAGCAGCTGTACCGCCCCCGATCCTCGAAAAGACCGGAAAGGGTGATCGGGGAAGGCCGCCAAAAAGCTCTACGAAACACCAACCCGAACGTGGTGGATTACAAAGACCCGACAGGTCACCCCCCCCGGCTACCACAACTAACCGTGGGATTGGGCGCAACCTCGGGTAACCTATAGCCTAGACACCACGCCTACACTATAAATTACTACTCTAGCTACCTAGCATAACTAGAGCCCTCAATACGAGCGGAGATCCCATGCAATAGTATAATAACTATATCAATAACATGAAAGGCATAAAAAGTACTAGAAAAGATATATCTAATTATGGCATAAAGTCTAATAGAGTTGAGATACAAAGATATACCAAAACGCCGAAGACTTCTCCGTAACCTGAACGCGAGCCCGCTCTCCCTAACTCTCTACTAGATCTATTCTATTACATTATAGTTGTCTAATCTAATTCTCCAGGCGCCGTGGCCTCCATCCGATGAGATATGTATGAGATGATCCGAGATGCCCCGAAAGGGGGTCCGGGGGTCTTTTATATAGTCCCGGAGGAGGTGCCGTGTGTTGGATCTAAATCCATCTCGTGCTCCCACCGACGCCCTCGGATCAAACCGACATTAAACGGTGGATTAGATTGGCGTCTTAGAGTCGGTTGAGGAAGCTTCGAAGCGGGGCTTGCTTGGCGCAGGGCGGGCCGATCGGCCCGATTATTGGGCCGATCGCCCGCAGGGTGTCCCACCTCGGGTCCCGCGGTGCGTCGTGGCTTCCGGAGTCTTCTAGATGATGTTTTCTTGGGTGTTAAGTTTACCTCCGTCGGGTGTAATCCGGAGCCTTCTAGACTTGTTTCGGAGTTGGATTGCGTTACAATTCTACCGTTTTTCTGTTAAGTCCCCGCAAATCACAACTTTACCAAAACTCATGGAAATCATTAGTATAAACCCCTAATAAGGTTATCTAATTATATCTTAGTCCTTTTCCATGTTTAGTTGACAATTAAAAGTATACGTTAACATGTGTCAACAGATATTTAGCCTTTTATGTGTTATATTTAATTATATAATATTATTATTGTGATCGTTGGATACATTTTTATTAGACTTTTAAAAGGTCTGACTTCATTTAAGAATAAACATGTTTCATTACTACACAAACACGTGCTTAGTGCAGCGGTAGAGAGTAACCTAGGAATTATGTGCTCTCGAGTCTCGAAGTTAGAATCATGTAGGTGACCATTGTTTCTTTAATAAATCTCACTTTTATATGTGCTTTTGTCTATCTCAAATAGAGCCGAGCCGTGCGGGGTGAGAAAGCCGATTTGGGCCACAAGTTTCTTTAATTAATCTCACCTTTATACGTAAGCCGTGATGGCCAGTTGGGCCGAAATCGTGTGGGGGTGGGAAAATGGGTCATGAGCACGACCCCCACCTCCCCCGGGTCGACAAAAAATGGGTCATGAGCACAAACCCCCACCTCCCCGGTCCCCCTGGCTCGGACGAGGCCTGTTGTCCGACCAGGACGGACGCTAGCATGACCTAGGGACCTTGGACGTGCGAGTGCAAGAAGCATAACCAAAGACAAAGGCCGATCATCACTTCATCAACCAATCGCAATTCACGACCGCCGCTAGGTCGGTTTGTTACTACTCAGTATTCATTCGACCAATTCGTACTATCATCGCATCCAATCAGCCATGTCTCTATAGACAAATGGTTGATCATCACTCAATCAACCAATCGCAATTCAAGACCGACCGAATCAGCCATGTTTAGACCTCATGAACTAGTGAGCAAGTTGCGCATGTTTTGCTAGTAATCGATAAAGCGCAAGGAAACGTGAGAGTAATGTAGCAAGAAAAACGTATTCTTGTCTAGTTTTTATTCTAATAAAATTTATCTATAGGGGACCATGCCCCCTCTAGTTTTATTGAAAAAAAACAAAAACTTGTTAGTTCAAACTAAGAAGAATGACGCTGGATGCTTGGACAATTCAAGATTGCCATTTTTTTCATAATAGAGGCTATATGAATTTGTACTATAGCTCTATATCCATTACATATCATTGCTTCGTGCCTACAAAGAAGCCGGTCGGGTTATTTAAAGGAGGCTCATGAGGAACCAAAGAACAACTACACTTATTCATTTGTTATGTTTCGGCCGTTATCCATGTATTTTCGATCATATAGTGTCATCTTCGATATTACCGGAAGTATCAAAAAGCGTTCTCATTTTCAGCGATATCTTATCATTTTTGTTTTCAACGAGAAATGTGAAACCGAAAGTGATAGAGCCTTCCTCAAGTGTTTCGGATCATTTTCACCCATACCGAGACTTGTACAAACATTTGCCCTCTTGGTCATTAGCACACTAGGTTCGATTACGGCGAATTCAATTACAGCATAGCTCGCCGCGGCGAGAGAAGAGTAGCTAAGAGGAATAAGAAGGGGAACGAATGGTTTACAGAGTTCAAATCTCCATACCCCTCTGCTCTCCTATCTCTCAATCTCATATAGCACTCAATTAACCCACTGTGGGCCTGCAACTTGTGGATTGGGCCGAGCGTTCCTCCTGGGCCGGGACGGAGCCGGATGCGAGGCCCGATCGTCTTCTTCACTCGAATCCCGGTCTTCGCGCCTTGAGGTAGTCGGTCTTGCCGACACTCCCCGGTCTTGAGAGGCGGCTTGACCCAAGTCGGCGCACGAGGAAATTGTTGGCGCACTGCCTGCTGACTCCTGGTGGCGAGGGATGGTAGCATATGAGACCACTCCACCAATACTTGCTCCACCGGGCGAAGTACCCTCCGGCCGGCCGGTCTTTGCCGCAGAATCACGAAGAGGGACCCCGCGGGGCGCCATGTCAGATGGAAGAGAAGAACTGACCACCTGATTGCTGGAAGATTACTTGAGCTGTGACACGTGGAAGACTGGGTGAACTGAGGAAGAAGCGAGGAGCTCAAGCTTGTAGCTCTACGCCGCTAATCCGCTTCAAGCACCCGGAAAGGCCCAAAAAACTTGAAGGCCAGTTTGTTGCACGATCGGCGGGCGACAGACAACTGCACATAAGGTTGAAGCTTTAGAAATACCATGTCTCCCAATTGAAACACACGATCAACTCTGTGTTTGTTTGCCGGACGCCGCATACGCTCTTGTGCACGAAGTAGGTGCTGTCGAATGACTGACTGCATCAAGGCGCGTTCCTCTAGCCACCCCTGATGTCACATCAGAACAAAAGTGAGACATAGCTGAGTTGAAATCCAAGCCCAAATGACGCGGCTGGCAACCGTAGAGAACCTCAAACGTGGTACGACCCAGAGCAGAATGGAGGCTGGTGTTATACCAGTACTCAGCCAATGACAGCCACTCGGACCAACGCCGTGGGCAAGCATGAACAAAGCAACGAAGGAAAGTCTCCATACACTGGTTGACCCGCTTCGACCCTGTCCATCACTCTCGGGTGATATGTTTGTGCTCATCCTCAATTCAGTACGCAAAGCGGCGAAGAAAGACTTCCAAAAATGGCTGGTAAAGATCTTGTCACGATCAGAAACTATGGCCAGAGGCATACCATGTAATTTGAAGACATTGTCCATGAATACTCGGGCCACAGTTTTGGCAGTGAATGGATGCCGAAGAGGTATGAAATGGGCAAACCTTGTGAACTTGTCAACCACCACCACAATTGTATCAAAAGACCCTGAAACCGGCAAGCCTTCCACGAAATCCATAGTAATGACCTGCCAGGATGATGTAGGTACCTCAAGAGGTTGGAGTAGTCCAGGGTAACCCTGACGATCCGACTTAGCCTGAGCACACACTTGGCAGTTCTGGACGAATTGCAACACTGTCTTGCGCATGCCTGGCCAAAAGAACAAAGGCTTGATCTTATGATATGTAGCCGGAGCACCTGAGTGTCCTCCAACAGGGGAGTTGTGAAGTGCAGACAACACTTGGTGCTGAAGCTGCTCATTAGAACCCAACCAGATCATGTCCTTATAACAGATGATGCCCTCCTTAAGGTGGTAACTGGGAACAGATGATGGATCCAACAGAAGCTTTTGTAGCAATGAACGAGCAGCTTCATTAGTGGGATACCACTTCTGTAGGTACTGGAGCCACACATGAGACGGGGAAGAGACTGTAAGCAGTTGCTCAGGATGGTCCCGGCGAGACAATGCATCTGCCACTTGATTCTCAACACCACGATGATACACAATTTTGTACCTCAGGCCCAACAACTTTGTAAAGGCTTTCTGCTGGTATGGGGTATGAAGCCTCTGCTCATTAAGATGAATAAGGCTGCGGTGATTAGTATGTATCACGAATTCAGACTGGAGGAGATAATGACGCCACTGCTCCACTGCCATGATGATGGCAAGGTACTCTTTCTCATATGCAGAGAGACCTTGATTGCGAGGAGCTAAGGACTTGCTAATGAATGCCAGTGGTTGGCCCTTTTGCAACAACATAGCACCAATGCCATACCTAGATGCATCTGTCTCAATATGGAATGTCTCATTGAAATCAGGAATACTGAGGACAGGGGCAGCACACAAGGCATCCTTCAGTACCTGAAAAGCTGAGGCTTGGATGGATGTCCAAATGAACATTGTATCCTTTTTGAGCAATTCAGTCAATGGCTTGGCAATGAGGCCAAAATGTCTGATAAACTTGCGGTAATACCCAGCCAACCCAAGAAAACCCCTGAGTGCTTTCACATTAGATGGTGTAGGCCAGTCTGCAATAGCTTGTATTTTAGCTGGGTCAGTAGACAGTCCTTGCTCACTGATCACATAGCCCAAGTATGAGATAGATCGTTTAGCAAATGTACATTTGGATAATTTGACACGCCACTGATCCTTAAGGAGCCAAGAGAAAACCATATCCAAATGTTGCAAATATTCCTCAAAGCTGGTACACCAGGATGTCATCAAAGAAGACAACCACAAACTTCCCGAGGCCGTGGGCTAATGTTGAATTCATTGCACCTTGAAAAGTTCCAGAGCCCCAGTCAAGCCGAATGCCATGACATTGAATTCATACCGCCTTACGCAGGTCCGAAAAGCGCCTTTGGCTCTTCTCCAGTGCCGCAAAGAAGATCTCGATGAAAACCTGCTCTCAAGTCCAGAGTAGAAAACTAGCTAGCTTGACCCAATTCATCAATCAATTGGTCAAAAATTGGCACTGGGAACTTGGATTTGGCAGTAACAGCATTGAGTTGTCTGAAATCCACACAGAATCTGTAGGTGCCATCCTTCTTCTTCACCAGTAGGACAGGAGAAGAGAATGGACTGGAACTTGGTTTGATCAACCCTTGAGCCAGCATATCAGAAACCTGTTTCTCAATCTCATCCTTGAGTGCAGGTGGATACCTATATGGCCTAATAAACACCGGGGTCGTGCTCCAGTATCGCTGGAATGACATGGTTACAAGGTCCGGAAGGAGGCAATTCAGTTGGTGGATTTAGCACTGTGGGGTACTTATCCAAGACTGATTGAATGGCAGGATGAAGTGTTGCACTGTCCTGGGACTCTGTAGTAGTATCAGCAACACAAGAGACTTGCAACAACAATTTGTCTGGCACTTGAGCTTCTTCACCCTACAGAAGCACCCACTAATATTGGTATGGGATCAAAAGCCACTTGTGGAGCCAGTGCACCTGCATGGGTCTGAATGACTCTAGCCAATCCATTCCTACAATAGCATCATAAGACTTCAATGGCAACACTCTAAAATCAGTCAGAAAGGTACACTGATTAACAGACCAGCACAACTGAGGTAGTAACTGATTGCAAACAAGAATTCCACCACCAGCCACTCTGACCTTGCTGTCATTGTATTGCACAGGCACACCAGATAGAGAAGCTGCTAACTCAGAACTGATAAATGAAGCAGTACTGCCAGAGTCCAACAATATATGCACATAATGACCCTGAATGGTGCCAGCAAACTGTATGACTCGCTTAGCGGTAGAAGCACTTTCTGCAGCTTTACTGATAGTAAGAAACACTTGTTCTGGTTCGAGAGCTTGATCTGGAGAAGTCTCCACTGCTTCAGTAGCATCATAAGAATCCCAGAGTTGCTCAACAAACCAAGAATACCTCCTGATCGCACTTGTGATCACGAAAATACTTGGCCCCGCATTTGTAGCACAAGCCTTGCGCTCGGTGGTACCGCTTCAGAGCTGCCAAAGGATTTTCAGCAGAATTTGTTGCACCTTGACCACTTGGACCGGCGCCAGGTGGTGGCTGAAGCACTGGAGCAGGCTTAGTTGGTGGAGGAGGCGGCAACGGGTACTTGGCAAAGAATCAAGTACGAGTCGATGAAGACCAATCACCATGGCGCGAGCCTGGGCCACCAACATCGCCTCTTCCTGTATCAAAGCAAGATTTGCTGCAGCATCGAGTGTTTTGGGCTGATGAATCATAACAACAGCTCTAATCTCAGGTCATAAACCATCAATGAATCGCATCGTAAAGGATAGCTCATCGTGTTGTGGAGTGTATACTTTGAGTTGGTCTGCGGAGTTCTGCAAAGCGGGTGATGTAATCCAGAATCGTAGAAGTGTGGTTAATGTGCATCAGCTGACGGATTAAGGACTCATGGCGCACCCGATCAAAGCGATCATGCAAGAAGGGCACGTAAGGAAGACCGGTCGAGTAGGAACTAAATGCTCAATGGACTGGGTACCACGCTGAAGTCGACCATCGAAATGCATTTCAAAGAATTTCAATCCACGCGACTCCTCCACGAAGTACATGTGAAAGTACTTTTTAAAGACGGTGACGCCAACGGGCGTGGGTTGTCACCGTCAAAACGGGGAAAAAGGCACTTTAGGCGCACGATTTGTATGGTTCTCGAAATATGGACGATCGGGAGGCCGTGGCTAGGAATGGTAGCGGAAGCACGGAAGGTGGTTGGGGGAAGCAGGAGATGGGTACTATAATGGATGGACATGGTGGGGATCTAGAGGATTAGGTTGTGGAGGCGGGCGCAGGATTGGGGCTAATGGTGGTATGGTTACCGGAGGATGGTGGGCCGGTGATCCGCGAGGATGATGGTCCGGCGGATGGGCGCGGCCGCCGGGGTCGACTGCTGCACAACGCTCTAAGGCATGGCGTCGAGCACTTGGGATGCAGCCGACCGCTCGATGTTGCGGTTGTAGCCAAGGAGTCCATCGAGGACGCCATCGATGCTTGGGCGCCGACGCCGTTGAGGGACCGCAGCACCGCCTCTCGGGAGTCCACGCGAGCCACACACTCGCCGGGCGACGTGGTTGGTTCGGAGCGACCCAATCCAGCCGTAAGCGAGTGTGTCGGGTCGGCCTTCGCGGGTCGGCGGTTAGTCTCCCCAGACGGCGAGGCGCCCGCCCACCGCAGCCGACTTCGGGATCCGGGCGGAGCTGCCTCAAATCGCGCAGGCGACGCTGAGATGTCGCCGACGCTGGTGTCGATGTCGCGGTGCCGATCCGCCCCAAAGCTGGACTCGAGCTCGTTAAGCGATCCGCCAGCCGGACTCGAAGCTCGTTGAAGCGCCGGTTGAGCGGCGAAAGCTCGCCGAGCACCAACCGGATGTTGGGATCCATCACACCGGTGGAGTGTTGCCGACGGGTAAAATGGCGATGGGGAAGGGGATCCGGGATCCGAGACGAGTCTCTCGACCAGATTGTTAGCACACTAGGGTTCGATTACGAATATCAACACAAATTCAATTACAAAGATAGCTCGCCGCGACGAGAGAAGAGTAGCCAAGAGGAAGAAGAAGGGGAACGAATGGTTTACGAGAGTTCAAATCTCCATACCCCTCTGCTCTCCTATCTCTTGATCTCATATAGCACTCAGTTAACCCACTGCGGGCCTGCAACTTGTGGATTGGGCCGAGCGTTCCTCCTGGGCCGGGACGGAGCGGGATGCGAGGCCCGATCGCCTTCTTCACACTGGTCCGTGTCTTCCCGCCTTGAGGTAGTCGGTGCTTGGTACCGACATTGGCCTCCAGCCTTTCATATTTCAGTATTTGCTTGGTGCAAAAAGTAACTAGCCATTGGCACCTCCCACAACATGCTCTATGATGATTTATTCATGCCTCGTTCACACACGACAAAATACAAATGACGTGTT
Organism: Hyparrhenia diplandra; assembly: GCA_015847255.1. NCBI lineage: Eukaryota > Viridiplantae > Streptophyta > Magnoliopsida > Poales > Poaceae > Hyparrhenia > Hyparrhenia diplandra. Next base: position 638,693 of record JADLZK010010938.1, on the reverse strand, counting down.
CAGTCCGAATCACGAAAGACACCGACGGTGGCGATGTGCGAGGAGAGGGGTCACCGATGGAAGCAAGAAACCGTTAGCGACCCACTAGGATCACCGATACGCACTCGATCTCAACTCTTCCCACCAGAACCAACGAGGTCCGCAACACCAAATCCACGATAACCACGGGCACCAACAAGGTCCCGTTCAACTCACACGAGTTCGATACTTTGTTTACAAGATAGATGATCCTCTCGCTGCTCCCTTGTGCTCTTCATATAGATGACGCCGGCACTCCCACAAAGAGCGTAGGCGCTTGACTAGGCCCAAGGCCTCGCCCATATGAAGGCCCAACCGTAGCTGATCCCCTGACATTCCCCCCTCCTTACTTTCGGCTTGCCCTCAAGCCGCAACAAAGATCTTCCATCGCTCTTGGTAGAACACTTCCTCCCGGACCACATTCTTGACGCCGCGACTCGATGAGGGACCTCGCCAAGGCCCAACCGCCGGAGATGAATGCCATGACGATGAGGACGAACGCGAGTGCAAAGTAGTTGGTAGTGTTGACGGAGACGAGCACGCCCCGGTCGATCCTGAACGGCAACCACAGCAGTAAAGGCTGTGAAGCCTGCAGCCCTGAAGACGTACTCAGCAGCGACATGGGTGGTGCCTTGCATCGAACACTTGGTGGTCGTCCATTTGGTGAGGTAGTAGTTGCAGCGCCAGATGCCTCTGAGCCGCAGCTTGACATCCACGAAGTGTTCAGGCAGAGGCCTCCAATTGTACGTGACGCAGAGCATGGTCTTCATCTCACCGAGCTCCCAGTAGGACTGCAACATCATCTCGGCAGCCACGGCGAAATCAGTGCAGCACGAGATGGGCTCGAAACAGAGGAACGTGCCCATCGTAGTGCGCCTGAACGCGAGAACGCCCCACGGTGGACGCCAGAACGCGCAGCCGAGAGCATCAGCATGCACGGGGTCGGCGTCGTGTGGGTCGAAGCCGAATGGGATGACGAAGTTGAGGTCGCTGTGCGCGCGGTGGTTGTGGAGGAAAGAGGCCGGGACGTCGATGTAGTAGGCACCCCAGACGACGCCGACGAGCGCGCGCTCGAGCAGCGTCGTGGCGGTAGCGGGTCCCTGGTGCGTGGGGCAGCAGCTGATCCCCTGACAGAAACCTTGCTGAGATTATCAAGAACTCTTCTCACCGCCACCCGATGAGAGGAGGAGCACGTCGACCAGCTTGTCGAGGTTGGCGTATGAGCGCCCTCCGCCGCGTCGCGCGGAGACCAGTCTGCTGCCACTCCACCGCATGGCGGTGCATCTCCTTCCCCTTCTCCCCACCCATCACCTCGCGGATCTTCTCCTCCACGGCCTCACGCCGGACGTCGTGGCCGATCTCCATGGCCACGCCCCCACTCCACGCACTTGTACCGGCAGTTGGTCTGCTGCTCGGCGAAGAAGGGCCAGCACAGCATGGGTACCCCGGCGCACAGGCTCTCCATGGTGGAGTTCCACCCGGAGTGCGTCAGGAACACGCCCACCGCCCGTGCCTCAGCACCGTCTCCTGCGGGCACCAGTTCGCCAGGTGGCCGCGGCCCTTGATGGCGTCCAGGAACTCCGGCGGCAGCACGGCGGCGTCGCCGTTGACGAGATCCGGCCGGATGACCCAAAGGAAGTCATGGCCGCTGTTGGCCAGGCCCCATGCGAACTCCACCAGCTCCTCGTTGGTCATCACCGTGATGCTGCCGTAGTTCACGTACACCACCGACCTGGGCGCCCTGCCGTGGAGCCAGTCGAAGCAGGACACGTCGTCCTTCCAGAGGTTGGAGCCCAGCGCGTCGGTCGGGCCTCCCCGGGGCACCATCTCCCTCGGCGAGGAAGGCGAGTGGGCCAATGGTGTGGATGGACGCGACGGCGGGATCATGGCGCGCATGGCGTCGAGGGCTTCCTGCTCGAGCTCGTCGAAGGTGTTGAGTATGACTGCGTCCGCGCCGGCGATCTGCTCCGTCACCTTCAGGGCGAAGTGGAACATGAACTCGTCGGGGTCCGTCGACCGCATGAAGCTTGGGAAGTCCTTGAGCCGGAAGTGCTTGCCCATCCCCGGCGCCCAGTCCACCGGCGTGTCCAAGAACCCGTTCGTCAGCTGCTCGGCATCTTTGAGCGGAAGATGCCCTTCTCCTTGAGGTCGCGGTAGTAGCGGTAGCCCATGTAGCCGCAGACGCTGGCGGTCCAGAAGAGCGCGCACGGCACGCCGATCTCTCGGGCTGCTTCCAGGGTGAAGCTCATGACGTCGTCGCCGACGACGCAAGTGACCGGCGGCACGTCCGGGGAGGAGTTGAGGTCGGCGAGGAGACTCCTGAAATGCGGGAGGCAGTTCTCCATGGTGGCGCGGCAGAGCGACGGCACGTCCTGGGTGGCGTCGACGTCGGACGGGGGCAGGCCCTCCGGGATGGCGGCGAAGCGGAAGTCCGGTAGGCCGTCGAGCGCGCCGGCGCCGCGGGACCGGAGCAACCGGCGGTGGTTGAACTCCGAGTTGACGAAGGTGATGTGGAAGCCCCGGGTGTGGAGGATCTTGGCCAGCTTCAGCATCGGCGTGACGTGGCCCTGCGCTGGCAACGGCACGCACACGGCGTGCGGCCGGCGATCGGCAGCGATGGAGCCCATGTCGAATTGCGGATCTCCGCCTGTGCAGTGATGCACCAGCGCAACTCTGCTTCTACTTGTTGACTTGTGACGATTGTGTGCGTATACTTGTGAGATGAGGCAGGACCGCAGGAGTGATGTAGGAGTATAGTGGAAGTTGGCATTTATAGAACTATCTACTGCCTGCAGGGCAATACCTGATTGGACGTTTTTTTTTTGTTGAAGATAACAAGCTCCAGGTAAGAAGGTCCAGATATTGTTTCTGTTGATATCATGAAATTGACTAGATTGCCATTAGTGATTAGAGTTCGGGTATAATCAAACTCTTACTAACCTTGTCCCCAAAAATATAGGTTTACTATGAAGGTTAGATTTGGCATGAGTCAAACTTTCAACAGGGTATCAATATTTATTTATGTATCCAAATTTATTTATTTGATCTAATAATATTTATTTTGTGCTGTAAATGGTAGAAACTTTTTATATGAATTTGATTAAATTTGAAATTATCTAACATTTTGAGAATGTCTTTTTTTTTAACAGGAGGGAGGAGTTGTCTGGCTGACAGCTCAAGTGTTCAACTGGCGCGCTACAAGCAGGGCAATACTTTACCGTCACTGAAACGAACTCGGGACTCGGGATGCGTCAAGTTCGCGCGTAGCTTGGCACTACCGTTGACTTCTGAAAAGAAACTCAACCGACCTGATTGCTTTCATTGAGCAATGGAGACTTTCATTTTTTCACGTCATCGGAATATTCTAGTAGGTTATATTCAGGTCTGGCTACATACTTCAGCTACATTGTAGCTTGTGGTCATCTTTGAAGCACAACTCTCTCCATCTCTAAATAAACGCACTTTTAGGTTCTTTCCATCAATCTCTTTTTTAGAAAGGACCGTAAAAAGTCTTGCCACGATTTCCAATAGACAAAGAAAGAAGAAAAGGCAAATGTCCACCTAGTTTTTTGAGTGCAAACTGGACCCAAAAAGTATAGAACCGAGGAGAGTGTTCCACTTATCCAAACACAACTTAGGTATAACCACCGGAGAACTATCAAACTCTTTTAGATTTAATAACTTATATATTATATAGAAAATAGTTGTATCTTCTTATAAGTTTATTATGAGAGTAAATTCTATGGTCTATATAATATTTATTACACATTGTGGATATTAATATTTTGTTTATGTATTCGATCAAACTTAAAAACTTCTCAATAAGCAAGACATACACTTATATTTTGGGACAGTGGAGTAGTGTAAACAAAAATTCCGATTGTTGAGCCCTTGACATGTCTAGCTCCAAGCAAATTTTGGACTGTATCTAAAAGTCTGGACAAGCTGCGAAACTACGCATACCGAAACAAATGGACTACCGTCATTCAACGAAATCAAGAATGTGCCCATTGTTGAGCACATAACCCGGCTGCAAAAAGGCAGAAAAATAGAGATAGAGTAGGATACTATCTGTTGTATTAACTTTTTGAATCTTATATCAAATATTTCACACCCCAATGGATTTTTTTGAAGAATGGAGTATTAGATATTGTCAAACACAACTTTGGTTTTAGAGCGTCTCTATATTAGAGGTCAGATGAAAATTTAAAAACATTGAATTTCAAAATCTGAAAAATTACAACTTTAAGGTTTTTATTCATCCAACATGATTTGGAGAAAGTTTATATGTTTTGTGCTCTACTAGTTTTAGAGTTGGGACACATTGTCAACCATCTCTAAAAGTCAATTTCAAGAGGCAGCTAGTATATACAATTGCCTCTAGAAGTACAATTTTAGAGAGGACATTCCTAAAGACGGCTAGAAAGACCATCCACCTAGATATGGATAAAACCATGTTTTTAGAGATGGTTCTTGATAGAGCCATCTCTGAAAAAATGCAATGTCATTGAACATTGTTGTAAGTAGTGATAGTGGCATAACGGTGGACGCTAAGCAGGGGCGGAGCTTAAGGGTGGTCGTGGGGGTCCACCGACCCCCTGTGGCCCGCACGCGACAGACCCACATGATGTTAAAAAATATAAAAAAATCTATTTGTATTAAAAAACCTATTTGTATATAAAAAATTATAAATGGTTTACTGATTTGTATATAAAATTTTTTTTGTGCACTCCCAGTGCTCAACAGCTAGCTCCGCCACTGACGCTAAGTGCAATAGCAACCACTAAGTTCCAAATTTTTATCTTCTATCCACTACTTTGTAGCGCTCGATTGTGTATTAGATTTCTCTTTTGTCCTTACCTTGCGAGTCTCGACTACGAGCCTCTCCCTGCCCACATAAGAGCAAGCGTTCTAAGTTGATCGAATTCGTGGGCTACAAAAAGCTTCCATACCAGATTTGTGTTGAATTGGAGAGAAGGGGAGATAAGAGGTTGTAGACTTGCTAGCTGAAGCACAAATTCTAACAAGTTTTCTGAGAGAATGTATATGTGTAGCTGACAATATGTTGAATAACTATATATTGTTTGCATTTCTGACTATAGAACACAAAACAAGGCTAACAAGCAAACACACACTGAACTTTCTACCAAATGAGATTATCAAAGTCGATCTGACTTGAGAGTGCAGCAGCAGCAGCACACCTTTGTTGGAAGGGGTAGAAAACAAACAAAGTTTCCGCGCGTGCTTGACCAGCGCAATTGCGCAAAAGATCTTATCATCTGCAGTTGGAAAATACAGCTACGATCCACTCCAGTTAGTATATAGTGTACATAGAAAAAAAGAGGCGGATTCCTGGCTGTTTCTGTTTCATCAAGCAATTGAATAAAAAGATGAGGTTTTGGTTCAGCATTATTGTCAATCGAGTTGTCCACACTCGATACGTCTCTCTCTCGTGTTCTACACTTGCATTTAAAATCAATATATCATCAGAGGTCACTTCGGAGTTGCAGGAATAATCCTGCAGAGCACGCATGCATCACGGCTGAGGCAAGACATATACTGCTGACCATAATCAATCAAAATTTTCCACTTATATATATTATCAAATTATGTAGTTTGTCTCGATACACTAGACAAGTTGCAGAAGCGTGAGAGCTCAACACGTACTACTCGCCTCTCCATACTCCTCCATCAAGCGCCAGCCCGCCAGGAAAATCAAGCCATACTCATCAGATATTCTAGTGCAGCATGAGATCGGCGCGCGTAAGCTGCAGCTCTTTTCTCGAACACGCAAAGGTTTGCGCGCGTTTTTGTATTAAGACAAATAGAAAGTTAAAAGTTACAACGACGCATGGGAGGGTGCTGGCGTTGAGTTTTTATGTGTATCACACCCGAACTGTTATTTGAACCTTTCTTTAATATAAAAACGCGCAAAAGCTTTTGCGTGATTGAGAAAAAAGTTACAACGACGCGTCATGAATGACACACTAGGGGATACAATTATACAAATAGCTCAGCCCTCCCTAGCGTAAAAGAAGTCGAGCGCGATTACTCACTAGATAAACAACCTAGTCCTCAGCGGAGCTGCAACTTCTTTTATCAAATTATATGCCTAGCTCGATCGACGCCATGGACTCGTTTGGCTTCCTAGGGAATTTGGAAGGAGAGGAATCACCAGACATTCGAAAGCATTGAGATAACGCCGGCACAGTTGGTCGGCTCCATCAGAGATGAGGCGGAGGAGTGGGTGGCCGCACGTTTCAGGGGCTGGCGACACTCCTGGCGGCGCACAGCAGCAGCTGTAGCTTGTGTTCTTTTTTTCTCTTCGCCGCTGAATAGGTTTCCTTTTTCTAAATACAACCGATTTGCTCCGCCCGTTCAAGCCGGGCGATTCATGTAAGTGTGTGGTTGAGTGCGCAACGGCTAATTATTTTGGCTAAAGCGTACATTTTGTATTGAAGTCTGATTTTCCTTTATGCAATATACGTGCAAAGTGGACGCTTTCGGAAAAAAAAACGTCATGGACGTGGGCACATGTGCTAGCGGCGGCTAGCCAGATCTAGCTGGACTTAGTACTGTTTCGTTGCGAATCAATCGGCCTCCGCGCCAGGCTTGCATCAGGCCTTCCAGCTAGTTTATGCGGCCTCGTGGAAAGCATCCGGCCTGCAATGATCAGAAACATTATGATCGGTAACTTATATATTGATATATATGTGGACGATCCAACGGCAGTGCATCTGATCCAGCAGAGAACCACGCGCACGGCAAGCCGCTCCTGGAGGATCGAGGGTATTGTACTGCTACTGCGTGGGCGTGTAAGATCGATCAGCGTGGGCGTGTAAGATCGATCGGATGCTACAGGAGGATCGGTCCTACGGTGGTTACTTCATCAATCTGGAATAGTGGAATTAATATATGCAATCGTTGTTGTTGATGTGTATGCATATGGTCCATGAAAGTTACCCCTCCGATTTTGACTCTGCTACCCAGATATCAGACAATTTATGCACGATGAGCAATCACAAATGGAGAGATCATGACAGAGGGCTCAGGACCACGGCAAGATAATATATATTATCACATCATCAGCAAGGGACCATGCATGAGTCTAGATGCCAATTCGAAATCAAAGCAATGTACTACAAATTGTGATACGGCCGGCACCCACCATCTGTCACGTAACGAATATACAAGTCGTAGCTAGCAGACAAGGAAATCACTAGGAAAAAGACAGGCTGATGTAGAACGTATGTACTCGCCGTAAAGCCTCACAGATCCTCACTTGTTACTTTGTTACATCCCGTGAGGCCATGACCCCTCGGTCTCCCTACTTATAGAAGCTCTCTTTCACTCTCCTCTCGCTCTACCCAAGCAAGAAAAACAAGACTACAAGAGAGAAGAACCACACATGATCCTCAATAATGGATCACCAAAGCTGAATGCTCATGAGATTCCTACCTCCTCGTCCTCCTCCACTTCTTCCCTCGCCTTGGAGTGTGGAACAAGAAGAACCTCGAAGTGTCCTCTTCTCTTGTCGCCCCCTCTACTTCAAGCACCTCAAGTGATAAGATAAATGAAAACTTCACCAATGCCATCCTATATCCTATATTAACCTATGACTCCTTTTATTCGTTTAATAAAAAATGCGGCAAAGATTTTGTCGCCCCTTCGGGAAAAAAAAAAATCTCTTGTGTTGCCAGTGATCTCCCTAAAACTCCATTCCTCTTCAGTTCAACCCTACGGAAGCCACATAGAAGCTTCACCATAGATGATCTATAGAGCCCAGAAAACTTAGTGCATTCAAATGAAATATGGTCCCTGCCTAATTAGCAATGTATAGGAACAAATCTTATAAAAAAACAATAGCCGATCTGCCACCGATGATCATCGGTCAAGCCATAGTAGTGCAATATTTGACCAAGGACTAAGTCTTGTCATCAAACAGAACCTCTGTTTGAGTCAAAAACTCTCAAAGATGTGAGCATGGCCCTCCAATCTCCCTTAGTCAACCCAACTTGCATGGTCGATCTGACCACAATCACTAGCTTTTCTATCCACGCTCGCTGAAATAAAACTACTCAGTTGTACCCCCATCCACACACTAACGATGTTTAGTCATGCTCAACCAAGTCATTGCATTTTTTTCGAAAGCGAGCTTGGCTCGTACTTCATTAAAAGAAAACAAAATGTTTCAAAACCAAGTCATTGCATTACACCATTATCAATCATTCAAGGCATGTTTATTAACTACTAGTGAGAAGGCACGCCTTTGCGCGCCGGCCCTTATGGTGGTGAAACTGGATAAAATAAGATTATCATTATTTTGGTAAACAATATAGAGATTTAAGAGCCAAGACGAATATTTGCACTGATTAGGAACAATAATGGTGGTTATGAAGTGGAAATATTTGGTTTTATACGCATAAGATTCATAAATCGTTGATGCATAAATATACAGAAGACATGTGTTTGTTACATATGCCTATGTATATCAGAGGTCGTAGGAGCTACACATCCATCCAGAACTATCTGAAATAAAGAATCCTTTATATTGGGATTATCCTTAATTGTCACCTTCATAGTATCCATAGCAGCTCTTCAATAGGAATTCTTCTACGTTGCATAGCCATCAGAAATTTGAACACCTCGATCACACTATGAAGCTTAAAGTAAGACAACAACACCTATGATGCAAACTTTGATCTAAACACTCAAGGTAGCTAGCAGCATTCAGTTTCATACAACATGGTAACAACAGGGTAGAGAGAGTAGCTCTGCCCATGACATCGAGGGCTGGTGCTGATGCAGCTTATTTCCATCCTTAAACCTGCACAAAAGAGTTGAAATGCATAAAAGGTCGAGATCGAATCCACCTTTTATGGTAAACAAATGATATTGGTCTGACAGCCATGAGAAGGCAGAAGCAAAATTTTTAGAATAGATGGGATGCAACACAATGGTGATGTATTAGCCAAACCCCTCTCCTTTCTTGTTTGCATGGGATGCACATGTTGAGGGCTACCTGATAACTCACCAAAATGCTATGTCTGAACTATGCCGAACTGCTCTCCATTCTTCAGAAACTCAGGATCTCACTCCTACAATGGGACAACAAATAGTTAAGGCTAGTGGTTAGATCAGCTAGCAAGGGTAAATAGAATTGGATATATATGACAGAGTTATTGGACAAAACGGCTCAGAGCAAGATAATGTGGCATTGGCCACGGGGAGTCTAGCACAAGGACCAAATAGTGGAGGTGGTAAAGAAACTTGTACGGTACAGCAGCATTGGATCGGTGGTTGCTCAGCATCATGTTGCATGGAATTTGATTCCTCCCTTACATAATTGAAATTTCTCCTGTCCGATTCAGAGGAGAAAAAAAAAGAGCAAAGCATGTTGTAGCATAGAGGAAAGGAGATTCAATTCAGGGCAACACAGCAGGAAGACAAAATTACCAGGAGCACAGAAACACAAACAGGTGATGTCTCAGCTGACCACCCCTTCTCATTCAGCACCTGAGATCATAGCCATCAGGTCTATCAGTGCAAGAAACCTAAAAAATATTGGAAGGGTATGCTCAAATCACAAGGTACCTCAGGAACTTGAAGTCCAAGCGACCTGAATTTCTTTGAGTACTCCCTTCTTGACTTTATAGAGTTGGTTGTTACAAAAACTAATTGCTCTTCCTACACCGAGCCAATAGAAGCATTATTATTTAATTAATAAGTTTCATAATCAGTATATACCTTTTTATAAACAACTTCATACCAAGTATAGAGCAATGCCTTAAATAATGCCAATAAAGATCACAGCTTGGTTACTCATGCCAGTTCACCTAGAGAAAAAAGATATAAGCCTATTATGGTTGTTAGAGACAGGAGTTCTGCTAGTCTGTACAAAGACAGAAGATATAAGCTTGTTTGTGCAATGAAAAGAAGCAGAGTAACTTTAAAGCAATGTGCAGTAGTAGTGTCCATGATTGAGATTTGAACTTACTACCTGTCTATTTGCCCCTAAATAGATGGAACTTTGTAGAATCAGATTCTTCAAATCCACAAGCATAGTAAATGTGTTTTTTTACGGTAACCAGTATAGGTCATCCATCAGCTTATAACAAAAAATGAGATTGCATTGCATCTACCTCTTCTCTTTTATGTTTGGTTAATGTGTAAGATACCCTTACCTATAAATTAACAAAATCAAATTAGGCAATAGTCTCAATGCACTTAATAAAAGCATTTTTTTCTTCCTAATGTAATAACGTAAAAAAATAGATATGACTAAGCAGCAACTTGTTGCCATAGCTGACCCCCTTGTCATCTAAAGAAGAATGCGCACACATATGCAGTGGATACTTTGAAGCTTATGGTAAAAAGGCATGTTAATGTCATAAGCATAGATTTAGTGAAAAAAACTGAAACCTAAACCTGCAAAATAATTAAGCAACAAATAAATCGAATATTTTCATGAGGCTGCCGTCATAAGGTATATATAATCGATAATGATAAATATAAGATTTCATAAAAAAAATAATCAAGCACTCTGAGAAAGGAAATGGAATTTCGTCCACTCAAAACATGTACTGAATTAGAAACACTTGATAACCTGCATACATTTTTTTTTCTGTCCATCGGCAAGGCGGATAGACATTAATTAAAGATATAAGCACAGGAGGACCACTGCGATCTTGCACTACCAAGAGCAGCACATAATAAGCTCGCCCAGTCTTTAGCTTTGAAGAAATAAAGTAAATTTCCCTTGCCCTATGAAAATAGAAGCAAAATAGTAAGCTACTAATGGCAATATATTCCACAAGTTTGATTTATGTGTGCTTTAGATCCACAGTATTCCTAGAAAATAATTAACTTTAGAATGCATTTAATTATTTTCATTACATTTTGATTAAACAATTCAAAGATATCCATAGAGAACAAGACACCTCAAAAAGGGCAAAACATTTTCCAGAGGCTGATATAAAAATACGAGAACACCCTGCAAGAATAAAAAGGACAAGGATAGCATTCTTGTGAATAGCTCAAGACTACTGCAGGGGTCAGGGAGGACAAACATTGACAATATAGCTATCAGCTATGTCACTTGCTTAACATTAGCATTCAACCATTGAGGTATGTCAACCTGAATGAAGAGCAATGATCAAAAGTCAATTTGTTGAAAGCTAATTACCATGAGAAAGGAGATGAGCTAAATATTCTGCTGGTCTCTTCGTGTACTCCTTGTGCAAGCAAGGAAGTGTCCATGACAAGCAAAGGTTGTGCAGAGCTGTAACAGCCTCCAATGTATAGAGCTTCCCTGACTTCGAAAATGGAATTTCAGTCTTTAGACCTATATCCAAACGAGGTCCAGCTTTTAACCTTGCTAAATAACTCCATTGTCCAGCCTTCTAAAATGTGAAGGGGTTCTAAAACATGCAAAGAGGAAGGGCATTAACTCATGCTCAACATCTGAACACTAAGGTCAACTGTAAGGATGATAGAGATGATTAATTACTACCATTGAGAGAGGGTGCAAGGTCCCAAGATGGTGGGGTAAATCCTTAACGATCTCCATCTGGTGCTGTCAAGATCTGCATAATAATAAGAATCATTAGCAACTACATTATTACTGGTTTATGCCACCAGCAAGCAGTAATGTTCCATTTATGGTGAAAGATAATACTATGAGGCAAATAGATAATTCTACAATGTGCTGAAGAGTGAAAATCTAGAAAATTCATCATACACTATTATGCAAAATGAGTATTGTTTAGCAGAAAATTGGGTGCCTGGAAATTCACAGACACGTATAGGTATTTAACCATCCAGACAGAGGCTGCATCTTTCAGATTTTAAAGCCTACTACGTGCTATGAAGCATCAAGTTGCTAAAAGCCAAGAGCTCTGGTTTAACTACGACAATAAATAAGGAAGAGTTTAAACTATCTAGGTTTTTATGGCCAATATGCAAGCCGGCAATTTTAGACCTCAAATAGATATATCATGATTAATCATGAGGCTTGGTGTGGGTAGGAATCCAAACATGAATCAGATGGAACAATATGGTCAGTTATCAGAGAACATTTTGCACACCCTAGCAAATTATCAAATGGGACGAAATAATTAAACCTATGTGTGGAATTAATAGGTAATCCTGCTCGTAATCCTAGATTGTTTAGTGAAAATAGAAATAATAGAAAATTGGAAAGTAATCTCTTTACGGGACCTGCTCGTAATCAAACCTATGTGTGGAATTACCTCAATAGAACTAAATCACTGCCACAAAATTATACATACAGCGCAGCAGAAACCTAATCAAGAATCACTTTCGACAGAGACAGCCATTACAATGAGATATCCCTATACATGAAATCCATGCCTTGGTTGTACTACAAGAAGACAATGAAAAAAGGTGTCCAAAACAGCAAGGTATAGATTTTTAGTAAAAATGTGTAGCCAATTGGGCTGTTGTATCCTGCAATAAGCGGACAAACTAACCTGTATGTGCAACATATCGAGTAAAAAATCAAGGAAATATCATAGACAAACTAACCTGTATGTGCAACATATCGAGTAAAAATCAAGGAAATATCATAGTGCCGAAGCCACTGTATAGGCAGCTAGGGTTTCGTGAGCAAACCAAAGTTGGGACGACGCGACGAACAGTGGAGCAGCTTGGACGAGGATGCGTCGCGCGGGGGAGAGGGGCGCAGACCAGTAGAAGGAGGCCGCGCCGGGGGTACAGGCATGCCGGCGGCCACCATTGGTGCCGTCCGCGCGGCAGCAGCGCTGGCCGTAGCTAGAAGGGTCGAGGCGGATGGGGAGGAGGAGGAGGGTGGCCGCCGTGACCGCGCCCGGCCTCTCGCGTGGACTGGGCGCCGTCATCCCGTCACCCCGAAGCTAGGGTTTCGTGGAGAAGCCACGACAGGAGGGGGAGGAGGACGGGGTGGCGCGAGAGGGCGGCGGCGGCGAGAGGGAGGTAAGAGGAGGGGGCACGTCGGGGGCAGGGAGAGGTGGAGGAGGACGGCGGACCGTGGGGAGGAGGAGGTGGTCGCCGTTGCTGCTCGCCCGGCGGCGGCTGCGTCGTCCCGGGAGGAGCGACGCGTGATGGAGAGAAGAGACCGGTCTTTTTTTTTTTTTTTTTTTGGTCTCTGTAAGGACGAGGCCTGTATATATTCGGTGGGAGCGAGCAGGGTTTTTTTTTTGCAAAAATTTGGGGGCGGGCGGGTAACTGTAAAAAGTAACGCGATTTCCAAATTTTCTCTTCTTCATGTGTACGATTCTGATAATGTAGGGGTAAAAAGTAAAAAAAAATCAAACTCATTTACTATTTACAGAGGGCCTGGGGTGGGTTGAAACGCAATTTCATAAAACGGAAAGGATCTTGACAGAAAAAAAACCGGACCAATCAAATTTTTTTTGAAGCTACGTGGCTACGGTCTCCTAGTCGGGTTCTTTTCAGGGTTAAAGGTCCGGGGAATGCATCATTTCAAAAGCACTCGTCTAGAGATCGAAGCACACCGGGAGACCAAACAGAGGCTAGTCCTAAGTTGGAGTGTTTATCCAATGAGGCATTGCTCCAGCACCCTGGTAAGCACCTCTATAGCTTATTTCCTATTTTGGATGAAGATTTTCTTGAATTATTATAGTATAATGCTTGTGCATGTGGATTACTCTATGTAGTTCGATGAATATTTAGAACCCAACTTTTTTACCTGATCCCCTTGTGAATACTTTTATTCACCTTCAAGTATGCGCATAGGATTTCAATATAATGAACATTTAGAACCAACTTTTTACTTTCCTGCTTGCGAATACTTTTATTCACCTTGAAGTATGCATGCATAGGAGTTCAATATAATGAATATTTAGAACCTAACTTTTTACTTGATTCCTGCTTGTGAATACTTACATTCACCTTGAAGTATGCACTTACTAGACATGGTTAGCCCAGTGGAAGTTGAGATATGTCAATTGTATCATCACTCACACAAGCTTCTAGGAATGGTTGTTAAATTATACCACTTGCAAGCTGAGAAGAGGTGATAAAGCACGAGCAGCATGTGACATGGGTTGAAACTCAAGTAACATTTTTATTGTTACATTTTAATCATGTTCCAAAAACTCCTTTTTTTCCAATTACCGTCATCATATTCACATGATATTAGGAATCTAGGATCATAAGCTCTCATGCTCGACTTGTTAGAGCATCTCCAAGAGCTCTTGTATATTCATTGAGTTAGTTAAAAAAAGAGAAACTTCATCAAAACTCGGATCCAACAAACTTTTTATTTTGTTGTTTTTTCTATTTCCTCCCTTGCTAGCCAAATATAGAAGACCTATCTCGCTAGTCATCTTTTTTCGCTCAGTACTCGTTTGGATTTAGAAAAGTCGTTGGATTTTATCAATTTTTTGGTAGATATTTTATTTTTACATAATAGCTAAATAAAAAGATTTTAGCTACTCATATATACAAGAGCTCTTAGAGATGCTCTTATCTCTACTATAAGGTGACAGTTTATACTATTTTTTTTAGCTCAAGCAACACCGACCAATGGATTTCACAAATCGAGGGCTGAGATCGAAAGTGTGACCAAATGTCTTACACCCTCTCATTCACCCCACCACGACACCCGTCATCACCGTGAAAATAGGTCCGATGACCAAATTCGATTCACTAGGAAAGCACGGAAGAAAAGAAAATAAAAAAGCCTACGTTCAACGCCGATCCTCGTGGCGCTCCCTCGCGGCGATATTTGGAGTTTCCGGCGATCGCGCGCCGCTCGGAGAGATCCTCCTAGCGACGATCCTAGCTCCTCTCCGGTCGTGCGATCCGCCCGGCGAGGAGCCACTAGCGGCCCGATGCGTCTGGTAGCGGCGACCCGTGGTGTCGTGGTGATCAGCCGGCCCGCGATCTCCCGCGGCGCCCGATCCGGCCGGCGGGGCGATCCACGGGGACGCAATCTGCACTTTGGCGGCGCGCGGCCATCTCCGGCACCCCTTT
This sequence comes from Hyparrhenia diplandra, assembly GCA_015847255.1. Lineage (NCBI taxonomy): Eukaryota > Viridiplantae > Streptophyta > Magnoliopsida > Poales > Poaceae > Hyparrhenia > Hyparrhenia diplandra. The sequence continues at coordinate 623,678 of JADLZK010010938.1, read as the reverse complement.
CCCGATGGCCCGACCACGGCGTCCCTCTCCCAAACGGCCCTCACTCCCGGCGCCCTGCGACTGCTGGCAAGCGTTCCGCCAATCCGGTGAACTTTGCGGTCGGTCGGGCTAACTTTGAAAAGTGCGGCTGCGGTACTGTCGGGGCGTCTTGCGCGCGACATCAGCTTTTTGTTCTGCCGGCCTCCGATCAGCTGGAAGGAAGTCGCGTGGTGCGGCCTCGGCCGGCACCCATACGGCCATACATGGCCGCGGACCACGTAGAGGGAGTGAGTCTTTCGGCGGGACTTGCCCGGCTGCTCATCCAGTTGGCACCTTGCGGGGCGCGTGCAGCGCGCGGCCAACACCAGTAAGCCCGCGGGCAGCCTGCGGCAGCGTGTGCAAAAGCTACAGCGAACACGCCGGCGGCACCCGACGCAGAACTGAACTCGCATAGGCACACGCCAAAACCGCAACAGCGTGTCGGTACGCTGTTTTTATTTCTGTAATTCGGTTCCTCAGATTTTGTTGTTTTGGTCAGCCATCGTGCTCAACAGAGTTATAACTATTGTGTTTATTCTAGGCTATAAGATGTCACACAGCATGCAAATGTTTTCATGATAGTGATGCTGATTGGAAACAAATGTGATCTTTCCCATAAACGTGTTCTCAGGAGCGTTGTCTTGTCTTTTTTTTGAGGCATCTGCTAAACTGCACAAAACATCGAGGAGGTGATTTTTTTACCCTACTACATGTTTAATACCATCCCTAACTTGAATAATAGATTTGTTTTATCTGGTTGTATCCCCACAGTTCGCTCATAGTCGATTACCGTATAAAATTGTAGGTTTAGGGCTACTAAATTTCCTTAGTTTAAGAATTATTTTTAGATAAAAAGAACAAGATGTTGCCTTAATTATTAAGTGAGGGGATCGAGAAGAGAACAATCTGAAATTGAGAATAGCTGTTCAAGAGGGACATCGAGGAAGGAAGGCATCATTAGTTGCTCAAGGGACCACCGAGACAAAAGCATAAGAAGAGAAGCGTGTATGATCATACGTGTCTTCTATTTTCCATCATATATAGAAGTACATGTAACTTTGATATTGTTACTGTTTTTTTTCAGTTTATACATCTATATATTGAAGTATACATATAGATGACTTGTTTTAGTTTAAGAATTATTTTTTTTATAAATATTACCATAAGCGTTAGCACGAGCAATATACTAGTTTGCGTAAGAACTAAGTCCCTTTTTCCTTCTATATCAGCATCTATTTGACTATAAAATCGTCAATGTACTTACTCGCTCTTGCGCACAAGATAGGAGCAGATCTGTACACTGACGGGAACAAGTGAGGCCACGGTTCATGGCCTCCAAATTTATTCCGTGAATAGAAAGAGAACACAACACACCCGGCAGACCCTGCAATCCCTAGTTTGTTAATTAGAGTATGGCCCAATGCAAGGCCCATAACAGTGAGCAGTGGTGCTCTGCCTCTGCCGGGCACTTGCTCCAACTGTCAGTGTCAATGATCGTCGGTCGCGCGCAGTGTACAGTCTGCTTTTACAGAAATCAGCAGTTCACCTCCGATCTCGATTCGATCTTTCCTTAGACGTCCTGTAAATTCACGTTCACCCCAGCGTGGCAATTTGAGCGAAAACAAAACGCACGACGTACAATACATCCAAAAATATTCCGTGCGACAAAACATCTAAAGCTCTCTCTTGCATCCTTTCCAAAAAGAACATGTATGTATGTACAAGCCGAAATGATCCACCGAACATGTACAAAGCCGCCGTTGCCGCCATGCTTCGTTCGCGTGAATTGTTTTGCGCTCGCCGCCGCCATACTGTTTACTAGCAGCACGAAAAACAAAGAGATGTTCATCAACAGGGCTCAACGCACGAAGGGGATCGAGTTCCGCCTTAATCATCATCATCGATTCGATCATCAGTCAGCACTGCATCGTTTCCCTGATGGCCATGGACGCCACGGCCTTGGCCCACGCGACCAGCTCCCGCTTCATCCTCCCCCTCGTCACTCCACAGCGCCGGCACGTCCACGACGGACACCTCCTCCGGCGCGCCCGTCGTCGCCGACGAGACGCCGCCACCGTTCCCGGTTCTCGGCATCATCTCCCCCGAGCAGACTTGGAGGGCGGGGACGGACACTGCTGGAAGGGACCTCGCGTCCAGAGCCATGTCGATCGATCGATCGTCGGGAGCAGGTGGACCGCCGGACCGGGGAAAAGAAGAAGGCTCTACTGCCTGCGGTTCTCTGCAGTCAACGAACACTGCTTCTCTTTCAATTGGTGCCCAGTATGGTGGTTCAACTAGTAAGCAGGATGCTTGCTGGCACGCTCTATATATACTAGTGATAGTGTACCACGAGCTCTCGAGTGAACACACGTGTGACACACACACGAGTAACACGTGCGGCGTGTGCCAACGCGATGCCGATGTGAACACGGATATGCTGCGATGGGAATGATCGTGAACGCGACGGAGGGCGCGCGTTGGCATCGGCGGCATCGGCATCGTACGCATCGTGCGCGTACAGGCGGCGCTTTTGCTTTTCCCTGTGTCGCCTTCATCCGGACGGGGCCGGGAGATTGCTGCTCACCGCTCACGCTGAAATCAAACGGATTAGTTGGAAAGGCGGGCTAATAAAATACCTGTGGAGGGCGTTAGGTGCAAGGAGCTCGGCCGGCCGGCCGGAGCAGCAGCTGCTCGACACCTTTCAGGCCTCGTGCGAGATCACATTTCTGCGATGCGAACGAGGACGGCCGCGGGCTCCCATCTTCCGCGTTTTGCTGCCGCGGCCCGTGGCCCCGACATGATGCAGCGCCTTTTGACTCATCGGAGTAAGAAAAATGATTAGATTTTCCTTTTGAGGAAAGAAAAAAAAATTAGATGAGCCATTGATTGTTTCATTATTTGGCCTTCGGACCTTGTGGATTGTGGGCTGGCTTACCGTATTTTGGGCTGCCATTGATGGGGGTACAATTTCAAAGCACAATTCACACATGCTACCTGAACACATGCATATCCTCTCTCCCGCTCCAACATGGCGATCACTAATCACGCACCTTGCTTTTTTTTAGCATATCAAGACAATAACTGTCACAAATAACTATCACCGGCCTTTTGGCTTGAGGTTGTTAGCTCGACTTATCAGATATACTATAACATTTTTTTCTCATAACAATTCAACATCAGCTCAAAACCATCTAACGAACAGGGTGGCAGGCTTATGTTTGGACATAATACTCTCTACATTCAATAAATATATGTGGGCCATAGGAGGTAGATAGATGAGGTCTCCTCGGAATAAAAGCAACCATCTACTAGTAGCTCACTCCGTGGGGTACGACACCCTAACTAGTCCGTGGTACTCTCAAAAGCGTTGACGAAGTTTGGGGTACGACACCCTAACTAGTCCGTGAAACTCTCAAAAGCGTTGACGAAGTTTGGACACCAAAAATTAGAGGAAGAAAAAGACGTGGGATGAAATTTCTTTGTTTAAGAGCATACCCAAGCTAACATGTCATCCTTTATTCCCGGCTGGTGTTATCAACCCGGACTAAAGGTCTTCCACCTGGTTAAAGATCCCCTACGGGTCAATTCAAAAGGAGTGTGTGTCACGTGTAGGGGTTTTAGGTTCGAATCTCACACACTATAAGAGAGGTCTTTAAAATTTTATTTATTTTTTCGTTTCGAAGACGGGCTCTAGTCCCGGTTGTGTGACCTGCGTGCGTGTTGAGTGTCTGCGTTGTACTGTGTAATCTCAAAAAAAAAGGTCTATGGGTAGTCCTAGTTACAAAACCAAGAATAAAGGGAGAGTTGGGAACCGGAAGTACAATCCCCTTTTCTACTAGCGATCATACCTCCATACTATACTCATATAAATGCTATCCATCAATATTCATACATAAAAACAGAATAATAAAAGTCATAGTGTCTACATTGACATGAAGAAGTAAAACAAAATTAATATAAGTTCTGTTGTTTCCCATAGAAGCATGGCTCGTGAGCGGCGCGCTTGGCTGGCTGTTATAGCTAATGAGCTAAAATTTTAGTTCGGCTCGGTTCTTTATCCTAATGAATCGAGTCGAGGCAAGCAAAGCCAAGCCAACCACGAGCTTTGATTTTTTCATCGCTAGCCACGAGCTTTGAGTTTTCGTCGAGACTTACCTACAACACTATCACCATGATACCATCTGTGAGTATCTCCAAAATCTAGCTGATCCGGGACACGGTGCCACTAAGGTCTGAGCGAGCAGAGCGTGTGGCCGAGGCCCAAGGGGCAGCCAAACAGTGCGGTCCATGTTTCTTGATCTGGATCTACGTGGCACAACGTTTTTATCACGGCCAGCCGCGGCCCAGGCACCCAGCTGCCCAATCAAGAATAGCTACGCATTTGATTTTCCTCCATGAATGTTTGTAAGGTCCACTGTCCGGTGCTACCGTACCAAATGCATTAAAATACCGGAAGAGAACAACACGATTCCCCTGTTAGCTAGAGAGAATGGAATGATTACAATTACGATTACGATTACAATTACGATAACGATAAGAAATTCGTAAGAGTACTCAATTGGTAATTCCTCTATTGTAGGTATTGAGATAAGGTGGTATAGAAAAACCTGAGCCTTCAAATTTTGTAAAAGATTGAATGAACGGCTCACGGTTATTTGAGAGTACCACGGCAAAGCCCAATACATTATAATTAAATGATGATAAAAAGCAATCAACTAATCACCCATTATCCCAAAATAACAAGAAGCCAAGTTAAAAAGGGTAGGTTGGTTGTGAAGAGCAGTCGTGTGCCCAATCCTAAAGTATGGGCTTAGATGACATAGTAAACTTATGAATCTGGAAAAGCTAACACCTACTTATAATTTGAAATTGAGAGGCTTTTTTTTTTAAAAAAACATAGAATGATTTGCTATCTACTTTTGCACACACACCCGTATCTTTGTCCAAGAAGGCGGCCATACCATGGTTGTTCCTCAGTTTTTTTTTTTTTTTTAGACCATGCCAAGGCGCTGTATTCCAGTTGTTCCTCAGCTTTGTATGAAGTATTAAGTGAAGATAGCGCTTATCTACTGGTAGTTTCTTATAACTGCATGAAGTAATGGTTACATTGATACAGGTATGAAGCCAGGAAAAAACTTAGGAGGGGCTGAACCAAAACCTACAACGACTTATCTCTACTATGATTCCTCACAATAGACAAATACTCCTATACACATTTTTTTTTTTTTTTCTATCTCTAGTAAATATCAGGATATCCTATACTCCCTCCATAGTTGAAAAAAGAAAGATGTTTTGGAAAATGTTTGGATCAAACATTGAGAACATAAATCATGAATAACTTTTAAGTCGTTGAGTTTAGAAATATGAAAATCATATCAATAGATTTGTCTTGAAAAATACTTTCATAAAAGTATACATATATAATTTTTAATAAATATTTTTATAGTAAAGAGAAGTCAAAGTTACCCTTTGGATGCCGTGTCGCTATCCTAAACGTATTTCTTTTCAACTATGGAGTAGTACACATTTGCGTGTGAAAAAGTAAGGAGGGGCTCAGTATTCTAGCCGCCTCTATTGGCGTCTTTAGAAATCAGTGACACATTTATTGTTCAGGTTGCATTTGTGGATCAGGCTGCACTGTGGTTCAAAAGTTTGTGAAATCACATACTCCGACTTTTATAAATGTGTTCAAGCTCATGTTCATCCCACACATCTTTACATATGAGAGAGAGTACCTTATTGATTTAATTTTTTAATGAGATGTTGACATTGTCTATTTCTATTGATAAAGAAGAAAGCAAACAAAGCCGGTGGCACTAGTACTGAAAGAAACGAAAAAAAAAAACACAACGTAAACAAGAAACAGAGGAACATAGCGAAATGGGCAACAAAACAATACACGCTGCTAAAGAATTCCAAACGGGCTGCATAAAACGGGTCGGCCTGGGCACGGTATGAAAAAGCACGGCCCGACAACGGTTCGGCCCGATGCCAACCGTGCCCGTGCCTGGCCCGCCCGACGCCATGCCCGTGCTAGTGCCGCGAGGTCGGCACGACATGCTAGCCCGACCCGGTCCATTTCAGCGGGCGGCACGATGGCTGGCACGGCTCCATGCCGTTGGATCTCCTCTCCTCAATTTTCAGCCCTCGGATCAACGGGTAACCTAGATATAAAAGCACCTCATTCACTATTCTCTCTCATTCTCTCCTCCCAGCAGCCGTCGTAGTCCTCTATTGTCCTTCCGCTCTCTCCTTCTTCTCCCGACGTTCCTCCCTCACTCATCTTCTTCCTAAGGCCACAGCATCCCCACTCCGATGCGGCGGTGACGACGCGAAAATGCAGCGGCGGCGGTGCGGCGTCCTCAAGGGGCAGGACACGGAGACGGCGGCGAGCTCGTGGGCACCACGACGCAAGCGCCAGGGCGGCGGTGGCGGCCCGTGGCACCCACGACAGCGAGCGCGCGGCGTCCCATGGTGCGCGCGGCGGCTATCGCGCCGACGGTGAGGGCGCAGCGATGCGGCTACGGCGAGCAGCCTGGGCGTTGACGGCGGCAACAAGGTACGCGGTGGCGCGGCGTGCCAGGCACGGGCTGTGGAATACGATATTCCGGTTATCCTTAAGAGGGCCTAAATCGAAACAAAAGCCCACCAGAGGACGGGCCCAACCCATGAGCGAGCAGAACCCCCGTTGCCGTTGGTCTCATACGAGCTCGAGCTAGACCGACGACCACTGCTTCGCCTCGAATGAGCTCTCATCGAGACGGGCTCCCTGGGCACGAGCTCGAGCTCAACCCCTCAACCACTCTCCGCCTCGAATGACTCACGAGCACGAGCTCCCACACACCACGCGACCTCGAGCTCGAAGGCCCGACCAATGAGCACAACTCCGCTTTCGAACGAGATCTCTGAGTTGTACGCTTCTCCTCCACAAAAGGGCTCAGCCACGATGTCATCAATGAGGTCGCGGCTAATTGCCGGGAGTCACCGCGGCGGAGATATCGCCAGGGGAACAACAAGGTCCGCAGAGGCACGTGGTGGTATGGCTCAACAGATCACGCCATGCCACGCCGAACGCAACAGACAACCACTACAAGACAAGTGCGACTGATGGACGATCGCCGAGTTTCCGCCGAGCCCTCCCTGGCTCCACACATTTTCCCTTTGCAACGCAAGGTACATGGTATTTATGTCCGAGTAAGGCCACAAGTAAAGCCTATCTGCATTGAAGGCGCGATGCTTGGCGGTTGACAAGACGTATAGTCGACGACGCATGGGGCGTTAGCCGAGCTCTCGATGTTTCTCCATTAACCGACCACCGAAGCTGCGAGCTCGATGATCGACGTCACAGACATCGGGATATGGATAAGCGGCGGACTACGGGTGGGTGGCGGCGCCGTGTCGCCGCGCCAGGCGGTCCGGGCTGCCACCGCAAACCTGCGCCAATTTCTCTTTTCACCCCTCTAATTTTTGTACTCCTTCTCCCCAAGTCCTTCTCTCGATGGCCTCTTGTATCTCCCATTGCGACTATAAAAGGGGGCACTCGGCCATCGGAGAAGGCAGGTTCACTTGCTTTCAAGCTTTCCAACCTCCAACTCACTCACCCGCACATTCACAGAGACTGAGCTCACCCCCTCTCGCCCACTTGTACTGCCGCCGCATTTGAGTCACCGAGCTTCGATAGTGCATACACCGGACTAGCGTGGCACAATCTTGCCCCGAACCGTATAAATTCCGTGTCATCGTCCCTCGGCTAGGCCATCGCCGCACATACATTAGCTGGCCGACATCGTGACCGCGGGTATACAACCACGGCCGCGGGCACTACGGGCCGCCGTGCCATCGGGCACGACACGCCACGCCCAGCCATCTTAGTGTCGTGCTTGGGCCTAGACCTCGGCACGGTGGCACGACACGGCACATCACGCTCCATCAGCCGTGCCCGAGCGTGCCCGTGCCGTGTAGTGCCAGGACGGCACGTTTGGAATTCTTTACACGCTGCGCTCGCCTCCTACTCCTCACATATATGTGTGCACATAAAAATTCCACGAATCCACACCATTAATTTGTAGCCACCAAATTAAAGCAACACCGAAATCTTTGACATCTCACACAGACGGCCTTCACAAAACATCGACGAACAAGGCCAAGTGTGCCGCTTACATGCTACAACACGGAAGCACAAATCGTCTCATTGGTTTGGTTCTATGTGAGCATGGCACTTGTAGCTAATGTAAGTTGATGGTTCACACACGGGTCTTGACAAACCGTTGCTCAATTATTTGTCCTGCTGTTTGTAGCAAGATATTTTAATGTGTGTCCACCGTCGTCAGGGATTGATGCGTGCAGATTTCGTGACACGACTCGCTGGCTCTTAATTGTCACATATGGTCGCGGCACACAGTGACGAGATATATAATGCACAGAAAATTTATGTAAGCCAATCAGTGAGATGCCGGTAGTTGTATATATAAATACGTATACAAGTAGCAGCTCCTGTTCATCACCCTCGTCATATCTTACCCACACAGCTACTAAGTGCATTATAGATTGCCAGCAACTTGCCGTTTGCACTCGCATAAGGCGCAGATCGATCGGCATGGGCTCCGCTGCTGCCGACGCCGCCGGCAACAAGCCGCACGCCGTGCTCGTGCCGTTCCCGGCGCAGGGCCACGTCACGCCGATGCTGAAGCTGGGGAAGATCCTCCACTGCTGGGGCTTCCACGTCACCTTCGTCAACAGCGAGTACAACCACCGGCGCCTGCTCCGGTCCCGCGGCGCCGGCGCGCTCGACGGCCTCCCGGGCTTCCGCTTCGCCACCATCCCGGACGGCCTGCCGCCGTCCGACGCGGACGCCACCCAGGACGTGCCCTCCCTCTGCCGCTCCACGGAGGAAAACCTGCCGCCCGCACTTCAGGGCCCTGCTCCAAGCTCTCAACACCTCCTCCGACCCCGACGTGCCGCCGGTCACCTGCGTCGTCGGCGACGACATCATGAACTTCACCCCGCAAGCCGCCAGGGAGATCGGCGTGCCGTGCGCTCTGTTCTGACTGCCAGCGCCTGCGGGTACATGGGCTACCGCTACTACCCCACCCTCATCGACAAGGGCATCTTCCCGTTGAAAGGTACGTACGGTGGTCGGTTGAAATCTCTCTCGAACGCGACTGAGTGTACGGCAAGTGCATGCTCACGTGTTTTTATGAATTGAGCGTACGTGCAGAGGAGCAGCTGACGAACGGGTTCTTGGACACGCCGGTGGAGTGCGCGCCGCCGGGGATGAGCAAGCACATGCGGCTCAAGGACTTGCCAAGCTTCATCCGCTCCACGGACCCCGACGAGTTCATGGTCCACTACGCCATCAGGGTGACGGGTCAGATAGCCGGCGCGACGCCGTCGTCCTCAACACCTTCGACGAGCTGGAGCAGGAGGCCCTGGACGCCATGCGCGCCGTGATCCCGCCCGCCGCGTCCATCAACACCATCGGCCCGCTGGCCCTCCTCGCGGAGCAGATCGTGCCCAGGGGCAGCCAGCCTCGACTCGCTGGGCTCCAACCTCTGGAAGGAGGACGTCTCCTGCCTCGGCTGGCTCGACGGCAGGGAGCCCCGGTCGGTGGTGTTCGTGAACTACGGCAGCGTCACGGTGATGACCAACGCGGAGCTGGTGGAGTTCGCGTGGGGCCTGGCCAACAGCGGCCACGACTTCCTGTGGATCATCCGGCCGGACCTCGTCAGCGGCGACGCCGCCGTGCTGCCACCGGAGTTCCTGGAGGCGATCAAAGGGCGCGGCCTGCTGGCGAGCTGGTGCCCACAGGACGCAGTGCTGCGCCACGAGGCGGTGGGCGTGTTCCTGACGCACTCTGGGTGGAACTCGACGCTGGAGAGCCTCTGCGCCGGGGTGCCCATGCTGTGCTGGCCCTTCTTCGCGGAGCAGCAGACCAACTGCCGGTACAAGTGCACGGAGTGGGGGTGTGGGAATGGAGATCGGCCAAGACGTGCGGCGGGAGGCCGTGGAGGAGAAGATACGGGAGGCCATTGCCGGGGAGAAAGGGAAGGAGATGCGGCGGCGCGCGGTGGAGTGGCGGGACACCGCCGTGCGCGCGACGAAGCCTGGCGGGCGCTCGTACGCCAACCTGGAGAAGCTGGTGAACGACGTGCTCCTCTCGGGTGGCAATGGCGGCAAGAGCTCTTAATCCTATTGTTGCTATCACCACACTGCTCCATGTGCGTGCGTACCCATGCCACGATCGACCATTTATTTTCGGATAAAGCTCAGCTATAGCATGCATGCATGCATCTCAGAACCATCAATTGCACTTATGAGTCTACGTGTACTCAAATAATGGTTGAACGTGTAGGTGTACTCTCTTGTGTGAACCATCTTGTTGGCATTATTATTGTACTCTTTGGGTCTCTGGTGGCGAATGGGCACAATTTATTCGCTCCAGTTTAAACCGTATAAGAAGTTGATCCATGTATGTGAAAGCTATTACTGTTCATTGTATCCTAGGCGATCCATTTGTACGATGGTTTTATATCATGTTCTGGTTTTATATCATGTTCTAGTGTAAAAGGGGCCTTCGATAGGGTGATCCTTTGTCTTCCTACTTGTTTATCATCGTTGCCAATGTCCTCCGTCGCCTGCTACACAGTCACCCCCTCGATGTAGACATTCGCCATCCTGTACTCACGGATGCCCCCTGTCCCGCTTCGCAAAGACGCCGGACGATACCCTCATCTTCCCCTCGCGCTTGCAACACCGCAGCCATCGTAGCCACAACAAACATTCTCCGGCTTTTTGAGCAAGCCACCGCTTGGCTTGGCCATAAACTACCACAAAACCGCTTTCTTACCATCTCCGTCCACGATGATGAAGCTACTGCCTTGGCTTCTGAATTTGGCACTACAACCTCCACCTTCCCGCAGACATATCTTGGCTTACCTTTGTCTCCACACAAAATCTTTGTGTCTGATATCAACTTGTGATAAGTACCTTTCTGGATGGAAAGCATCTCTGCTAAACTGAGCAGGTAGACTCACCCTATGCACCTCTGTCCTAAGCTCTTTCCCCGCTTCACTACATGTCGGCTCTTGACATCCCCAAAACCATTATAAAGGCAATTGATAGGAGAATGCGGGCTTTCTTTTGGACAGAGAGGATACTTGCCATGGTTCTAAGTGCCTAGTTGCATGGGATGATGTAAAGGCCACAAAAGACAAGGGTGGACTCGGGGTGAAAGATTTAGAACTACAAAATCGCTGCCTGTTAATGAAATTCATCGACAAACTATTCTCCAGTGACCAACCGTGTTGGAAAGATTGGGTACCGCAATCGCCTTAACCGCTGATACTCCCAAAAACCGCTTCGCCGATTCCTTTGGCGAATTGTCAATGATGAGCTTAATACCTATCGCTCTATCACCTTTGTCCATACTAACAATGGGGCAGCCACCTCTTTTTGGTATGATCATTGGCTCGCCGATGGGCCTCTCTTTCCCATACAACCCAACCTAACATTTCGGTGCAGCAAGTTTTCCTTGACGACTTTGATCTGCGTTTGCGCCTCGCCTCACTAATGCTGCTACCCAACAGCTAGATAGCTTGATGTGCTCTTTGCAGGCAATCCAAATGAACGAAGAACACGATGTCCGCCTTCTCAAGCTCTCTCGCAAACCATACAAAAACTTAAAGACGATATGCAGCACTAGATAGCGCTGGAGATGACCAAGACGCTCACGGAGCAAGATCCGGGGAGCGAAAAGTACCCAACAAAGTCAAAATCTTTGCCCGGTTGTTCTTCAAAACCGCTAAGCACACGAAGTCAACTTATGTGCCAAACACGTGGTACACGGGAGCTCGCGGAGCGTTGCACATTACATGCAAAGAACAGGGAACATGTTTTCTTTGAGTGTGCACAGAGAGCGCTCACATCCGCCAAGATCGGCATGAGCACGGTGACACCGATGCCTACCGACGACATCCGGACGGCGACTACCCAACAGGCCTATCATCGGCCCGTGGGCTTTCGCCCTTCTCAACATCCTTTGGCGAGTTTGGGATGCCCGCAACGGGCATGTTTTTCGTCATGAAATTTTCTATCACCGCAAGTATTGCTTAGAGTTTATGATGATTTAATCGCTTGGCGCAAAGCGCCTTCCCCCTTCTCATGTAAACGACCTCCTAGGCTGGTGTAATCACATCCGCTCATGTATCTCCCAACATTTGTAACCTCCCCCCTGCCCAAGCTTGCTCTTGGTGGGAGTGGCTTTTTAAATGAAAGGTGGGGAAGCCCCCCCCTAAGGTGTGTTTTTTTAAAAATATCATGTTCTAGTGTATTTTATACATCTTTCTTGCTATATCTTAGTCTAAAAAGGTCAATCTTTGACTAGCGCTTAGTCATATTACATGCAGTGTACTCCCTCCGGCCAAAAAAGACATGCAATTCTCGCTTCCCGAGAAGTTAACATTTTCGAGAAGCCCATCACTACCAATTATTGGACGGAGTATTACCATCCGCTCAAAAAAAAATAACTGCCAATTATTACCATCCGTCAGGTACTGAGTCCGACAGTGATGCCAAGATAAACCTAACATGATCCATGGACCCGAACTAGTGTGACTAGCATAAATGCAATTTTATGTTAGTGGGTGATAGTAGCTTTCATATGTAATATAGTAGGATTTGCTTTTATTATAAGAATAATATAGATATAGATTAAACCAAAGCATACACACGGATGATGATAGGTCAGACACACGTTGAAGTCCTACCTCTCTCTCTCTGTGAGAATTACACAGTACAACGCATACACTCACAACACGCACGCACGCTCACCCCTATGAATGCACATACGTAAAACCCTACCCCCTATGAATACACTCTCTTTTATTTTTGAGTGGGGAGATGTTCACCTCTCTTAATTCGCTATGAAAATCAAATGAACACGTTCATGCCATGGTTATATCCATTGTGAAAAGCTATCGGATTGTTCTAGTCTTTTCTCTTTTCCTAAACCACTAGCTGATCTTCTTGATTTTATTTTGCATCCAAACTATTAAAGATACGTTAATCACTAGTAGGGAAACCCTTCTGTCTTCTAAGAAAGATTGTGATTAGTGGAAGGTTGGTTAAAGGAAGTACCGCCGGTCATGACGACATACTGTACTGTCAGCATGACTGCAACTGCAAACCTACATTTGCTGTTCGATCCATTGGGTGCTTCAAAACTTGCATAACTTCCATGCAAAGACCAGGCCAATAATGGTGTGCGTTTTTTACAGCAAAGTAACGCGAGTCAGTACGGCATTGGTGTGGTTATGGGTTGCAAAGGAGCAGGAGTAGTAGTACGTATCTGTCTGTCACTGTAGCCGGGCGTTAATCAGATGCTGACTCACGTGGCCACAAGTGAGTCCGATAGGCGCACGCGAGGGCGACTTTGTTTTCTTCTCGCAGAATTTTGCTAATAATATATCTAACTGTTGGTTATATTTTATTATCATATACTCCCTCCGTTCCAAATTATAGTTCATTTTGGCTTTTTTAGATTCATTTCTTTTACTATGTATCTAGACATAGTGTATAATTAATTAGGTGCATAGCAAAAAAATCAATGTATCTAGAAAAGCCAAAGTGAACTACAATTTGAAACGGAGGGAGTATCATATACATTGCATAAATATGGATCTGTTAGGATACATAGGACTAATTATTGTAAGCTATTTTTTAGCCCTAGCTCATCCAAACAGAGAGTTAATTGACGGTCTAATTTATTAGGCAAGCCTACAAGTGATCGTTAGTCAACTAGCAAAGCTAATTTGAGTAATTTTTTTTTATCCCTAGCTGATCTAGACACAATCCTATATCTGACTTTTTAGAGCTTGTGTCAACTTGCAAAGGACTTATACTTTGGATAAGAGAAACTAGTTCAAATTCAACATGGCAAACAAATTTTACAGTGAAAGCGTATTATCGTCTCATCTGCAGCTGAAAGAGGAACAAACAAACAAATTAGTAGCGTCTATATTTTTCAGGTCCTGTTTACATTCGATCAGTTGCTAATAGTTAGCTATCTAATATAGCTCATAGAGTAATATTAATTGATATTAGCTTGTTTTGCCTAATTAGTGAAAAAGAGCTGTTAGTTAGATATATTAGCTTAGCTTAGCTAATAATTAGGTAGACTATTAGCTGGAACTGTTTGGAACCAAATAAGCTAATTATATATATGAAACTAACTATTACTTCTATGGAAATTCAGCATGCAAACTAATTAAATAATATCAACAGAAAAAGGAACCATTTATGTTTGGTGTCGGTCATTTGCCATGGCTTGATATAAGACCACATGTAGACTAGACAGATCAATCACGTCAAATTTTGCACGAGCGTTCATTCTAGCAATTTGATATGTCATTTTCAGTGCATGATTCAAAATGCTAGTGAGTTCTATTTCATAATTGTTTCCCTATATATATTTTAAGTACCGCGTCTCACAGAGGCCGTATACACCATACATAGACACACGCTGTCACCAGAGTAACACTATGATGGATACGCTACACGAGCGAGAGCAACGTTGAGCGCCCGCCGTCGCCATCCATCGGGGATCGGTACGTGCTGCAGTGTTTTGCTCACGGTCACGGCCACATCCACGCCGGCCGCATATCCACGCAGACGCACAGGCAATGCCGAGCGAGCGGAAGTATGTGGAGCATGTGGATTGATTGGCCTCTACCAAGTCTGCGTCGAGCCCAGGCGGCCCTCATTTTATGTGGCCGTGTGAACCATAAGATCAACCATGATCGCCAGGACAGCTGCCCACTATAAAAACGAAAAAAACAGATATGACTAGTGCCGGGTGACAGGTGTAGGGGTAGTTATATGGTGGTCCAGGTGGTTCGCAGACCACCTGGCCCGACGCATACGAGGCCAACACGTGTAGCAAAAATTGGATTGAAGTGCATACAGTGCATATGTACGTCCGAGCATCTACGACCTTCGCAAATCCGCTCTGCGGCTGTTCTACATTTTTGTGCCCCTTTCTATTTCTCCGTGCAAGACTAGTTAAGTTGTGCTTTAATTCGATATACCAAATGATAGCAGTGGCGCAATGCGCCGAATGACAAGCAACGACAATTAGCCTACTAGTTTAGTCAGGTTTCCTTTCCCCTCTTCCAATCTCTCCCAATAGCTACAGAATAAGCAAATGCTCTTTCCTAAAAAGATAAGGAAGAAAGCTTATGTACAAGAAAAAGGTTTGCTTATATTCCGGAATATAAGCAAATGCGCCGAATGACAAGCAACGACAATTAGCCAACTAGTTTAGTCAGGTTTCCTTTTCCCTCTTCCAATTCTCTTTATTGCTTCTCCCTAAAAGATAAGGAAGAAAGCTTATGTACAAGAAAAGCCTTTCCGAGGGGGGTTTAAGGCCCCTGAGGCACAAACAAGAGGGAAACACATTCCCCAAGGCGAAAACAATGGCTAAACATAAGCAAATGCTCTCTTCCTTTCCTCAATGTCTTCCTTTATCCTTGCAGCCACTTGAGACACCGTTTCTGCTGCGTTGTTGAAAATTCTCCTATTTCTCTCTTTCCAAATGTTCCAAAAGGTGTAGATTACCACCCCATTTAGCCTTTGTCGCCGATTTGGGCACTTTTTCTTGTCGCCTCTTCCCACCATGCTCTGATATGAATGGGGTCTAACTAGGGCCGTTGTTGCAGCTTAGTGAAATTTTCCCAAGAGATGATTTGATCCCATGCCGCCTTAGCAAAGGGGTAGCATTAGCATAGACATAGGTGTAGGCTGATTTCCAATGGACCATTGCACAACACACAGTGTTCTAGGTGTGGCCACCCTCTCTTTTGTAGGTTGTGTGTCGTAAGAATTTTATCTTGCACCCAGGAAAACATCTTGCATTTGTTCTCCACTTGTGCTTTCTAAATGAGTTCAGAATGGAACAAGGCAAAGGAGCCTTTGAATTGTATTCCGTAAGCTGAACGGGTGGAGTAAGTCCCTTCTTGGGTGATGGAGTCCTGAACGTCATGTTGCAGGTGGACATCCTGAATACGTATCCAAAGGGACACAAATTCCTCTATGTGGACAGATGATCTAATTTTCTCCCTTAGCGAGTGAATCCAATTATTGTTCTCGTTGCATTGTTCGATTTTTCCTCAAAACAAGCTAAATTAAGTTGGGGGCTAGGTACCTTGGAGCATCTCCTTCAAGCCAATTATGGTTGAGGAGTTGAAGAGGAGACGGTTAGCATCACGACATGGAAGCTCTGAGCTGATCCATGGCTTGGAGTCCTCCACCCATTCTTTCCAGAGCCAGCGCAACCGGAGAGCTCTCCCAAATCTATGAAGGTCAGGCACGCCCAAACCACCAAGGTCTTTGGGTCTGGTGACTGTTGGCCAGTTAACTAGGCAAACGATCTTCTGATTTTGTCAATTTTCTTCCTAGCCCATGCAGCCAAAGGGAATACCGTGAGGTGGTAGGTTGGCATGGAGGAGAAGACCGGTTACTAGAGTGAGGGCGCCCCACTTTGTTTAACCATCTTCCTTTCCATTTAGGTAACCTTTGTCCAATACGCTCAATAAGAGGTTGCACATGGACCTTTTGTAGTGATTTGGTGTGGAGTTCTCCATTTTGTCGCCATGAGGGGTAAAGGGGTGAGTATCCTGTGTTGGGTAGCTTGGTCAAGCAAGCATTGAAGTGGGTCCATAGCCAAAATGAAGAGCATGGGTGAAAGTGGGTCTCCTTGTCGAACACCCTTGCGTGGCTGAAAGTGGGCCGTTGCCGCCCATTAAGCAAGGTTGTCGAGGTGGATGTACGGAAGAGAATAGAGATCCACTCGCGCCAAACCCAGAGCCTGTAGGATCTCTAGCAAGTACCCCAGTTGACGGTGTCGAAAGCTTTATGGATGTCCAATTTCATGAACAAGGCTGGTATCTTCTGAATGTGTAGCTTTCGCACCGCTCCTTGAACATAAATAAAATTATCATGGATCATGGGCGGAGCCACGTTGATGCCTGGGTATTCCCAGGAATACCCAACTTTTGTGCTAAAAAAAATACATATACATCAATTATACATATATGTATATGTTATATCGTGGGTTTTATTATTCTCTATTCTCAAGTCAATGCCACTCGCGTCCGATGATGGCCCATCTCAAAGCCTGTACCTGATGGCCCAAGAAAGGAGAAAGCAGGAACGAGAGCCAATTCCTGCCCAATCCCTGCTTCCATACTCTGTGGTGGTTGCGGCTCATGACTGTGGGCAGCAGCTAGTGGCTACGCTAGGGCGCTGACGCTTCCCCACACTGGTGCCGAGCGTCCATGTATTGCGCTGGGGCTGTTGGCCAGCTGAGCAAGCTCCAGGGCTGGCCGCGATGCCATGCACTGATGCACAACACAGCTGCGTGAAGCCAAGATTGGCTGTCATCGGCCGAGAACAACCATGTGTCAACCATAGCAAGTGGTAGCACATAAGCACTAGTTAGTATGTAGCTGTTAGCATGGATGACGCCGTGACGTGGTGAACACATCTTTTGTAAATCCGATTAGGATTTAGGATTAATTGTAGTATGATTATCACAACTTTTCAATTAAAATATACTAGTGCGTACATCTATTTTAGATCCTAGTGTATGTAGAACGAAGAAAAATTTGATAAAGACAGTTGGTTAAGCTTGCTAGCAATTTCCTAATATTTCTTCTACACTTAAACCATTTCTCATTAGTATTCCTATGTTGTTATTTCTCTTTATTCTATGGGTATCTTAGATTTAGCAATTTGCCAATTTATGCCTTTTAGTTATCGATCGGTATTGGCATGAACTATTTTATATGTAGCTTTTGGATGAAACTTTCTTCTTAGCAACCGGGAATACCTTTTTTTTTATGAACGTACTCTGGCAATTGGAGACAAGAGAGTTCAGTCGAGGGGCAAGCTTGTTAGCTAGCAATTTGGAGAAGATATTTGCAATGCTATGTATGAGGCTGATGGCCCTAAAGTCGGTGACTCTCGTTGTATCTGATTTCTTGGGTAGAAGGATGATGCATGCTAAGTTACATTAAAACCCTGGGTAGTCATTGTGTATAGGCTGTTTATGGCAGTGATAACATCGTCTTTAATAATATCCCAACATGCTTTGAAGAATGCGCCGGTGAAGCCGTCCGGGCCTGGTGCTTTGTCGGAAGGCATAGAATCTTTTACCGAATCTTGCCAGGCGCCGTCATTCAAGCCACTGACGTTCCAGTTAAGAATCTGGCAGTTTCTTTGTACCATAAAAACAAGCAAAATACCCTTGTCTGAGCGTGACATATGGAGGGAAACAAAATGCAGACCAGCCGGGGCAGTGGTATGCAGCAGGAGAGATTAAGTAGATCAATCTGGGACACATGTGCATGAAAGCAAAAAATTGAGATGCCGATTAATCTGAATGCCGGTGGCTGTCGGCGCAGTGATACAATGCAGGAATTCTTGTGAAACGAGATGCTGCTACAATGAACTGCTAGGTGGAGGAGCTCCTCAGTCTGATGGGGAGGCGACTGTAGGCCTCTGGCTGTCGCCCCATCCAAGCAACAGAACTGGAAGCATACAAGCTAAACGTCACCTCTAGCTGTGAAGCTCCTGGAATGCTGATGTTAATCTAACATTAATGTATTAAGTGACCCCTGGCAATCAGCAAGTTTAGTGTAGTGGCTGCAGCAGCTGCTGCGTCAAGGCCACATAGTGCCGTCAGAGCTTTCACCACGGCGTCGGTGAGTGGCCCCTTGAACAGGCTGAAGTAGTGCGGCAGCTGATTGTCGTGGCTGAGTCCTTCGTCGTCGAGGATGCCCAGCCTTTTCATGAGCACCTGTAGGGCTTTTGCATGAATGTCACCCCTGGGCCTGGCCGCTATGCGCACGCTCCTGCGTGCTGGAGCCGACCCCTTGCGTCGCTGTGGTGGGAAACTGTGATGGCCTGCTCTGGACATTTATGAGCATCAAGGGACCCAAGGTAGGCCAAGGACTAGCCTCAAGGAGTTCCCACTGAGCAGACCCTAGCACCTTACATCAACGGTTGCAGGTCATTTCTGCATTTGATCTGGAAAGAATGGAAACGTGCAAACGGGTAAGACACTTACTAGCAGTGTACTGAGCTTCAATTCTGTAGGTGCTTGGAACATGAAATTTGCCTATCAGATTATCACAGATTCACAGCACAAGAATCGTGTTTGCTGGATCTTTCACGTCGGAAAGACTCTTCGGTGCTTATCACACGAGGGATATTCCATGTTCCATATGCATGCCCTGGTATTTTTCCACCTGCAATAGGATGGTAAACATGCGACAGCACTCCAAAAATAAAAACAGATCAGATGAAGAAACGAACCTAAAATATCTTTCCTACCTTCCTTTGTAGCTTCCTCACATCTTCTCCAGTAACAGCCTGATAGACCAGGATCCAATTTCTTTGAGAAGCTCTCATATTTCTCCTCAGCCTCGCCTATGCACTTGGCCTACAACAGCCATGGCAAGTAGTACCATTATAAACAGTACTGTTCAACATATGACTATTCAGTATATCCAGTAAACCTATCACAAGAATTTTTACAAGAGAAATATGACTTGGGGCATTTACTCCCATGCAGTGACCCATCTTCATGCACATCCAAGGGCCATAGGGATGGGAGCGCATGCCCCTAACCCTAAGGGCAAAACAAACTGTATCTGTTACCAATAGTGGATAGAGCTTTGACCTATCTCTGTAAGAAAAAAAATGCATCTTTTTTTTGAATAAACAAAAATGAATCTAGTAGAATCTATTCCTATTTTAAGTACTTATTATTTTCTCATTGGCTTTGTAAACCTCAATTCTCCCATGAGCCCAGTCAGCTATTCATGCCCATAAGCCATAACAATAGAACCAAATATGAATCTTTCGATTCATTTGGCTCTCCCGCTCCTTTTTTTTTTTGTTATGTTATTATGGCTATTTCCATATCTTTTTTTTTTGTAATGAGCCTACTTTGGCTCAGTGAACTAATCATCATATAAACTTAAAATCTACAAGTTACCAAATGAAGAAAAAACAGGACACATGGCTGATACTCAATGAATAGACACAAGGATATCCTAAGATCCTAAGAAGAAATACCCATGTACACACTACACAGTAGCTACAGCTGTGTCCAATAAATGGAAAATGCAGTGGCAATGAGTATATTTTGCTAATGTACAACGGATATCAGCTGCTGGTTCTCAGTTGACATCCAGTGAATTTGAAACTCAACCTCCAAGGCATGTTACTTGAGACAAGACAGCAAGTCCAAAATAATTTCATGGAAGTTTCAATCATGGGTGAGCAGTGTTTATAGAAACAACGCGAGCTTTTACATCTTCTGATTGCAATATTTGAAATTTCAAGAGAGTTTTTTTTAAAACACTAACTTCTACTTTATTATGTTCATTGCAATATCAGGATCTTTTCAATTGTGCTTATCCTAATTCATAGCGCAGATTAACTTGCTTTGAACTAAAAAATTCTTCATAGACATAGGCTAGATTGATAACTGCAAGTACTCCACAATTCATTCAAAACCTGCTGTACTGATTTTTAGTGGATTTAGTGGTTTTGTGATTGGACCTAACTTCCAATTTGCCTCAGACGATGTTCCCTTTTTATTTTGGTTATTGAGGGCATAAACAGGTACCCGATAATAGTATCTCAAATTTGAAACAAGATCATTGATACATAAACAAATATCAAATCGACACACTATGTGCTTATGCCTATGTAACTCACAATTTTGCAAGCAGGAAATAAATTGAATATCTGTTAGCATTTGAAATAAAGGAATGAAGGAGTGACATTATCAGGAGAGATATGTGCAGTTCAGTTAAACATATAGAATGTCTGTTACCCACCAGCATATTCGGTGCCTCTAATGGTCCGTATATTGCAGCAAACATGCTAAGGATATTGAAAGTATTGTTCATAACATCATCCTTCAAAAAATATTGAACTTCTTCAACAGTTAGACCTACACTAGTACAGGCTATTAGAGCGACAACATCAGTATTCAGTAGCCCAACTTACCTCATAATCATACCTGCAAGATATTAAAAAACAACTCGTGGGTCAAACAGCTATTACAATAGATGACATGGCTCGTAAAAACAAACAAAAAAGAAGTCTGAAAGTTATTTCTCGGATATCCCTCCTCACACAAAGATCTTGTTTAAGTTACATCGATATAACAAGGATACTAATCTGATAATTTTCCCAATGTATCATATTAAGGTACACTATAAAAGTACATAAGTTGTTGGGTTTCTATTTTTGCAGTCTTGCAGATCCATTAATAGTTACATGATAACTAAAACACAATGCCATTCGAATTAAAATTATTGTTTAAGTATACATACAACATTGACATCATATTTACAAAAGTTCCAACAGAAGCGCTAGTATTCCATCTTAACCCATGCACTACCTTGCCTCAGATTTTACAAATTTGGCAAATCATCAATGACAGATTTTTTAAAAAGTAGGCAGTTCCAACAATTTTGATATGCTTTTATGCATGAGTAAGATTCAGAGCATACTCACAGGTCATCAGATATCTCAACCAAAAATTCTGAAACTGACAAGAAGTCCATATGCAATTCGTTGACCTAATAAATAGACAAGAAAAGAAAAATGATGCCATGTTTAAACAACAGAAGTTATAATAGAATTTAGTAGTTTATTAGCAAAGAGGCATGCATACATGCTGACCAGTAAGCTGAAACATCAACAGGTTAAGAACTCGATAGTCAAATGATTTGAGATGGATTGCCTTCATAACATCTTCAATCGAGATCTACAGAGAAAAACACTACACATTATATTTGAGGTTGCCAAGAGGAATAGTGTTTATGTTAAGTTATAGATTTGAAATATAAAATTCAGCAAGTTAGTTATTAATGTATTCACTATTAATTCAAGTACCAATATAGTTTGTTACATGGCATCCATCGCTTCCTCTTTGAAGTATCAAGAGGGTACAGTTTTTCAAAAAAGAAAAATGACGATCAAGGGGTCTGATCAAATTCTTCAGATGATCTACTGAAAACATTGCTATTATTGGGATTAAATTACAGCAAAAGAAAAGTCTCTGCAAACCTTCTCATTTCTGAGTAATGCTTGGCAGAGCTTCCTCTAGAGACCAATACTGAATGCCTGATTTGAGTTCACTTCGCAATCTATAAAAACAATAGAAAATAAAGTGAGCAACTTAGCTCAAATATTAGTGAATCCATTACATATCTACAAGTACATATAGGAGAAGCTTCCAACCGATCTGTCATTAATCCTTGACACTGAAGAAGGCCTTCAAGGGGTTCAATCATTTGAGACAAGGATGTTTCATTCAGAGATTCTTCTTTCTTTTCCCAACACCTGTATGGTAGATAAGGTGGCTAATGTATACACTATAATACAAGGCCTATGTAGATCAGATTTAGCAAAACTTGCATTCTATATCTCTATATCTTATTTCACTACAATGCAGGTCTTACTTTTGAAGTGTTGTCGTCTGGGACTAAATGTAAACAGTCTTCATTTGAAGCATCTAACTGCAACAAAAATGCTTAGTTTGTTCAATAAAGAACATAACCATACAAAGAAAATTTGAAGCACGCTTTCAGCATAAAAACCTGATATATGTAGCTCTCTGTGAAAGAAAGAACAGGTAGATACTTGAAGATGACTTGTGGCTTGTTAACATCCAAACCATGAAACATAAAGTACGATCTACACTGTTTTCTCAAGAAGGAAAAAAGGACTTTAGGGAAACATAATTATCTGGAAGAGCCCAAGATAGACTTGTAGCCCAAAAAAAAAAAAAAGACATGTTTGAAGTTTGAACAGGGAAAATCAAAATTTAGAACAACGTGTGACCCATTTTCTCTATAGACTAATAAAGAAACAGAAAAATATATTCCAAGCTAACTTATTTTTGATATGGACTTAATGCCTCTATAAGCAGGTTCAATTTTTTTTAGCACATGCATTGCAAAATCTCAAACAAGGCAGTATGACAGTGTTCTTATAAACGAAAAGTGTAAGGGAATCCCCATTGCGGTAAAAAAATAAAAAAAAAATTATTGAAGCAAACAAGCAAACAGGTTTCTCTTGAGAAAATAAAAGAAGAACTAAAAAGGGCCCAGAAGACCTGGGTCACTCCAGGATTAAGTTAACAGTGTTTCCATTAAGGATTTTATGGGTACCAACTACTGAGAATACGTACAAAATCTTCAAGTGTAGACTTAGCTCTTGTCATTGCATCAAAACCAACCATCGGCACAGCCTGAATGGTTGCTTTCTCGCCATGCATCTTAAACTTCTTAATTGGCTGGAGTAAACCTCCAGAAGATATATCTTGATTAGCTGCAGTTGAAAGGGTCTTATGTCATATCAGAGTTCCAGACCAATCAACAAGAACATTTCCAGATAAACTCATAAGGTCAAGGTAAGATCGTTTCACAACACCACTACCTTCCAGATGGGTGATATGCTGGACTTCTTCCAAAGTATCAGGAGTTGCCTAATAAAGAAATGTCTCAAACTAGGGTTTCTTCATAGAAAACACATGTATAAAAATGAACAAGATGTTGAACGGTGTCACTAACATTACC